>LPNX010118320.1:26758-38399 GCA_001517045.1 Pseudotsuga menziesii
TCAAAATTTCACTAAGAAACAGCTGAAATCGACTGAGAAATCTCATAGAAAAACTCAAAATTTTCCCTGTGCAAATCGGGTGTCGGATGACTCTCTGATCGACTGTCGGAAGCCTTTCACATCGGGTGGTCTAGTCATTTAGTCATCCGCAACGGCGGCTCCTCCGAAAGTTCCAACCTTCCGCAACGTCGGACGCTCCTTCCCTTTCCTCTTCCGATCGGCGCACTTTCTCTTGCGGCGTCGACAGTCTTCTTAATCGGCCGGCAAATGCCTCCAGCTTCCGCAACGGCGGACGCTCGAAAGCTCCGAACCTTCCGCAACGGCGGCTCTCAAAAGCTCCAAACCTTTCGACTTGGCACTTACGTCGGACGTCGGCTGACTTTGCCTTCCTCTGAATCGGCTCCCAGACCATTCTTCCTTCCACAACGTCGGACAGAAAACTTCTCCAATTCATCCGCAATGGCGAATTCCCACTTCACCATCTCTTCCGATTTCGCACTTAGAATCACATCGGACATCGGCGGACTCTCGAAACATCGGACGTCGGACCACTCTCCCTTCCGACGAACATTAAAACACTTAGAAAAATTTTCAATCTTTCTTTTACTGTGTCGGCTGTCGGTGGCCTTTCCAATCGGAAGCCAAATTGATTCGTCGTCCGCAACGACGGGAGGGAGACTTCACCAATCCGTCCGCAACGATGGATGGGAAGATTGTGAAACCTTCCGTAACGACGGAATTTCACTTCCTCCAATGGCCCGACCATTCCATACTTAGCCGAATTTTCAACTTTTCTGTGGCGTCGACGGTCGGGTGACTTTTGGGTCGGAAGCATGATTGCTTCGACGTCTGTAAGGGCGGATGGGAAGATCGTGAAACCTTCCGCAATGGCGGACAGGGAGTTCATGAAACCTTCCGCAATAGCAGACAGGAACTTCGTGAAACCTTCCGCAACGGCGGAAGCTTTACTGCTGGTTCTTTCGACTGCTCAACATTTCAACAAAATTTTAAATTTTCACAGTCTTCCACCGATTCAGCTGGGCAGAATGAAATGTAACCCCTGTTACTGCATCTTGGCGGCTCATGCAGGCCCATGCCGCAACTCAAAGCTCTGATACCATGCTGTCACGTCCCCATGCCTCTGACCGGCAAGGAGGACGCGATCTAAAAGCTTTAACAGACCGGGCTAACCGCCCATGAACATGTACAGGCTTAAAATTGCCTAAAACAGAATGCTGAAAGAGAATTTAAACTAAAATGTGCACATAGGGATGTTTATCATACACAGATGCATTTTAATCATCATACACAGTGGAAACCAACAGCATTCAAACAAACATTCATTCAACATGTTCATTCCATTTTAATTAACAGTAAATATAGAATCGCAGAGGTAAAATACACAAGATTACTTATCTTATGAGAGCTTTGCTCCGCAACCAGCTACGTCGCTGCAACGTTCCACCCAACCATAGGCCAGCGTGCTCATCAATATCTCAGCAACGCTGCCACCCCCGAGCTGGGCATGATTCTCCAAGGAATAAGGGAACTAGCAGGCTGACACATAGCCAAAGGTAACCAAAACACAGCCAAACCAACTAAGTTGGGTTTATCAGGCCATCCAGGAGTTGGAGGAGGCAAATTGCTAAGTTGGTGAGCTCATTACAGAGCCAAGAATACCCACACCAGAACTAGCCTGACCTCTAAGACACCCATCCACACCCAACACAAGGAATCAGTCCCTTCTCTGCTACACAGTCCCTCAGGCCCTGCGTTCCCTTCCAGTGCTATTTAGGGGTGATGGAGAAGAAGGCCAGCCCTCTAGCTCTGTCTGTGTGGTTTCTAACACCAGGTTTATCAAGCAATCAAGCCAAAATACTTACTCCTCACACAGTCCAAAGACCAACCATTGCACTCAGGAAACCAATTTAGCTATTACAGCTTAAACAAGGAAACAATTCTTGAGTCATTCTTGGCCCTATCGTGGCCAAAATGACTCTCAAACGAATTCACAACAATTCCAGGAATCGTGGGCAATAGCAGCAAATGGCTCCTAGCTTGTTGTGCGTGAGGAGGATCAGACAAAATCGTGAATGGGAAATGCACCAGAAGCTCCCAAATCGTGAGGAAAAACAACCCAATCCCCATCACTACAAAAACAACCTCCCATCCATGGGAAAAATGAAGCCAGCAACCAAAAACGTGAATGCAAGACACAGGAAAAACTCCAGCTGCTCCCAAAAGCCCCAACATGAAGGAGAATGGTGAGGAAAATGAAAAACGTGGATGTATGGCAGAATGGCATACGTTTTTGGGCATTTTCCTTGCCAAGGAAGTCAGAACATGTTTTTAAAAAATGGGTCTCTGCCCAATTCGAATTTTTTCCCATACTCTTCCCATTCCATGCAATAACTAACTCAACCACATTCTGGCAGAAATAAATGATTGGGGAAAAAGACAAGAAAGGCAGTTGACAGTTTGATGGGTTTTCTCATAGACATTTGGATTTTCCCCATTGGCCCATAGGTTAAATATTTCACCCCCCCCTTATCCTTGGGAAATCATGCCCCATTCGATTTAGTTTCCGCGACCGTAGCTGGTTGTGTCCATTAATTAATTATGATGCATATTTACATGATGGCCAACATAATATATGCCGCATGCTCCGATATACCATCGGTGACAAATTTAAATCCAAAACATAGCATTACCGATCAATGGTTGGGCTTTGGCCTTTAGCTCCGCACCATGATCATTACATTATATATATACATCATATACATCTAGTGCAACGGGGTCAAAACCGGGACATTACAGATGATCCTTCTTTTCCAATGTTTTCATTGAGGGTGTGGGTGCTGGGATTTCTTTCATGCATTACTCTCTTTCTTTGTAAACTGGTTATCTCATACAAAAGAGAACCTATTAGAGAATATATGTGTTCTACCAATAGGACATTTTATGAGAGGCGCATAGTCCGAATCAAATACATAAATAATCTAATTCTGGAAGTTTGATCATGATTAATTCCAACAATTGTTTCCAAATTTTTAGCATATGACAATGAGTTTTGGCTTCTTTTGGAATCTGGATACTTGCTAACAATCAAAGTATAATTCTCAAGCAAAATACTTTCAAGTGTAAAACCTCATGGAATGAGTAATGGGAAAGACAAAAATTGAGCATTTGGAGTATCGAAAACTATACCTCTTGAATCTCAGAGACTATTGAGTCAAAAAAATTTGTTTGGCGTCCTTCATTAAAGTGACTTCAATCGAATCCCAGTCAATCCCTCCAAGGTTGTTTTTTTATCCTCAATTGATTCTCCCCATAAGCACGAGATTCAATACTCGGTTGCTTGATCAATCATAGGAGATCCATATTCGTTTGGTTATTTTTACATGAGTTTCCTACGTGTATTTTCTTCAAATATACTCATGCAGTACCTAGACCTTGTCCACACATAGTAACATACCAAAATTCGAAGGCCAATACCATAGCAGGCTCGTAGCCTCCCTTGAGAATCCACTAAATTCAAATAAAATCACAAAGAACGTTGATAAATTGTTGACTACTTGTTAGTTTATGGAGGAAATATAAATAGAACAACACCCCATGGATACCAATGCACAAAAAATCTTCAGTGATATCAGTTCACCATCAACAATATATATGTGCTTTCTCATTCCCACTAGTGTCAATGTATTAGCAAGCAATACCTCCCACTGTGGTCACTAGTCTCCAGGAATATTTTGAGGCCATGAGATTGTTGTCTCCAGTATCCAGGCACGATATAAAATCAACACACATGTCTCTCTCCACACAAAAAATATGTTAATATATCATAGACAAATTGCACAATCACACATCAAACAACACCATTCAAAAAACCAGAATTAATGTGGTAAAACCCCATAAGGGGAAACATACACGCATGCAAAGTATTGAATCTCATTAATGAAGAAAGAGAGGTTACATGACGGGCCTCACCCTCAGTAGAATACACATAACATTATGTATCCCAACCATGCACTATATACTTCATGAACTAAGTTACATGAGTAAATAGTTTTCGGTTATGCCCATTATGAGAAACTTCCCGTAAACAACCGTAATCATACAAAAATGATTTTAGTTGTCATTTAACAATGGTCCACCTTGACAATAAAATTTACTAATACTTTGGCCAAGACTATTCATCACATTTTCTTCAATCCAAGAGAAGCGACATGCCATCGCAACTTCTCTAACAATACTAGTTTTGTGAACATATTTGCACAATTTTCTTGAGAATGAACTTTTTTCCAGATCTACTCCACCTTCACTAATGGCTTGTCTTACAAAATGATATTTTACATCAATATGTTTAGCCTTACTATGATAAACATGACTTGTAGCCAAATTAATAGCACTTTGACTATCACAAAAGATAGACACACTTTTCTGCAACCTTCCAATTTCTCTAAGCAGACCTTTTGGCCAAATTTCATCTTTGCAAGAATTTGAGGAAGCAATGTATTCATCCTCTGTAATAGATAAAGAAACTATTTACGGAAGCTTTAACATCCAACTTATAGCTCCACCTGCAAGAGTAAAGACATAACATGAAGTAGACCTTCTCTTGTCCAAATCACCTGCAAAATATGAATCAACAAAACCACATACATAATCGTTGTTTTTATTAAAGGTGATACAATAGTCACTTGTTCCTCTTAGTTACCAAAACACCCATTTCACTGCATTCAAATGTTCTTTTACCGGATTTACCATGTACTTACTAACAACACCTATTGCATGTGAAATACCAGGTCTAGTACACACCATTGCATACATTAAACATCCTATTGTATTGGAATATGGTACACGAGACATATAATCTTTTCTTCAACACTAATAGGACATAAACCTAAAGAAATTTTAAAATGGGAATCCAAAGGAACATGCATAGGCTTTGCCTTATTCATTTCAAATCTTTCATGTATTTTCTCAACATACTTCTCCTGTGAAAAACTAGGCTTACCATTTCTTTTGTCTCTGTGTATCTCAATACCCAAATTTTGTTTTGCATCTCCAAGATCCTTCATATCAAAAGTCCTAGCCATTTGAGCCTTCAACCTGTTAATATCGTCCATGCTTTTGCTCACAATAAGCATATCATCAACATACAATACTAAGATAATGAATATTTCATTCAACCTTTTGAAGTATAAACAATGATCATATTCACTTCTAGTATAACCTTGGCTCACCATGAAAGAATCAAAATTCTTGTACCATTTCCTGGGCGACTGTTTCAAGCCATACAATGATTTCTTGAGCTTGCAAACTAATCTACCTTTATGATGCTAAACAAAACCTTCTAGTTGTTCCATAAAAATCTCCTCATCTAAATCTCCATGTAAGAAATTTGTTTTAACATCTAGTTTCTCTAACTCCAAATCAAGCAATGCAACTAATGCTAACACAATATGAGTAGATACAATCTTAACAACTTGTGAAAAAATATCATGATAGTCTATACCTTCCATCCCAGAGTACCCTTTTGCGACCAATCTGACTTTGTATCTTTTAACCTTACCATCAACTCCTTTCTTCAATTTGAAGATCCACTTACAACCAACAATTTTTCTATCTTTAGGGAGCTCAACTAATTCCAATGTCTTGTTTTTCTCCATACAATCCATTTCTTCCTGCATTGCCATCTTCCACTTAGCATTGTCAACACAATCAATGGATTCCTGAAAACAAGAAGGTTCTCCATCATCAGTAAATAAAACAGACGAAACAAAATCAATATACCTCTTAGGAGGATTTCTCTCCCTTCATGATCTTCTTGGTGTAGGTTGTGGGGTTTCCACATTTTCTTGAATTTCTTCATATTCTATGACTTCTCTCTCACCATAAACTTCTTGTTTCTTTGAGTCATGAGAAGATTGGTTCTCCAAATGAATTAGTTCTTTTGATATTACCTGTTCCTGTTCCAAATCAACTCTTACATATTTTTATTTAATCATAGAAGATTCATAAAAAATTACATCTCTTCTAATGAAAATTTTGTGGGCAATAGGATCCCACAATCTATATCCTTTTGTTACATCATCATATCCAACAAAAATGCGTGTCTTTGATCTATGTTCTAACTTAGAATGATGATTTTTAGGAGTAAGTGCATTAGCTTCACAACCAAATATTTTCAAATTCGAAATAATCATAGGGATGACCAATCCATAACTCTTCCAGAATTTTACAATCCATTGCCATTTATGGTTACCGATCTATTAGATAACAAGCAGTAGAAACTACTTCTTCCCACATCTCTTGCCCCAAATTAGCATTACTGAGCATTCTCCTTTCTCTTTCTAGAAGAGTCATGTTCATGCACTCCGCAACACCATTTTGATGAGGAGTGTATACATTAGTTGTGTGTCTTACGATCCCTTCATCTTTACAATATTTTTCAAACTCTAAAGAAGTAAATTCACCTCCATTATCCGTTCTTAAACACTTTATTGTACTTCTAGTTCTTTTTTCCACCATAACTCTAAATTGTTTAAACATGTTAAACACATCAACTTTTATTTTTTGTACATAGACCCAAACCTTTCTAGAAAAATTATCTACAAATAATACATAATATTTTTCTCTCCCATAGGAAATGGTAGGAGACAAACCCAACAAATTTGAATGAATGTAGTTAAGAACACCTTTACTAACATGACTACCTGCTTTGATTGTTTGTCTACACTACTTTCCAAATATACAATGTTACAAAAAATCAAATTCTGTGTTTTCAAATTTGGTGGTAATTTACGATTCATTGCACCGAGAGGTTCTTTCTATATCTCAAATGGGCGAGATGTGTCCCGTTTGTAATGCTAACGTGGCACATGTAGGCTCAATAAAAATAATAATAAAAAAAAGTAAAAAATATTTTATTATTATAACATGTTAGCTTATAATTTAAAAAAAAATACTATACTCATATAAATACACAACCATATTAGGGAAATACTCACAATCTTAGAAACTGAGTAGTAAAATATCAGTAGTAAAATTCAATTGACTTGAATAGTAAAAAGAAAAATTATAAAAATAAGAACATATAAAATTTAATTTTAAAACACATTTATGTAATTATATCAAATTTCAATTTAAAATTTAGCTGACTTGAAACCTAAGCAGACATAATGTTAGGAATAAGATATGTGATAGAAAATAAATTACAAAATGATAACTATTACAATAACAACACTAGATTTACCTTAAAAAACCCCATAGTGGCCAAGGCTGCAAAGAGCATCTCTCCTTCTCACTTTGGCACATTACAATGGATTATTACAACCATAATTATAAGGTGCTTTAAATGCAAATACAACTAGCAAGAAACCACGGGCCACTAAAACCATGTGACTTAAACCACTTACATCCTTGCTCATTCCCAAGTCAAGGTTAATGCTAACATGTAAATGTTCATTTTTAGTTATAGAGTAAAACAAGTCATTTCTCAAAAACATTTGGATAAATGTTTAAAACCTTCAGTTGATGGTAAAATGTTTTTCAAATTCCAATTTATTCTAGAAATCTAGATTTTAAAATTTTATATGGAATATTTTACTCATTAACTACTCTTAATATTCATTATTAGTTTTAAAGAAAGAAAAGTAAAATAATTTTTGGAAAACTATTTGATTATATGATTATTACTAATTATTTTGGTAAATTAAAAAGGGTTTGCACCTCAAGAGAACATGGTTCCTCTCGGCGCTTGGTAGATCCATAGTTAAGATGGATATATACGAGTTAATATCTGAAGTCCTTTTTCATTCATATGACCAAGACATTGATGCCATAGCTGAGAGGATCCTGACTCTTCTTCAGATACTAATGCAATACCAATAACTTGAGTTCTTCCAACTAGTTTTTAAAGGTTTCTTGTTTTCTATTCCTTCATGACCACTAAATCACCCTTCGAAACTTTTAGAGTTCCACTTAAACCTATAAACTTATGACCATAAGAATCCAATGCTCCCAAAGAAATTAAAATTTTCTTTAACTCAGGTACATGTCTAACATCTCTAAGTGTTCTTACAACTCCATCAAACATTTTAATTTTAACTCTTCCAACCCCAACAATCTTACATGAACGATCGTCTCCTAAAAGAACTATTCCATAATTAATTGTTTAAAAGGAAGAAAACCAATATTTATGAGGACAGATATGGTGCGAAGCACAAGAATCTAATAGCCATTCTTCATTATATTCAAAAATATTATAAACTAAGAAAATCCCATCAATCATACCTGAATTAGAAGACTTAACTGAATTTTCCTTTGATTTGGAGTCATCCTTCTTGGATTCTTATCTCTTCCAAAAGTACTTCTTGAGATGACCAGTCTTGTTATAATACCAACATTTTAATTTTCTCTTTTTTCTCTTTGATTTAGACATGGAAATACCTCTTGACTTTTCTCCTTTCTCTTTGGATTGACCTCTAACAATCAAAGCTTCTGGCGAAGAGGTTTCAAGACTAGATTTATTCCTTAATTCTTCAGACAATAATACTCCAGCTACATTATCAAATTCTAAAGTTTCAGTTGTACTAAGGCTAATGGAAGAAACTACTTGACCCCAAGACTCACGTAAAGTACATAAGAGAATGATTTCTTTATGAGTCATTCTCAATTTTAATATCCATACTACTCAATTGGAAAATAAGAGTCACTTAAAATCATTCAAATGATATTCTATCTTCGCACCTTCTTTCATTCTCATACCGTACACTTTTCATTTCAAGTAAATTATGTTTGTCAATGATTTGGTCATATACAGACTTTCTAACTTGCTCCATAGGATTGCTGCTGATTTTTCTCCAACAATGTTGAACAAGACATCCTCTACAAGACATAATCGGATTGTGCTTAGCGCTTTGGAATCCAAATCCTCCCATTCATCATCTGTCATTGTTAGAGGTTTCTTTATTTTTCCATCTAAATCTCTTTTCAACCCCTCTTGAACTAATAGATCCCTCATCTTTAATTTCCATAGTTCAAAATTGTTTTTACCATTAATTTTTCCAATTTCAAACTTTGTGCTAGACATTGTTGAAAATTATTTTTCATCTCAAATAAACAACCCTATATTCTCCCAACCCCAACTACAGTCCTATCTTGAATGACTTGATTTTTTTTTAAATTTATATATGTTTCCAAACTTCCAAACTACGCGCAACTCAGCACACGTAGGCTAGCAGCAGAAGACTCTCCATGCTCCTCCACATCCTTCGACAGCAGACTCTCCACCTCTATTCCACATGCAACCTAACCTTTATTTCATCCAAGCAATAGGAAACAACACCCTAACCTCTCTTTCGTCCAGGAGATCCACATAGACTGGTCAATGGGCTCCACGCAGACTGGTGGTTGCAAGCTGAGCCTCTTCCCTTAGAGACTGCGCTTCTCTTCGATGGCTGCAAGCAGATCCCTCTTCACTCAGCGACTACTCTTCTCTTCGGTGGTTGCAAGCATATTTCTCCCTCTCCTTCACGACTGTGACCCTCTAGTAGCAACAACAAACCAATTCATCAGTGGTACACTCGCTCTGACTGGTAGTGAGTTCCTTTCCACGATGGGTTCTCCGGTATCCTCTTTTCTATGCATGGGCTCTCCACATGATCCTCCACCAAGCGGTCTCCTCCAATGTCCAAACAACGAGATATTATTCTCAAACCTAATGTCTCTCTTCACACTATATCAGATACCACTTGTTAATATCTCAGAGACAAATTACACAATCACACATCAAACAACACCATTCAAAACACTTGAATTAATGTGGTAAAATCCCACAAGGGGAAACATCCACACATGCAAAATATTGAAGCTCTTTAACGAGGAAGGAGAGATTACATGACTGGCCTCAGCCTCTTAGACTACACATCATATTATGAATCCCAACCATGCACTATATACTTCATGATATAATTTACATGATTAAACCGTTGCCCGTTATACGGTTATGAGAAACTTTTGGTAAACACACATAATCATAAACACATTAGTTTAGTGGTCATTTAACAAATTCAATTCACTAGTCTCTACGTCACGAGAGGAGAGGAGATGTGATGATCCATGCTTCAATAGCTCACGTGAATGGATTCCCACAAAGGAGAGCTCACAACACTGTGGATAGCATGTAGACGACCATACGTTGGAGAGGTCTAGGGTTTTCAATCTTTAATGATATCAACAGCTCCATGCTTCAACTTTAGAGTTAATATGCAATCTTCAATGCAATTTCGATGAGGATTCCCATACATATCTCCTTAATCCCTTCCATCAACTGACCATCAATCCAGGGTTTGAATCTGCATACATGCAATTCAGTACAAATTTACACATGAATTGGTTGTGTTCTGGCCAGTTTTTTAATCTCTAACTTTATGCAGAAGTCGTGGAAATTTCCAAGTTATATTGACCCCACAACAACCCTTATGGAGCCTATATATATATATATATATATCTTACATTTAACCAATCAAGAGCTAGTACTATTACATTAGAATTTCGCAGTTGCAACTCGCAAAGCTAAAAGTTTATCAAGGAGTTGGTCAAATATAAATACCACCCACATGATAATAAAAACTCATACAGAACCATGCACTTAAAATTCATTGATAGACCAAAACTGTGAGGAAATATTTAAAATCCCATAAGCATAGGTGGTGTCATGAAATCAAGTAGCAAAATCAAGAGGTGGTGAGTTGTAACTTGCAAATATCTTCCACTTAGAATTCAAAATCACACGATTCTATAGCCTGTGTATCCTCCATCTCTTATCCCATGCCAGAAGGGATAACATTAATTTCAATCTAGGTGTGGTGATTTTCTAGATTCTGATGGTCGTGGGAATTAGTGATCCACAATTATTGTAACTTCATAGGAGACCCAGGGAATACTCGCACACCAATGAATGCTCATAATAGGTAATGCAAAATTGGTAGCACGCCAAGAGAATAATGAACATATAATACACAACAAAGTAAATGTGCAATAGAGAATATGCAGATGTCTCATGCAGACTTTGTTATGTGTTGGCTTGATGAAATGGGAAGAAGCCGGAACTAGGAGGACGATGCCTAGGGTCTTGTTAGAATAATCAACCCATAGTTAGCTACCTTATACATTAATTTAATTATTTTTGTCTTATTTGCCTAGTTCATGTGTCCCACCTTATGCAAGTTGTCATTTACCTATCCATAGTGGTCAAACTTTCCTATTTTGACTCATGTAGCGCTTGGGAAACCTCAAGGAATCAATTTTGCTTTATTCCTGGCCTCCTAGGTGCCCTTCTGCTTTTTCTGCTTTATTGCCTGCTTTTTCAGTGTTTTAAGGCAATTGGGAAAGTTTGACTAGGTGAGGTTAACTAGTTTTTTGTCCTCCACATCCTCCACTCTTTTCTCCTTTGAAAAGCATGTCTGAGTTGTCATTCCATCACTCTTTAGCTTGCCTAAGTGCTTTTTCCAATTCGTGAGCTCCATGATTGATTTGGAAACTACTTTATGCACCTATGGGGGAATTGCTTAATTTTAGTAAGCCTGCTTTTGACTAGATTTGAATTGCCTCCTCATGCATTCGAATCCCT
>LPNX010118330.1:6859-35665 GCA_001517045.1 Pseudotsuga menziesii
TTTGATATGTTATTTTTGAAATTGTTTAATAGTATGTTACTAATTAATGAAATTATGATAAATACTCATGTTTTTTTACACCAGTTTATTCATTATTCAACTATTGTTCATTGAAAAAAATATATCTTATGATGATCTAGACAGATTGTACTAAACGTGGTCTATAAGTTTGTATCCAACAACCGCATGCAATAATTATTAGAATTTTTTGAAGTGGACCAATTTAAAAAACTACCATAAAAATGACATGTTTAGTTTGGCACAGCATCTTCCCTAATTTCCAATTCAAAAAAAAAAACTAAAAGTACCCTTTTGAAGACAACACATCAATGTTGGGCACCGTGAGTTTTCCAGAAAATTTTACTGTGTCTTTAAGAAGTTATTGATTTTTTCATTTCAATGGATTCTATTAAATTTTGAAGCAATCCACACACCTTCTAAGAAATATAATAAATAAAAATAGTGGACCGCACCAAAATTAAAAAAAATTAGCATCTATAGAAAGTAGATTGAATTATGCAACTAATGGTATTATTTGTGAAGAGAAATTGTAATTGTTTCATATGATCTGATCAATCCAAAATTGGAAGAAGAGTTAAAAATGAAATGGAATTCCATTTCTGAAAATTTACAGGTTTTCGGCCAAAAGTTACTTTTAATGGATACCGTTAATTTTAAAATTAGAAAGTTTGAAAGTTAGTTCTTTCTAACTTTAAAGTTAGCGGTATTCATTAAAAGTAACTTTCGATCGAACTATTTTTTTGGTCGAAATTTAGTTCTATGTTTTCGGCCGAAAACATAAATTAGTTCGGCCGAAATATTACGAAATATGAATTCTAAAAAATTATTCACACAGAATAGACACCCAGATTCATGGTTTCACCCTACTAAATTACAAAATGTACATAAAGTTTGGATTGAAAAAATAAATGCTTACAATGAATTTTTGTATGATTTTAGCTCATTCAATTTTTTAATTTCCTTCAAGCACTCTAAACAATTTCATCATCTTTGGAAATAGCTAGAGAAGACCTAATTGTTGCACTGAGAGTATAGTCATAAGTGTTTCATTCTTCACACCTTGTAATGTTCTCCAAGGTGTCATAGTCATATCTTCTGGCAAATCCTTGACGTCAAGGCCTTCTTCACAACTACTCCATGCAACTGCTTCAATTTTTTACCTTTTGATTTTTTATGCCAATATTATCCCACATGTAGAATACATCTCCAATCAAATTCCCTATTGACCGCATTCTAAATGTCAATTGACAATAGTTATCTACATCTCTGAATGCATCACTTCCCTTTAAACATTTATGTTTCACATCGTCCTCTTTAATTGAGAAACCTATTTCCACACAACATTGTTTCTTGAAATATGCATAACCTCAGTGTCTTCATATTGTCTTGGAAGTGGATGAAGAAAAATTTATGGACCTACCAAAAGGGTGTTTTAGGTAGATTAGACCAAATTGAGAAATTTGTCTAAGTATGGACTTGGTGTTAAATCTGCCCAAGTTTTCTTAAGGAAATGCCCGCCATGCCTCATAGGATGATGTGATCAATGTATTGAGAATGTGAGTCTCTAGAGTGTTGTATGGAGCATACAAGCATGTCACTTGCCCCACCAAACTACAATGTATATTTAAGGAAGAATTGGTCCCAGCAGCCTTAAGAGAATTCCCGCCACAATTCATGGCTTGAGAAGAATGCCCGCACCATGGTAATGTCCTATAGCTAGTTGGTTTGGATACCTATTCATGATTTTAGTTTTCTTTAATATTTCTTGAGGAGAAAGATACATGCCTTCCAAAACAGGGTTTTTAGTGGTGAAAAACAAGAAATTCAAGGGGTAGTAGTTGATATCCAAAAGATGGATGCTGGGAATCATGTAAAACATGATGTCATTATAAGAAGTGTGAGACAAGACAAAAGTAAAAAAGTTTTATATGATCAAAATGCAACATTGTATCCAAAATGGTGAAAGAAACTTATGTTGCAATAAGCATTTCTAGTGATCTTGTCGTATTGTAAATTTTTCTATTGTGCTAACATTTATGCTACCAAATTTTGGAAATGTAACAAATGATGGGAGGCATATTAAATATTCAATTTTTGTTTTCAGTAATAAAATTACAGTTGTTTTCTGTGTTTGCATATATTTTGTAAATTTCTGTCTTTTTTTGGGCCAGTTCTATAGGCATTACAACTTTGGGTTATTCGCTGAAATTTGATGGCATGAGTAGAATTGTATGACATTGTTCCAGAATTTGAATTTCAGTTTCATTAGATAAATAATATTACGTAAATAAAGCAATACATAGCATCACAATTATCATAAATAACTTGAGAGTTCTCAATCCATCATCCCCATAATATCCCTATAATATCAACAGTTCCAAGCAAACAATTAGGATCTACCTATGTCACCAAATCTACTGACATCTCATATCCATTAATCACTATCACTCTTTTAGTTTCTTACAAATTCAAATATATATGCCTACAGTACTGTTGGGGACTGGAAAATCGCAGGCAACAACAATAAAGGATTCTCCCCAATAAACATTCCCAACTAGCCCGTTGACTGTTTGGTGTAGGGAATCCGTCCGGTTTGTGGTCCGGCTACCGTAGGTCAAGGTAACAAAAACAAAGGGTTTTACCGGTTGCGGCCCGGTCCACCGCGTTTTTGTAATTTTGACTTAATGTATGCAATGCAAATGCCTAACTAACAATGCAGGGTGATAAAGATGCAAGGAACTACACAATGTGATGCGCAGGTTCTTACCTCTCGTCTTAGGCTCACAAACATTTAAATCACATATGCAGCCATGAAGTAAATCAATTAACTATCTAATCACCTATCTATATATCCCCGGGGAGCCAAAAGAATGATTATTTGTGAGTAATGTGTCATTTCCATGTATGATAAACAGAAACTACAGATAGCTGATATTCATATTTACAACACATGAATGAGAAAAATATTCTAACAATCAGATAGCTAATTGTTATATAAGTAACATACATTACTCTTGGTGAACTTTCCACAAAAATAAATCAGAAATCATTCAACAAGACATAGGCCATAAAGTTGAAACGATCTCACGATTCATGGACACAAGCTAAAAAATAAAGTAGTTCATCTTTCCGCCATCCATTGCATAACATTAGGAAATTTCACACCTCTTTCTCCAACAGGAAAACTGTAATTTTTTATTGCGAAAGGAAATAGTTCTTCTTACAATATGTCCTCGAGTCTTACTGGGGAAAAAATCCCTTTTCTCTTCTTAGTCTATTACATTTATACAAAAAAGAGTTAAATGGTTGGGCTGCCCAAAGTAGCCTTTGGGATTCCCAACCTTTCATTTTCCCAACGTTTTACTTTTTCCCAACGTTTTTTTTTTTACAAAATATTACAAAATATAAAGATGACCCATCCCTTACGAAGAGGGCCCAACTTGGATTTCTAGGAACTTCTTCCACGCTGCAGCTTCACTAGCGATGCCTTCAAAAGTGCTAGGCTCCAAAAACTGAATATTTATCTCAAATTTCTCGGCTTGATTCTTGATAGCCTTGATCCTTGTTGGGCTCAAACGCAGCTGATATTCCAAAAATTGTACACTAAAGGCTAGGTGGCCTACCTCATTGTTCAAAACTAGGTCATCGATAGCCTTGATCTGCTGTGTTCTGGCCTCTGCATCCTGATATCTGCTCTGCAATATCTCTATGAAGGTTTCATGGTCTGGGAACTCATCAAGCTTATACTTAGCATCTGTCTGACACCGATTGAATGTATTAAGGAGCCTCCTAAAGTATTCTGAGCATGCTCCCTGCGCCCTTTTGACAGTCTTCTTGAAATCTTCCGTGGTGTTGACAACGAACTCTACTAGGTCATGATCTCTTTTAAGGGCTTGATAGTCTTTGGCTGGTAGCTCTGCTGGAGTCTCTCCATTGTTCTCTAGCCTTGCCATTCTAGCATTCAAAACTTCAAGAACATCCTGGGATTTGTCGACGAAGTAGGAGGAGGTCCCCATGATTTCCCCTAACCAGTTGTCAATCTGAAGGACTTTACACCTTTCCTCCTCTAAAGCAATCTGCAGCTGGATCATTCTGCCTTTCTGGGCCAAGATATGTTCTTTGAATGGCTGGTGCAACGAAGAGATCTGTTCCTGATGTTCCTTTTTCACATCTTGGGAGTGCATATATCATTGGCTGTTAAGATGATCTTCTGCTGCTCTTCTAGCTCCTCCACCTTTGCCAACAATCACTCCTTCTCCTTCTTCAACTCTTGATCTTCTGCTTGCACTTGCTCAAGGTGTTCTTGTGTAGTCTCCTGAGCCTGTCTCTCTTCATGTAGGGCCTGCAATTCTGCTTCAGCAGTCTTCATCTCCTTCTATAAGTGTTCAAATTTCCGCTTTAACCTGTTTCCTTCCTCTCTCTCTCTCTTCAGGGTATCCTTCAGCTAACCAGAAGATTTCTTGTATGAATCCAGCTCAGTCATCACCTTGTCTATGTTATCTTCTAAGGCATGTAGTATTGCAGTCCCAGCCCTTATGGTAAGCCTTGGATCTAGATCCATTCCTAGCATAACAACAGTATCTGTTATCATTTTTCCAGGAATACCTTCTGCTTCTACCATCCTTTCCATCCTCTTCATTATTCTCTTGACAGCCATATCATAATAGACAGTATTGAAGTCGTGGACTTCTTCTCCCTTTTTCTGGATGAAAGGCACTAGCTAGAGTGTAGGGGCCATAGGGGTGCTAGCAGTGGGTACTTGAGAGATCTGCACCTTGGGGTTTTCCTCCTCCTGGGTCTACCCTGCTGTTGTTTCAGAAGCTAACTAATGTGTCAACTTTATTCTTTCAGCTTCCTGCTCTCGGAGCTCCTCATCGAGCTTTCTCTTTGCTTCTTCGGCTGCTTGTCTAGCTACTTCTTCTGTTTCCTTGGCTGCTTCTTTTGCTTTCTCAGCTACTTCTTGGGCGGATTTTCTTTTCTCTTCTTCTCCCATCTGCAGCCATTCTGCAGCCTCCTTTTCCAACCTCTGAGCTTCTTCATTCCTCCTTTTAATTCCTTCTTCTACCTTTGCCTGTTCATCACCTTTCCCACCTATGGTAGTGATTTTCTTCTTAAATCTTCTGTTCAGTGCCATTATGTTTGGGGCATTCCGGAAGACAGATTCTTCCTTATCGAAATGATGGGTATATTCAAAAAACACCTTATGCTCTTTACAGTGCTCCGCTATTTTACTGAGAGTATCATTTCGCCGGAAAGGCATCTCACCAAAATGGAACTTCCCTAGTTCCTCTATGAATTCAGCAGCTTGTTTCACCCTGGTGAATTTGTAGCTACCTAACCTGAATGGTAAAGGAGGGTATGCAGTCTTCTTGTGTTGGAACAAGAAACTACCTATTCCATCAATGAACACCTTCCTGACTGCCTCTTTATGGACTATATAATCCGTTGCATATTTGGGCAGCAGTAAAGGTGTCTTTGATCCTCCATACATTCTAAAATACATGCCATTGTCAGTCAAGAAATAGTCTGCATGTTCTCCTATTATCTGCATGGCACCTTCTGACATACAGTCACATTCCTTCCAGAAAATGAGCGTGTAGAGTGGCATAATGAAGTGCTCGCAAACCTCTCTATAATGGCTATGGTACTGGTGAGCCCACAATGGTCTTTAAGCGGCATACATAGGCATTCTTTCCCTATCCCAGATGCACTTGAGACTGAGGAAGGGCTGGTTACACAATATGCAATCTATCAATATTGACCTCATGTAAAATTCGGGGCTTTTCTGATCTTCTCCTCCCAAGGCTGCGGCCAAGCAAAAGGAAAGACTGCTCAATACAAGGCTGGCCCAATTGAAGACTGTTCCTTGGGTTGCCACATAAAAGATAATAGGTATCCATTCAAGCTTGAAGAGTCTGCCTTGAGCTCTCCCAAAGATCCTATTAAGCATCAGTGCTATAAACCTGTAGGGATCCCTCAAGCTCGCTCTATCATACTCACTGATCTGTCTATATCGGTAAAGCTTTCCCTGCAAGAGAATTTTCTTAAGAGTTTCCACCAGGTCCATTCTGATGCTGTCCAGCCAATCATCAGATAAGAAAACATGGGCTTCTGGTAGGTGATAGGCCAACGCCACATATCCAAAGCTAAATGCAGCATAGCCCTGTTCTTCAACGTTTCCTATGATCATTGTGGTCGTATTTACATGGGGTAAAATCCATCCAATTACCTTAGAGCATGGGAACAGCTCTGGGCTGGTGGCAACTTTCATGATAGAAGACTTCTCTATGTTAGCATAGATATATTCTTCTTCAAGGCCCGTGTCAGGAACCTCCTTGCAGGAAATTAATCTGTATATTTCACCCCATTTGTACTCGGGCTCAACACCATAAACACATTGGGTGTCTTCATATATGTATTCAGTCTTTGTTTCAGCTTCTACTTCTGGCACTTCTTCCACCACTGGGGCCTTCTTCTTTTGTCTTTTGGACATGGTGGACTCGACTTCTTCTTGCCATATATAACATTGTAATATTGAGACATTCAAGGTGCATACATTTACATGACAGTGTGCAACATTTTATTCTTTCTATGTATACCATGGCAGCAACTAGTCGATGAAACTAAGATATAAGTTTGCATAACTTGACTGACCAAATGCACACTATTTAGTGCTCTTGTCTATATCTTAGCATGATGCAAAACATTTCTGTATGATATTAAAACATCCCATCAACCATCTTCTAGACTGCAATAAAATTACATCCATATGCAAAGTGCCATTTTCATGTGTCTAAAGTGATAGCAAGTAGAGAAACACATGCATGCATGTACACCCCAAAAATGCCCTGACTATCAGAACAACTGAAACTAGTGTGCAGTGTTCCATGACCTCATCTATACCTAGCATGAAGCAAACCCAGCCCTATGCAATAAAGTGGGCAATATACTACTGCTACATGATACTAAACTTTATCAATCATATTTGAGCCGGCATTAAATATACATCATTTCGTAGTGTGTCGTTTCTCCCATGAATACAATCCGGAAAGCAAATGCATGTACATCAGATGCAAGGTGCAGCAGTCATCAATTTGGTGTATTGCATAGCAAACAAAAAAAAGGGGGTTTAAATATATCAATATCATGCTAGCCGCCTATGTTTTCCAACATCGAACATTTTGACAACATAGCTCTAGCAGGGATAACATCAACAATGACTTATGTTGCTCGCGGAAGATAATTACATTAACTCGACT
This sequence comes from Pseudotsuga menziesii, assembly GCA_001517045.1. NCBI lineage: Eukaryota > Viridiplantae > Streptophyta > Pinopsida > Pinales > Pinaceae > Pseudotsuga > Pseudotsuga menziesii. The sequence continues at coordinate 14,140 of LPNX010118330.1, forward strand.
ATACGCTATGGGTATTACTGTCATTTTACTACAAATGGCGCTTCGAATAGAACCATTATCCATGCTATTTTCAGTTCGCGAACTACGACAACGGCCTAGTCCTTTTAACCATATAGGGTTTTAGATGATCGAGCCCCCGATGGACTGCGCGAGCAACACATGCTGGGGTTCGAAATACCGAGCAAATAGGAAAATTCAACCACAGGAGGAACCATCAAAAAACCACCAGAAAAACCACCATAAAAACTCCCCCTGTACCTCATCATCATACAAGGGGAAGCTAGGTGCAGGCGGCGTAACGTCCGCCTGCACCGCGCCTCCATCCACTACGCACGGGGTAGGAAAACACAGGCCGAGGTCCAAAATAATTAACACGCGGGTTTAAAAGAAAAAATGCCCCCAACTGCAAACAGTCAACCTACACGAGATTCCTCAATATGTGGGTGTTAGCACAGGGCGGGAAAAGAATGACTACCACATTCCTAACCATGGGTAAAACCTCCGTACGCAATCAGAACAGGGATAGGGGACACAATCCTAGTAACACACCCAACCGCAGCAAACATCACCAAAGAAAAACCTTGAATAGAACGAGGTATGGCAAGAACGGCCTACCTGGCAGCGACACATAACTGACGGGGCGAAAGCGGTCGGGCTTCCTCAATTGACACCTGGGTGAGAGTACCGGCATGGTGGTCCACGAGCTTCGAGGGGTCGACAACACAAAAAGATCACGATAGTTTGAGCCAAAACAAACAATAAAATAATCCACCTCTCTTCTCCCTATATATAAAATGGTTCGCACATGGGAAGACTTAACGGATCGGACGAGAAACAATTCCAGATCGGAATGTGAGAACTCAAAACCTTCCGCAATGGCGAAAAGCCACAACATCAACCTATCTACAATGGTGAGCAAGGCACGTGAAAATAATGATCGGATGTCAGCAGCCTTTTGGGTCAGAAGTCAATAGCTTAAACTCTTCCGCACGGTGGACAGTCATAACAAAAAACTGTCCGCAACGGTGGAGAGAGTGATGGTAAAAGGCTCTGATACACAGCCAAAAGAAAACCAAAAACATAAGTCGGAAAGAAAGAGAAAATCAAAACCCGAACTGATCTGCAATGGCAGAGGCCAAAAGCGAAGATCCATCCGCAACGGCGGACAAGGAAATGATCGTACCTTCCGACGTAGAACCAAAAACCATCCGTAACGACGGGAAATTCAAATGAACCAACTTCCGATTCAGAATGGCTTCAGAGGTATTTAAAAGGAAACGATAAGATTGGTTATGGATGGGATTATTTTAAGCATTAAGGAAAACATCAGATCGATTGATAGAGCAACCCAAGCGCTGGAAAATGTTCCAAAAGTCATTAGACCGAAATAAGGAAGAAAATCGAACTAATTCAAAGTAGAGTAGGGTCCTAAATTTTTTTAGAATTTTTGGAAATTGTTGCAGCTGCAACAATTGGAGACTACCTGGTGAACTCTAGATCTCTGAAATAACTCCTTCCCAGTGCAAGACTGTTCTGAATAAAAATGAAATCTTCTAGACACTTGAATTCCTAAGCAGGCCAACTAATGCATTCTTTCTGGGAGATGGTAACATCAGAAACATTGCAAGTCTGAATAACTCTTTTGAGGCCAATTAAGTGAGGTTTATTTTGCCTGTCCTTAGGTAGTCTACAGTTTGGACACCACAGGATTGTAACAGAGTGTAAACAGTATTATCCGTTTGTTCATCATTCCCATGCCAACTGCACTTTTGTGCCTTTTGAACTTTAGTTCTTTTGATATGAGTTCTCCTGCAGGCCTTTCTTACTGAATTTTAATTCATGATCCTCTATCCCATAGTGTCCTTTTGTGTGAACCATATACTTCATATCTTAATTCACGGACGGAGAGGTTCTTGTGGCCATTTAGTACTTCATGCTTTGATATTTTACTTTGATAGGTATTTCTTTCTTTCTTTCAGGAGTTTTGACTCTTAATAGATTTTATCTTTTCTGAAATTATGGCATGGGATCATTTATATATGATATACCGTTTACCCAACTTCCTCTCCATGGGTCTTTTACTGTCACCCCTTTGGGATTTTAATATGTGAGGTGGATGGAGCCTCGAAATAGTATTCCATACCTCTTTTACTTCTGAGTTATTTACAGGGGTTAAGTAAGACTTCAATGAATGCATTGCCAGTTAGGAAGACTGCTACTAGAAGACATTCTATATTTTAAAGCACAGTCTTTCATCCAAGATTTTAGTTAATACAGAACCCTGATGTTTCCATTTGCAACCAAAAGTTTGCCTCTTTATTGAAAACCAAAAGAAAAACTAGCAAAGCAATAACTCAAAAGAAAACAATATTAAATCAATTAGCAAAAGAAAACAGCCTCAAGCATCAAAGAAAACAAACAATTTATTTATGTGCAAAGCAAAAGAAAGAAAACTTGGCCCACTCCTGAAAAAATATTTTTAAATCGAGAGAGTTAGAGGGTGGGCTAGAAAACAGACACGAGATATCTAACCATGGTCTAGCTGTGCTGTTTTTGAAACTGAACACATGTTCTCAATTCTATAATCATCTTTTACAACCTGAGGAATTTGAAGGAGCTCAAACTGAGTGTCATTCATATGACTAGACTTTTTTGGAGTAAGATGTCTTAACTCAAACTCAGTCAGATAATTTCCCAGAACAGACTTAGCAGATTCATTTCCCTCTCCTAGCTTAGTGACATTGTGCTTCATATAGTGCTCTCTCACTATCTTAATCAGGTTTGGGCTGCCCTTCTGAGGTAACCATAAGTGAGACCAATCTGAAGCAAAGTACCCATTCAGTCGTGATGTCTAGTCTTGGTTCAGGATCATTCCATAGCTGTCAGGTATGTCTGCTACTACAATATCAATGCAATGACATATCCGTTCATTTGCAGACAATTGAATCAGAACATTTTCCATCTCCCCCACTACTTTGACACTAGTCTTGTCTAGTTGAGTGACATCCCAAAGAGTAGGTTTTAGCTTCCCATTAAGTTTTTTACAAACTGCCAGACGCATAACATTCATCAATGATCCAGAGTCCACCAAACAATTATGCACATTGTGATTCAGCATCTCTAAGGTCAAAAGGAAAGGTGGGGCGTTAGTTTTCCTTGTCCTAATTAATTCGATCTTTTCTTCCACAGGTTGATTTTTTGGAGGCATCTCCTCTTTAAGTTTGTCAGATTTTTCTTCCTCATCATCGTCCATAGGTTTAGCAAGTTCAACGAGTGTCTCTGTTTCCTGTTTACAATTAGTGGCTTCAGGTGTGTCATCTTTAACATTCACAGCTACTTGTCTCCTGACATTCTCTTGCAGATTTTTAACCTTTGGAAGTATTGCATTTCCCTTAATTTCTAGGTTCTTATCTTTTGTGGCTAGAGGTGTATATTGATATTTGAGGGCATCTTCCTCTATATTGAAAAGAGAAACACCATTCCATAAGAGCATGGCATCATCATCTCCCTTCTCTATGGTTTGTTCTTTTCCTCCTTTTTTACCACTATCTTCAGTCAATTTGGAGTCCAGCAACTTATTCATTACCAAAGACATCGAATTCAACCATTGAGGGCACTTCTTCTCAGAGTGAGGTTGCTGGTGAAAAGTACAGAAATTATCCCCCCCTATCTCTATTATATTTATTGAGGCCAAATTTGGGGAAGGGATTTTCCATTGGTTATTATCCTCTCTTTTCGGATAATAGGGTTTATAATTTTTCTGAATGTTCCTTTCTTTTTCTAGGTCTATTATTCGGTTGTAAAGATTCTGCATTGTTTTCATCATTCCCTCAAGGTCATGTGAGTGCTCCTCTCTGGGTTTGGACGACACCAGAACTCTTTTAACTGCAGTTTTCTCTTCAAGTAGATCAGGATATTCTTCTACACTTTCCCTCTCGGCCTCTACTCTTTCGGCCTCTTCATAAGTCTCTATCAATGTGGGTTTGGCTTTCATCTTGGTGAACATAGCCAGCTCAGGCCCTAGGGCTGATGTATAATACTCAATTAAGACCTTGTCTGAGGGTCTGTCCGCTTCAGAGAAGTTATTTAGGTATATTGAGAATCTCTGAGTGAACTTATGTACCTTTTCATTCTTCTCTTTTCTTAACAAACCAAGACCCTTCATTAATGAGGCATGATTTTTCTGGGGTGAGTATTTACTTCTGAAACTTCTTTCAAAGGTGTCCCAATTAGGAATAGAATTCGTAGGTAAACTGAAGTACCAGGATGCTGTTGTTCCTTTAAGGGTGTGAGGAAACAATCTACAAACAACGTCTTCATACTCCCCATCCCTTAATCCTTCTAGAGCCAAGTAAAAGCTTTGCAAGTGGTCATCTACAGCAATTCTTTCTTCGGGATCAAACTTAGGCAGCAGCTTGTCAAAGGCTTGAGGCAGGTTATGCAAAGGCGGCGTGAGGTTCAAAGGGGTTCTAGCTCTCCATGCAGGCAATGGGTTGGGCTGATTTACATTTATGCCAGCCATAAGCTCAGCTATGAGAACGAGAGTCTGATTAAAGACAACGCAGGATGAGAATAGGATTTTTTGCTGCAAGGTATAACCGAAACCTGTGAGTACCTGGGTCAGGCTGAAAGCTTCAATTATCTGCTGGTAAGGTAATCCTAGGAAAAGTAATTTTCCACAGCCAGCCACGCACTGGCGGCCCTCCTTCTAGCACCAAAACTGTTGGGGACTAGACAATCGCAGGCTACAACAGTAAAGGATTCTCCCCAATCAACGTTCCCAACTAGCCCGTTGACTGTTTGGTGTAGGGAATCCGTCCGGTTTGCGGTCCGGCTACCGTAGATCAAGGTAACAAAAACAAAGGGTTTTACCAGTTGTGGCCCAGTCCACCGAGTTTTTGTAATTTTTACTTAATGTATGCAATGCAAATGCCTAACTAACAATGCAGGGTGATAAAGATGCAAGGAACTACACAATGTGATGCGCAGGTTCTTACCTCTTGTCTTAGCCTCACAAACATCTAAATCACATATGTAGCCATGAATTAAATCAATTAACTATCTAATCACCTATCTATCTATCCCCGGGGAGCCAAAAGAATGATTATTTGTGAGTAATGTGTCATTTCCATGTATGATAAACAGAAATTACAGAGAGCTGATATTCATATTTACAACACATGAATGAGAAAAATATTCTAACAATCAGATAGCTAATTGTTATATAAGCAACATACATTACTCTTAGTGAACTTTCCACAAAAATAAATCAGAAATCATTCAACAAGACATAGGCCATAAAGTTGGAACGTTCTCACGATTCATGGACACAAGCTGAAAAATAAAGTAGTTCATCTTTCCGCCATCCATTGCATAACATTAGGAAATTTTACACCTCTTTCTCCAAAAGGCAAACTGTAATTTTTTATTGCAAAAGGAAATAGTTATTCTTACAATATGTCCTCCAGTCTTACTGGGGAAAAACGCCCTTTTCTCTTCTCAGTCTATTACATTTATACAAAAAAGAGTGAAATGGTTGGGCTACCCAAAGTAGCCTTTGGGCTTCCCAACCTTTCATTTTCCCAACGTTTTACTTTTTCCCAACGTTTTTTTTTAACAAAATATTACAAAATATAAAGATGACCCATCCCTTACGAAGAGGGCCCAGCTTGGATTTCTAGGAATTTCTTCCACGCTGCAGCTTCACTAGCGATGCCTTCAAAAGTGCTAGGCTCCAAAAACTGAATATTTATCTCAAATTTATCGGCTTGATTCTTAATAGCCTCGATCCTTGCTAGGCTCAAACACAGCTGATCTTCCAAAAATTGTACACTAACAGCTGGGTGGTCCACCTCATTCTTCGAAACTAGGTCATCGATAGCCTTGATCTGTTGTGTTCTGGCCTCTGCATCCTGATATCTGCTCTGCAATATCTCTATGAAGGTTTCATGGTCTGGGAACTCATCAAGCTTATGCTCAGCATCTGTCTAACACCGGTTGAATGTATTAAGGAGCCTCCTGAAGTATTCTGAGCATGCTCCCTGCGCCCTTTTGACAGTCTTCTTGAAATCTTCCGTGGTGCTGACAGTGAACTCTACTAGGTCATGATCTTTTTTAAGGGCTTGATAGTCTTTAACTGGTAGCTCTGCTGGATTCTCTGCATTGTTCTCCAGCCTTACCATTCTAGCATTCAAAACTTCAAGAACATCCTGGGATCTGTCGACAAAGTAGGAGGAGGTCTCCTTGATTTCCCCTAACCGGTTGTCATTCTGAAGGACTTTACACCTTTCCTCCTCTAGAGCAATCTCCAGCTGGAGCATTCTGGATTTTTGGGCCAAGATATGTTCTTTGAATGGCTGGAGAAATGAAGAGACCTGTTCCTGATGTTCCTTTTTCACATCTTGGGAGTGCATATCATTGGCTGTCAAGATTATCTTCTGCTGCTCTTCTAGCTCCTCCACCTTTTCCAACAATCGATCCTTCTCCTTCTTCAACTCTTGATCTTCTACTTGGACTTGCTCAAGGTGTTCTTGTGTAGTCTCCTGAGCCTGTCTCTCTTCATGTAGGGCCTACAATTCTGCTTCAGTAGTCTTCATCTCCTTCTGTAAGTGTTCAAATTTCTGCTTTAACCTATTTCCTTCCTCTCTCTCTCTCTTCAGGGTATCCTTCAGCTGAGCAGAATATTTCTTGTATGACTCCAGCTCAGTCATCACCTTGTCTATGTTATCTTCTGAGGCATGTACTATTGCAGTCCCAGCCCTTATGGTAAGCCTTGGATCTAGATCCGTTCCTAGCATAACAGTTGTATCTGTTATCATTTTGCCAGGCATATCTTCTGCTTCTACCTTCCTTTCCATCCTCTTCATTATTCTCTTGGTAGCCCTATCATAGTAGACAGTATTAAAGTCGGGGACTTCTCCCTTTTTCTGGATGAAAGGCACTAGCTGGAGTGTAGGGGCCATAGGGGTGCTAGCAGCAGGTACTTGAGAGATCTTCACCTCGGGGTTTTCCTCCTCCTGGGTCTGCCCTGCTGTTGTTTCAGAAGCTAACTGCTGTGTCAACTTTATTCTTTCAGCTTCCTGCTCTCAGAGCTCCTCATCGAGCTTTCTCTTTGCTTCTTCGGCTGCTTGTCTAGCTGCTTCTTCTGTTTCCTTGGCTGCTTCTTTTGCTTTCTCAGCTGCTTCTTGGGCAGCTTTTCTTTTCTCTTCTTCTCACATATGCAGCCATTCTACAGCCTCCTTTTCCAACCTCTGAGCTTCTTCATTCCTCCTTTTAATTCCTTCTTCTACCTTTGCCTGTTCATCGTCTTTCCCACCTATGGTAGTGATTTTCTTCTTAAATATTCTGTTCAGTGCCGTCATGTTTGGGGCATTCCAGAAGACAGAATCTTCCTTATCGAAATGATGGGTATATTTGAAAAACACCTTATGCTCTTTACAGTGCTCCGCTATTTTACCAAGAGTATCATTTCGCCGGAAAGGCATCTCACCAAAATGGAACTTCCCTAGTTCCTCTATGAATTCGGCAGCTTGTTTCACCCTCATGAATTTGTAGCTACCTAGCTTGAATGGTAAAGGAGGGTATGCAGTCTTCTTGTGTTACAACAAGAAACTACCTATTTTGTCAATGAACACCTGCCTGACTGCCTCTTTATGGACTATATAATCCATTGCATATTTGGGCAGCAGTAAAGGTGTCTTCGATCCTCCATACATTCTGAAATACATGCCATTGTCAGTCAAGAAATAGTCTGCATGTTCTCCTATTATCTGCATGGCACCTTCTGACATACAGTCACATTCCTTCCGGAAAATGAGCGTGTAGAGTGGCATAATGAAGTGCTCGTAGACCTATCTATAATGACTATGGTACTGGTGAGCCCACAATGGTCTATAAGCGGCATACACAGGCATTCTTTCCCTGACCCAGATGCACTTGATACCGGGGAAGGGCTGGTTACACAATATGCAATCTATCAATATTGAACTCATGTAAAATTCGGACCTTTTCTGAGCTTCTCCTCCCAAGGCTGTGGCCAAGCAAGAGGAAAGACTGCTCAATACAAGGCTGGCCCAATTGAAGATTGTTCCTTGGGTTGCCACATAAAAGATAATAGGTATCCATTCAAGCTTGAAGAGTCTGCCATGAGCTCTCCCAAATATCCTATTAAGCATCAGCGCTATAAACCTGTAGGTAGCCCTCAAGCTCGTTGTATCATACTCACCGGTCTGTCTATATCGGTAAAGCTTTCCCTGCAAGAGCATTTTCTTAAGAGTTTCCACCAGGTCCATTCTGAAGCTGTCCAGCCAATCGTCAGATAATAAAACCTGGGCTTCTGGTAGGTGATAGGCCAATGCCACATATCCAGGGCCAAATGCAGCATAGCCCTATCCTTCAATGTTTCCTATGATCATTGTGGTCTTATTTACATGGGGTAAAATATAGCCAATTACCTCAGAGCATGGGAACAACTCTAGTCTGGTGGCAACTTTCATGATAGAAGACTTCTCTATGTTAGCATAGATAGATTCTTCTTCGAGGCCCGTGTCGGGAACCTCCCTGCAGGAAATCAATCTGTATATTTCATCCCATTTGTACTCGGGCTCAACACCAGAAACACATTGGGTGTCTTCATATATGTATTCAGTCTTTGTTTCAGCTTCTGCTTTTGGCACTTCTTCCACCACTGGGGCCTTCTTCTTTTGTCTTTTGGACATGGTGGACTCGACTTCTTCCTGCCATATATAACATTGTAATATTGAGACATTCAAGGTGCATACATTTACATGACAGTGTGCAACATTTTATTCTTTCTATGTATACCATGGCAGCAACTAGTCGATGAAACTAAGATATAAGTTTGCATAACTTGACTGACCAAATGCACACTATTTAGTGCTCTTGTCTATATCTTAGCATGATGCAAAACATTTCTGTATGATATTAAAACATCCCATCAACCATCTTCTAGACTGCAATAAAATTACATCCATATGCAAAGTGCCATTTTCATGTGTTTAAAGTGATAGCAAGTAGAGAAACACATGCATGCATGTACACCCCAAAAATTCCCTGACTATCAGAACTACTGAAACTAGTGCGCAGTGTTCCATGACCTCATCTATACCTAGCATGAAGCAAACTCAACCCTGTGCAATAAAGTGGGCAATATACTACTGCTGCATGATACTAAACTTTATCAATCATATTTGAGCCGGCATTAAATCTACATCATTTCGTAGTGTGCTGTTTCTCCCATGAAAACAATCCGGAAAGCAAATGCAAGGTGCAGCAGTCATCAATTTGGTTTATTTCATAGCAAACAAAAAAAAGGGGGTTTAAATATATCAAGATCATGCTAGCCGCCTATGTTTTCCAACATCAAACATTTTGACAACATAGCTCTAGCAGAGATAACATCGACAATGACTTATGCTACTCGCAGAAGATAATTACATTAACTTGACTATACGCTGTGGGTATTACTGTCATTTTACTGCAAATGGAGCTTCGACTAGAACCATTATCCATGCTATTTTCAGTTCGCGAACTACAACAACGGCCTAGTCCTTTTAACCATCTAGGGTTTCAGACGACCGAGCCCCCATGGACTGCGCGAGAAATACAGGCTAGGGTTCAAAATACCAAGCAAATATGAAAATTCGACCACAGGAGTAACCATCAAAAAACCACCAGAAAACCCACCACAAAAACTCCCCCTGGACCTCATCATCATACAAGGGGAAGCTAGGTGCAGGCGGCGTAACGGCCGCCTGCACCACGCCTCCATCCACTATGCACGGGGTAGGCAAACACAGGCCGAGGTCCAAAATAATTAACACATGGGTTTAAAAGAAAAAATTTCCCCAACTGCAAACAGTCAACCTACATGAGACTTCTCAATATGTGGGTGTTAGCACAAGGCAGGAAAAGAATGACTGCCGCAGACCTAACCATGGGTAAAACCTCCATACATAATCAGAACAAGGATAGGGGACACAATCCTAGTAACACACCCAACCACAGCAAACATCACCAAAGAAAAACCTTGAATAGAACGAGGTATGGAAAGAACGGCCTACTTGGCAGCGACGCGTAACTGACGGGGAGAAAGCAGTCGGGCTTCCTCAATTGACACCTGGGTGAGAGTACCGGCACGGTGGTCCACGAGCTTCGAGGGGTCGACAGCGCAGGATGATCACGATAGTTCAAGCCAAAACAAACAATAAAATAATCCACCTCTCTTCTCCCTATATATAAAATGGTTTGCACATGGGAAGACTTAACGAATCGGACGAGAAACAATTTCATATCAAAAAGTGAGAACTCAAAACCTTCCGCAACGGCGGAAATCCACAACATCAACCCATCCGCAACGGTGAGCAAGGCGCGAGAAAATAATGATCGGACGTCGGCAGCCTTTTGGGTCAAAAGTCAACAGCTTAAACTCTTCCGCAAGGTGGACACTCATAACAAAACACCGTCCGCAATGGTGGAGAGAGCGATGGTAAAAGGCTCCGATACACAGCCAAAAGAAAACCAAAAACATCAGTCAGAAAGAAAGAGAAAATCAAAACCCGAACTGATCCTCAACGGCGGAGGCCAAAAGCGAAGATCGGTCTGCAACGGCGGACAAAGAAATGATCGTACCTTCCGACGTAGAACCAAAAACCATCCGCAATAGCGGAAAAAGACAAGGCAAAGACCTCTGCAACGGTGGGAAATTCAAATGAACCAACTTACGATTCATAATGGCTTCAAAGGTATTTAAAAGGCAACGATAAGCTTGATTATGCATGGGATTATTTTAAGCATTAAGGAAAACATCAAATCGATTGATAGAGCAACCTAAGTGCTGGAAAACGTTCCAAAAGTCATTAGACCGAAATAAGGAAGAAAATCGAACTAATTCAAAGTAGAGGAGGGTCCTAAAAAAATTTAGAATTTTGGGAAAATGTTGCAGCTGCAACAAGTACACAAGTTAAGTTTTCAATTTTGATATTGTTAACTTTTTGGCCTGTTATATACATTTATTGAAAAGTTAAATTCAAAATTACCATTCACATTAAATGCATAAAAAACATATACAATATTGCCGAGAAATACACACACACACACATATAAATTTATGTATGAAAACTTGAAATGAATTTACATACACAACATATATAAATAATGTTATTCCATTGTTCTAGGTTGCTTGGGAGGTTTAGGCTGCAAGTCCTCCTTTTCTAGAGAAGATAAATTTGTACATTCTAGTCTCTTGGCTTGTCTAGAAGCTTCTGGTTCTTCAGAAGCTGCAGCAGGTGCATGTTTTGATTTTGGTTCTAATTCTTTCACTTTTGTTGCACATTTGTGAAAACTTTCTCTCAATCTATCATTATCTTGTATGTACTTCTCCATAAATTCCACATTCTTCTTATGTTTCTCTTCATGTTCCTTTTCCTTTTGTTGAAGACGATCATTTGCACATTTAAACTCAGACTAAACTTGGGTCAAATTTTTCCTGAGCTGCTCTGTCTCTGTCTCCAACTCTTTTTCCCTCAATTCTGTATTTTCTGGAGTATACACAATTTCTACTCACTGAAGCATGTTGTTCTTCTATAGAGTGGAAATTTGGGATTTCAAATCTTCTATCTCAAACTTACATCCCAAATGTTGTGATTCTATATCCTCTAGTATTTTCAATATGAGCTCTTTCATCTCATCATCCCTCTCATCTATCTTGTTTTCCATTGTTTCTTTTATGGTTGACCATGCAGAGAGATCAGCTCCAGCATTCATTGTTGCACTAGCATCCATCAAGGACTTCTCTTGAATTCTTAAGAAGGCACAATAGCTTTGTAACCCATTTTTGACTTGTGCATGAGCTTGTATTGCATTAAAATCTACTTCCAGTGCCTTCTCTCTATTTTTCAGGGAAATCTCATACCTTATTAAAGCATGTTGGTGTGCTGACATATCATAAATTTCACCAGAAATCAGATGCCTACTCTATCCCTTACCAATTTTAGATTCTTTTAAATTTTCAACTCCTCTAGTATGTAGCTCTATAGTAATATTTTCAAGTTCAACTATTTTCTCTTTTAACTCTTCATCTTTCTTAGCAATTATGTTTTTCATGTTTCCCTCTTTTTTTCTATATTCATTTATCTCAAGTTGATGTTTATTGTACTCTTCAGCCAGTCTATTTTTAAAGTCACCCTTCATTTATTTCAATTATTATGTTTAACTTACTGACTTCGGTGATAAGTATTGCTTCCTGGATGATAATAGTCCTTAGAGGGGGAATGTCCAACACCTCCAGTCATTGTTTCAGCTCATCTTCCAGTCTCTTTATGGTTTCTTCATCTTTCTTCTAAAAAACCATATATTCTTCTCTGCATTTTTCATTTTCCTTTCTAAATTCATCCTGAATTTTATCTAGTTCCTTTTTCAAAGACTGAAGAACAGAGTCCTTTCTTGCTATTATCATTCTCTAATTGTGCACAGTCTTGACAAGGGATGCTTGTAATCCTACAATTTCCTATAAACAAGGAAAAGTTTTAGGAGGCTTCCAAAAATGGAATTTGGCAACTTTTTTTGTGGGGGGAAATCATTGAAAAATAGCATTGAAAAATGCCTCCTACCTTAAAGAGGTCCACCATTTGCAAATTTTTAATAGAGGATTCCGTAGTATCCACATGTTTTGTTTTTAGCCTTGCAATTACTTGTAAATAGTGAAAATTTTAACAACAATTCAAAAAAAGGAATTTGGCAACTCTTTCTTTTTGAAAAATAGCGCCCACCTTTAAGAGGTCCTGAATTTGCATCTGCTTAATCCTACAGAGTTCTACGCTCTGTACGGCGGTAACATACCAATAGGAAAATTGTTTTCTATGAAATTCAGCTTCTTCTTTGAAATGCAACATTTTATCGAACAATAGCTTAAAAACAGTTTTACCTTCAAAAAAGATCTTGGAGAGGAATTTTTCTCAACTCCGAACTGTGGAGTTGTATATATAACAAGTGGCATTTCTGCATGAGCATAAATATCATCATCACTATGCTCCTCTTGTTCATTAAACTCAACATCATGCATCTCATTTTAATTTATTTCTCTACCTTCATGTAATCCAGCCAGAATTGAGACAACATCAAATTCTTCAAGGTCACTTTCCATACCTTCCATACATTACTCAAAAGTATATTTAGGGACTTGTACATTATCCTTTGTAGATTGTTGAGGAACGTCCTAGTTAATTTTGTCCAGTTTCGTCCTCTTAATGTATGTATTTTTAAATATGCTTCCTTCTACAGTGTTGGGTTGATATATGTCAGTAATTTTTTGTAGTGTGTCAGGGTAACTGAACTTCACTCTCTTCATTTTGCTCTCCTGCAGTGAAAAATGCACATTAGAGGAAATTTCAACTCAAAATGGGCCTTTAAATTTGATTCAAATTCCATGACATCATGTGTTAGCCAATGAAATTGCTTTAAATTTGAAATACCGTATAGGTCTTAAACACTTTTTTAATATAAATTTGCAGATAGGTATCATAAAAAAAACTACTTTTTTTGTTTGTATTTGGGGATCGAAATTTGAGTAAAAACACAGGGAGATATGTCGAAAATACAAACAAAAAAGTAGTTTTTTTCTTTTCTTCCTCCAAAATTAATAAATATTATTTTATTATTTTAACTTTTACTTTATTAATTCTTTTTAGAAGGCCCATTTTGAGTTGAAATTTCCTCTAATATGATTTTTTTGCCAATAGATGAGGGACATCTATGGCCGGGTCTTCAACCCAATGAATCACCAACTTCATACAATCACCTGAAATATCTTTCTTGTAGTGATTCATAACTGTCCTAAATACAATTTGAACTAAGGTTTTGTACAGTCCTGGTGGAACATCTTGCATATCTAAACCATTCCGGGCAACCTTAATCATTTTTCGACATATTTTGTTTTCCATCTCACCCTTTTCTACTTTGAGGGTTTTCTTGGTGGTCAACATTAGTCCCCCCCTGCATGGAATTTTTGCTACACCTGACAACAAACCAGGGTCCAGACAAGCCCTCCTCCCAAAAATAATCAATCTCTTGGACTCATCATCATAACTAGAAATGGAATTATCAATCTCTTCATTCTTTAAATTGAACTGACCAAAAAGAAAACAATGCACTCCTGCTCTGACCAGGACATTTAGCATACCTTTTGGCCAGTTTGTTCTATCACTCCATGCCTCAGCGCTCTCTCCGAATTTTCTGACAGTGAACCTCTCAATAACATCAAAATCCCCTATTTTAGTTGATGGCATGGAAGATGAGGCTGTTGTTTCCATTTTCCAGGATGATGGCATGCTCAGAAAGGAAGAACGAGATGCACGGAAAGGATACCAACACACTAAATTTTCCAAAATAAAATAAAAATTACAAATGTGTTCAGACATTTCCAAACTATAATAAAAGTTACAAATGTGTTCTAACTTTTGCAAACTATAATAAAAATTACAAATGAGTTCTGACTTTTCCAAACTATAATAAAAATTACAAATGTTTTTCAAGTCAACTATACACAACTTACATTTTCAATTTCAATATAGTTAACTTTCTAGGATGTTAAGTATACTTATTGAAAATAATAAAGTAAGAGTAAATAATAGAGTAAAGATTTGGCATTCTAACTATTCTGGAAAAATAAGAGTAAGAGAGTGAGTAATATAATAATAGAGTAATATTCTTCTCTACATGTTTTGATGTACTCTCAAACCAAACCCTCCTATTAAATGTTTATAGTAAATGTTTTTGTAAATTGGATGGCTAGATAAATGATAAGACTATTCTTGTGTTAATTTTATATAACCTAACCTTGTATGCTCACAGTCGACCTATGAAAGGTGCAATTTTAACCTTTTTTTACGGTTATGGACACTTGGTGTAAAATGCAAGCCATAATCATAAAAATGCAAGCCAGGAATGCATAGCATTTAAATTGAACATGAATGACTAAAATTCCAAATATCTTGGCCAAATTAAAAAAAAATGACTGAAATTCTAAGTTTCGTAAACAACAGTGTGTAAATATTCAAAAATGGGCTTAAGAAAATGCACGCTACAGTCCGTACAATTGTCATAAGTTGAAACTAACACCATGGGGTTGAATATAGATATATTTTTGAGAAAAGCCTCTTTCCTTTTTTTTTAAATTATGTTTCATTTGTCCAGAGTTAAATTGACAAAATGACAACTTTTGTGTTTTCAACCCAGTTTTACCCAGATCACAAAAATGCCTGCCCAGCCCTAAGTATTGGGTATTTTTGAGTGATTTTAGTTGGAAATGGTATGTTTTACTATTTTAGATGTTATTATACATTTATTTTTTCAATTTTGGTTCAGAAAGTGCCAGTTGTGCAAAAACACTACATGGTTGTCTTGTATTTATGAAATATCCACCTACATTAATAAAAATGCAAGCCAGACCCTCCTATTAAATGATTATAGTAAATGGCTTTGGAAATTGGATGGCTAGATATATTTAGAAGACTATCCTTGTGTTAATTTTATATAACCTAACCTCGTATGCTCACAGTCGACCTATGAAAGGTGCAATTTTAACCTTTTTTTACTATTATGGACACTTGGTGTAAAATGCAAGCCATAAGCATAAAAATGCAAGCTATGAATTCATACCAGTCAAATTCGACATGAATGACTAAAATTGCAAGTATATTGGACAAATTCAAAATTTATGACTGAAATTCTGAGTTGTTACGTAAAAAACAGTGTGTAAATATTCAAAACTGGGCTTAGGAAAATGCACACCACAGTCCGCATAATTGTCGTAAGTTGAGAATAACACCATGGGGTTGAAGCTAGATATATTTACATTTATTAATAAAATTTTACACTGTTAGGTGTAATCTATATGGTGAATTCTACTATTTAATGCATATGAATTATGTATTTGTTCGACTCAATTATGTCTGCTATATTATTGTTCTATTATAATTGGTTTTTCTTTTCGAATAATTTTTTCATTATAAATGAAATTTGTAAGTTTGAGAAGATAATATACATTTCCTAGCATGTGGGTTATTGTGAAGATGATTTTATACAACACTCTAGAGATCCACACTCTTAGAATATTTTTATCATCATCCTATGAGTTGTGGCAGGCATTTCCCTAAGGCCAGTTATGCAGATTTTACCAATAATTTTATACTTGGACAATTTTTTATCTTCTCCTAGGCTCAGTCTAATTTCCCTAAACAACATTTTTTAAGCTACTTGGACCAATATTCCCACACTTGGCCAACTTCCTAATTTTCACTAATTTTCCATATTTCTCCAAAACGATGTCATAATGCAACAATGATTTCAACTTCATGCCACATAGTCATCTATTCCATGCCATTCCATTTTGGCATCATCCTTAGTGTGGGCATCAACCTTAATGCGGGCATCACTTAGCCCCTTTACAACACTTTGCCATTTTTTCTGTCTTTAGTGTGCAAAATAAGATTTTTCTTCTATTTTTCCTGGTTGATATTTTCCTTATCTCGTCACCATAAGAAAAACCAAGAGCATGAATAGATATCCATTTCAACAATGAATAGGACCATATCATTTGATGATTTTTATCATCAATGGAACACTCCCTTGCGAGCGTTTCCAAGTGGTCTCTCAAACACTTTCTCTAACACTTAACGAGTTCTCTTCAAACCCTAGGTCACTAAGGTGATTTCATGTTTCCTTCAAACATGGAAAGTGAGATTCCCAATGGGTATAGTTCAGTAAGGTGAGTCCAGAAAAACCACTTTCATCTTCTGTAGCTTCTTTCTCTCTCCTCGACAGACATTTTTCTAAAGCAGTGAAAATATGGATAAGAGGCACTTTTGGTAGATTGGTATCTACTTCCTGAAATACTTTTTGGTCAGGCTAATTATATGGTTGGACTCACCATACAATTTTCTAGAGATCTAAACTCTCATAATATTTTTTATCATATTTTACCAATAATTCATACTTGGACAATTTTTGATCTTCTCCTAGGCTTGGTCTAATTTCCCTAAACCACAGTTTTGGCAGGTTCATTAATTCTTCTTCGGTGTCTCTTTGGACAAACTGAGAGTATGGTTGAGTAGACAAAACATCAACCTACAATATCCCCATGTGATGCGGGTATTTTCTTCAACAAACCACTTGTGGCAAGCATCCTCTTAAGGCTACTTGGACCAATATTCCCACACTTGGCCAATTTCCTGATTTTCACTAATTTGTCGTAATTCTCCAGAATCATGTCATAATGCAACAATGATTTCAAATTTATGCCACAAAGTCATCTATTCCATGCCATGCCATGCGGGCATCATCCTTAGTGCAGGCATCAACCTTAATGCAGGCATCACTTAGCCTTTTTACAACACAGCCATTTTTTCTATCTTTAGTGTGCAAAATAAGATTTTTCTTCTATTTTTCCATATTGATATTTTCCTTATCTGGTCACCATAAGAAAAACCAAGAGCATGGCTAGATATACATTTCAACAATGAACAGGACCATATCAATTGATGATTTTTATCATCAATGGAACACCCCCTTGTGATCATTTCCAAGTGGTCTCTCAAACACTTTGTCTAACACTTATCCAGTTCTCTTCAAACCCTAGGTCACCAACGTGATTTCATGTTTCCTTAAAACTTGGAAAGTGAGATTCCCAATTGGTATAGTTCAACAAGGTGAGTCCAGAAAAAACACTTTCATCTTTTGTAGCTTCTTTCTCTCTCCTCGGCGGGCATTTTTCTAAAGCGGTGCCAATATGGTTGAGAGGCACTTTTGGTAGATTGATATCTTCTTCCTGAAAGACTTTTTGGTCAGGATAATTATATGGTTGGATGCACCGTACAAGTTTGTAGAGATCTACACTCTCATAATATTTTTATAATCAAACCATGAGCTATGGCGGGAATTTCCCTAAGGCCTGTTAGGCATATTTTACCAATAATTCATACTTGGACAATTTTTTATCTTCTCCTAGCCTTGGTCTAATTTCCCTAAACCATAGTTTTGGCAAGTCCATAAATGTGTCTCTTTGGACAAACTAAGACCATGGTTGAGTAGACAAAACAACAGCCTAAAATATCCCCATGTAGTGTGGGTATTTTCTTTAACAAACCATTTGTGGCAGGGATCCTCTTAAGGATACTTGGACCAATATTCCCACACTTGGGCAATTTCCTGATTTTCACTAATTTGCCATATTTCTCTAGAACGATGTCATGATGCAACAATGATTTCAACTTCATGCCACATAGTCATCTATTCCATGCCATGCCATGTGGCCATCATCCTTTGTGCGGGAATCAACCTTAATGCAGGCATTACTTAGCCCCTTTACAACACTTAGCCATTTTTTCTGTCTTTAGTATGCAAAATAAGATTTTTCTTCTATTTTTTGAGGTTGATATTTTCCTTATCTAGTCACCATAAGAAAAACCAAGAGCATGGCTAGATATCCATTACAACAATTAACAAGACCATATCATCTGATTATTTTTATCATCAATGGAACACCCCCTTGCGAGCATTTCCAAGTGGTCTCTCAAAGTCTTTGTCTAACACTTAACCAGTTCTCTTCAAACCCTAGGCAACCAAGGTCATTTCATTTTTCATTCACACTTGGAAATTGAGATTCCCAATGGGTAGAGGCCAACAAGGTGAATCCATCAAGACCACTCTCATCTTCTAGAGCTTCTTTTTCTCTCCTCGGTGGGAATTTTTCTGGAGCAATGCAAATATAGCTGAGAGGCACTTTTGGCAAATTGATATCTTCGTACAAAAAGACTTTTTGGTCAGGCTAGCTATATGGTTTGATGTACCATACAAGAATCTATAAATCTACACTCTCATAATATTTTTATCATCATCCTATGAGCTGTGGAGGGAATTTCCCTAATGATAGTTAGGCATATTTTACCAATAATTCCATACTTGGACAATTTTTTATCTTCTCCAAGTCTTGGTCTAATTTATCTAAACAACAGTTTTTGTAGTTTTTGCATGTTTTTGCAAGTCTAATTTCCCTAAACCACAGTTTTTTCATGTTGGGCGTGCAATTGAGTAAAGCAATCCAAAATTGACTTGCTTCAGTAAAATCGATGGGCATACCTAATTTCATTTTCCCATACCTCAACCTGTCATACACGTGCTGAATGTATTGAGTGTAAAATATGTCATATAATCGTATAAACCTATAAATGGTAGTTTTCTCTTTTCCCTACTTGTCATATTCTGAACTTTCAACCGACTGTCAAATACATCACTTAACAAACCATCAAATTCTATGATTCAATGAACCTGAATCGAGTCGGATTCTCATGACATTGAGAATGATTACATCACGCAGACGTGAACTCAGCATTTCGTTGTGATTAACCTTTTTTTCCTACCTTTCAATTATTCCAAGGGCCAACACAGTACACATATCCAAATTTGGCCTGACCCCATGGATTCCTTCCTAGCAGCTGTAGTCAATTACCAATCATGTTGCTTCTTATGTAAGATTGATAAATAGGGTCCACTGTTATCAATAGGCTATGTAGTATTCAGTCCATTCTCTACCACAATGAAGGAAACAAATCTACAAGAAGTTGTATTGAAGGACAATATTGCAGTTGAATCCAAAATGGAATATTTTGAAGAGGAATACAGTTCAACCAATCTATTGTAATGCAATAAGAAAGTAGACATCTGAAGGGCATAAACTCTTTTTAACAAGTGTATTTTACATCTGAGAAGTACAAGATTTTTTACATTCTTATACATGAACAAGGCATCCAGGTACAAATGAACAACATTGGTTAGCAAAAAGATGAATATAGATGGTCATTTACAATTGTCTTAAAGATGAATCAAAACCTTAATGTTAGATATGATGATGAATACCTCTCAATTGAAGATAGTTCTGAACTATTGCAGCGGGAAAAGCTCATATATGTATTATTCAATGGAGGAAAAGTTCAGTTTGAAGATCAATTTGATGAAGCTGATTGCAAAGGTTTTGATACAAAATTAGAGAAGCATAATGATATTGGTCTTCTTGTTTTGGAAAGAGAAAATAGACAAGAATAAGAGGAGAATTTGATTCCATATTTTAAAACTATTGGAGAGGACATCAGAGATAAAGGTGATTTTGCAGAAGAGCAGAAAAATCCAAAGGTAAATGAAGACTAAAAACTGATTGTAGGAACAATGAGTTCCAAAATAATAAATTAGAACAGTATGAAGAAAAAGGAAAAAGGCCAAGACTCAGAATTTATGCCACAAAACAGAAGTGCAGGCAAGAAGATGTCTTAGAAGACAATGAAAGAAATCAAGTGATGACCAAGGAAAAATCAAGACTTCGTGTACAAGAGGAGACATCAACTTACTTGTGTGCTAAAGGGGAGTATGATACAAAGGAAGATGACATAAAAATATCTCATAAAAATGAAATTTTATTGCATAAACATCAAAAGGTTGTAGTAGATGGTCTACAAGTTCAAGGGAAAATTTATGCACAAAAGGAAACAAAATATTACTTGTGTGTTATGAATGAGGAATAAATTCCCTATAATTTTTTAAAATTTTTTATGAGTGCACATTCAGAACAGAATCGGAATATGTTGATGAATATGAAGCTGTAAATAAGGTAAGTGAGCATAAATTATTTCCTAGTGAGTAATTTAAATCTCAGAGATAGTACTGAGATGTTAAGCATGAATTTCTTTTAGGAGGCCATAGAGAGGATGATTATGAAAGTTATAATCTACAACGTGAAGAAGATGTCGATAGAATCTAAGAAGATAAAAGTGAATCTGTTGTTGTAGGAAAACAATGGAGAAGGAAGTTCAATGTCTCAAGCATATTTGAGTGAAGCAGACAACTCATTCAACAAATTATTCACAAGTTAATGAGAAGATACTGCCACAAAAGAGCAACGTTTGTAAGGAGAAGGGTGAACTGAATATTGAAATAAATGAGTCGTGGGAACTTAGGAAGAAAAATACAAACGGAAGATATAGTGAAAGGAAGATGAAAGTGAGAAATACTTTTGAAGGAAGAATGTATAGAAGATTGCAAAACAAGATGTGAAGATTGAAGACGAAAGAGAGTCTGATGCAAGAGCATAGTCTCTTTTAAGATATTTGGATTAATTGATCAAACCTTAGGATATTGACACTTTCTATGTGATGGTTTTTGTACTAAAACTATATTGTAAATGTAGATAGTTTACATTAGAAGTTTTATAATATTTACTTAGACGATGAGTGTCAATAAATGATGAATCATTGTAACAAATCTACAGTTGGTTAGCAGAATTTGAGGATATAGGATAGGGCCAAATTTCTATTCTTAGAAATAGTTACCAAATAAGTTTGAAGAATTCTTCTTTTAAGAGATGCTTCGACAGACTCAGAAGGGGGGAATTTGGGAAAGCGATGTAAATCAAGTCAATAAGCAGCCAAAAAGAATAAAATCAATCCATAGATGCAGAAGTATA
>LPNX010118330.1:52032-66971 GCA_001517045.1 Pseudotsuga menziesii
TGTTTTGGCGATATTTTTTTTAAACCATTTTTTTGGTACGGTGCCACATTTTTTAATATTTTACATTTTTAATCATTAAAGATTTGACCATTTTTAATATTTTAAATTCTCAATCATCACATTTATTTAGAATATTTGATTTGACTCTATGTTTTAAATGACATATATTTTTTAAAAACATATAGTTGGATATAACAAGATTTTATATTTTAATATATATTAAACAATCATTTTAAAGCTTCACTAAGCATAACAACCTTAAGACTCTGTCAAGTTTCTTTTATTTTTTTGATAGATTTAATGTTATTATTATGGTTTTGGTTGTTGATTTTTTTATAATGTATTATATATGATTTTGGTTATTGATTTTTTTTATAATGTATTATATATGATTTTGGTTGTTGATTGTTTTTTAATGTGTTTGAGATTTTTAAGGACAGAATGCTAGAACATAGGAAAGGTGACTCAAACACAACGAATTGAAAAGTAATTAACAACAATCTTACACACAAAAGAAGCCTTCAACATTAGATTACATTTCTTGTTGATATTCAATAGTTGATTAGTATGTATGTTCCATATCATACTTGTTCTTTAATCTAACACATCTGGTTTTTTTCAAGTGAAAGTTTAATTTTTTTCCATTTAAGGAATTTGCATTCACCATGGTATTTTTATTTTATTCTTTATTTAAAATCACAAAAGGATGTTTTAATTAAATTTTTAATTATTTATTTAAAATTACAAAAATATTATTTTAATTCTTTATTTAAATTAAAAAATATATATTTTAATTAATCTTCTTATTTTTTATTTTAATTACTAAGAGATTACTTTAATTATTTTGTAATTACTAGGAATTGACATATTATTCCCATTTCTAGTATTTCATTTTTTATATTATTTATTAATATTTTGGTTGAAAGCCATGTGTATATCAATTCACTATTAAATAGATAATATATGTATAAGGATATTGAAATCTAAAAAAATTATGAAATAATGTGAAAAATATTGAAAACATAATTTTGGAGAAAATATTGTGAAATATAATTCTTAAAATTTAAGTATTATGCTTATGCCTTAATATCATTGTGTATTAAGTATATGGTTTTCAAACCTAATGTAAAAAATACGGAGAACACTAATTTCAAACACAATGTTTATGTTAGCTTATATCACAGGAGTCTACAGAAAGTAGAATCATTATTTAGTACATATATAGACTTATTATTTAACTAGAACATGCTTTCAAAGACAATGTTTATGTTAGCTTATAACACAAGAGTCTACATAAAGTAGAATCATTATTTAGTACATATAGAGACTTATTATTTAACTAGAACATGCTCACTATAAAACACTTATTTTTATTTTCTATTTGAAGTTGCAAATTGTTATTTTAACTACTTTATTTGCAAAATGCCTTATAATGTATCGTTTTGCTCATATATATAGCATTTTACATTGAACTCTAATGGTGTGTATTAAGCATATACATTAAAAAGCCAAAATATTATGCGTAAGATATCAAATTTGAGGTAAGAAGACAAAATATTATGCGTAAGATATCAAATTTGACAAGTCTACTATATCAAATTAAGTTTTAAAAAACCCAATAGTCATTGAAATGCATAGGCATACAAATTCCTTAAAGCATGCATGTTAAGATATTTATTCTCATTGTTTGAAAGAGGTAGTTGGCACATTTAAATTTGACTAACATTCACCATAGTCTAAAGCTCACATTATCTACCTAATCGCACTACATATAAACCACACTTCTTACATAATATGGATTTATAATGGTGAATATCTAACTCTATAAATAGGCATAGAATTCAGCATCTATCCTTGATATTGTATGCTCCTCGAAGCATAATTTGTAGTTTCCCCAACAAAGATCTCTAACCGTCCATCAAAACTTATACCAATCATCCAAAATCATAAAATGGTAATCATTGTTTACATAGTTCTTCAAAACAAGTTTTAAGTAAAATGTCATTTTTCTACTAGGGTGCTTCTAAATAGTCAATGAATATTTACACCTTAACAAGCACCAAGAAAATTAATCTAACGAAAGGAACCAAGTCCCAATGCTTGACAAGGTATCGAGACTATCACTAACAAGAGATTATTCCTTCTCCATTTCATCAAGTATGAGTACTACAATCTATATCTGGAAAGACATTTGTTTCTATAAAACTAAACATTGATGAAATGTTTTCATATCCACATCTATCACTAGAGATGTACTCTTGAGTTGTCTCTTCTAACTTTAAGATATTTCATGTAATAAAAAATGATGTAAATGTGTTAGGATACCTAATATATATTTAAGTTTAAATTCAATAAATGTATTGTCTATTAACAAGTGATAGTATAAAGGATGAAAGTCAAGTGCATTTGTGATATATAGAATTGATAAACTTTGACAACTATTAATATAATGTCATCAATACTTCATTTGTAATTCAAAATAAATACTTTCTTAAGATATTTGTGGGAATAAATGCTTTCTCATGTTGTTTTCCTAAGGAAGCGTTGTTCTCTCACCATCCATTCATAAGAAATAAAATGGCAATAAAATATCTCTTCATAGAAATAATGGGTCAAACATTTCATTGCCAAGAACTTCAAGAAAGGCTAAAACATCATATTGAATGCTTATGCATGGATGAAAGTTATATGTAAAGAAAATACAAAATCTCTATGCTCAAACTTTTTTACGATCACTTTCTGTGGTTGTTGGGGTGATCACTTGTGGCTGTCCCCACCTTGGGTCAAACCCATGGCTATCTAGACATGAAGCCTTAGCGTCATTTTCAAAGTAATGACGTGAACAATTTTTGTGTTGCTCTAGTGCAACTTCTCTTTACATTTACCTATGTCTACACACCATCTATATATTGTGTTTTTGTAAAATGGCTACTAAGGTCTTTAATTCTCAACAATTCCACAAGAATTAAAGATACTCACCTTGCACCTTAATGTTGCAATGAGCTACTTTAAAGAACTAATGCTCATGTTGATCCTTTCATGATTGTTATCTAGCCAACTATTTGTTTTATACAACTTTCTCCTTCCACTTCTTAATGTCTTGTTTTTCTTTCTTGGCCATCAATAGTTCACCTTTGATTTTTTTGTTCTTATTTTTTAACAAGAAAATAAAGGAGCTATCTAACTTGGGGACTTTTTGACTTTCAAGCTGATTTTCTGTCGGAATCTCGTGAATTTAATTTACAAAATCAGTATTTTTTGTTATTTATTGTGCGATTTTAAGCTCATAAATGAAATTAGGTGAGAGGAAAACCCCCAATCACCCACACTCCGTAAGATCTACCAATGTTTTTGAAAGTTTTGAAAATTTCGTGAAGATTCATAGCAAAAAACTGGTAAATACCAACAGAGGTCAAAAAGTCCCCTCTTTGAACAACTCGGAAAATAAATATAAATACAGTCATTATCCTTAGTTTGCTGTATATTGACCTATCAAGTTATCATTACACCTAGGGTTGGAATTTCAAATCGTGGACACCTGTCAAAATAGCCAATAACATTCAAAATCTGAAATGTTTTCTATATTCTAAGCCAAATTTTGACTGTCTCCAGAAAATCTTAGCAAGGTAAATTGGGCCATAACGATCATTTACCCATCAAATTCCATTCCTGATTACACCTTCTTCGGGAAATCGATAGTATTAAAAATTAGCCCCTCCAACATTTACCTATCAAGGTATCATTACACCTATGCTTGAGGCAATGGATAGTATTAAAAATTGGCTAAAAATAAACTAGGGTTTTATTGTCACCACCGTTCACTTTTCTCAAAGATATTTATTTCAAAGAAATTCCATTTAATCGTTTAATCATGTCGGCCACGTCAAATAAATACTTTATATATATATATATATATATATATATATATATAAACCTACAAACGTCAAATACTCACAAACGTCAAGAAATCACTGCAGACCAAAAGTGGAATTTTAGGGGTTCTGTGTTTCCCAGCAACATTACCATATTGTACGAGGTAGATCATGGAAATAATGGAGGACCAACATGAAATGTATGGCGCCGACATTCCTGAGTATGAAGAAGTAGGAGAAATGGAAACGGAAATGGATAGCAGCCAGAAAGAGTTTGATGAGATTAAGAGAAATGGAAGCAGATGCAGCTGCGCTCAAGGAAATGCTTAAAAAATGCAAGACAAGATTGCTCAGGAAATGCAGGTCCCCATCGTTGAGCACCCTGTAGCGAATCAGGCGAGCAAACAAGAAATGGATTCACGTTCTGTTTTTGTTGGAAAGGTTGATTACTCTTGCACTCCAGAAGAAGTACAGAAGCATTTTCAATCATGCGGAACAGTTAACCGGGTTACTATAAAGGCAGACAAGTTTGGTCACCCAAAAGGGTTTGCTTATGTTGAATTTATGAATGCCGAAGCTGTTCAAAATGCACTACTTCTTGACCAATCTCAACTGCATAACCGCCAGCTGAAGGTTTCTGCCAAAAGGACAAACGTCCCAGGAATGAAGCATAATCGCAATCGAGGACCATGGTTCAATCCCACCGTTAATGCATATCTCGCACCACCCAATGCTCACCCTCCCTGTGCATATCCCCCACCACCCAATGCTCACCCGCCCTGTGCATATTGCCTACCGCGGCGGCCGCCCTACTCTCACCCTTACTTTTAAGCTCCCTCTTCACAGTATGGCTATGGGTATGGAAAGATGCCTAGATTCAGGCCTTCCATGCGATATCGCCTTTACTATTACTGAAACTCGTCAAAATAGTTCCGATTTATTTTACTTGCATTAGGTTTACTACTGAGCCTTGCATTACCGTGATTGGATTTTCAAATTCAGCCGAAATGATTTCATGTGTGATATCGTGGTTAGTATTGGAACTTTGTTTTGCATGTTCTAAACAGACATGCTGGTTGGCATTGGAACTTAAGTTCTGCATTATCCTCATTAGACGTATTGGAACTTACTTTAGCATACTTAAACAATGTCGGTGGATTACAAATGATAAGTTCTCAAGTTTTAAACAATGTCGGTGGATTACAAATGGTAAGTTCTCAAGTTTTGTCATCTAGAAACTTACGCTTTTGTGTTTAATGTCGTGCACGACTCCAACACAAAATTCAGTGAAAATTTTGTCCATTTTATAGTTTGAAACATTCAAACAATATTTGATTTTGACATAGGTCTTAGTTTGTTTCACTAGTGCATAAACAAAGTCTTTACCTGAAACCAAACAAATATCTCGCAATAATCCTAATGAGTGATAATTGTTTTTGCAGATAAGCAAGTGTAGCACAATATAAATGAACACTATCTAGGTTCCCTTGATATTTCTCTTTCAGAATCCAAGAATAGTGTATTTTCTCTTTCTGTGGCGCATGTTTCCAGTCCCTTGCATTTTTTGGCTTTTAAATCGTCAATGGACATGACTTCCTCACATGAAACGATAGCCAAAACCGAGCCAACTAAACTTGGGTTTAGGGCTCAGTCGATATTCAAATTTTCACTTTTTACTTTTTACGACGACAACTTTACTTTTTCACCAGTCGGGTGAAACTTGTCTATGTCTGACTAGACAAGTTTATAAATTTTAGTCGGTCCTTCCCTCGACCAAAATTACTCCGACTTACTTGTCCGACCAAAATTACTCTGACCAAGTCAGCTCTCTGACCAAGTCGGCTCTCTGACCAAGTCGGACCTTCGACCAAGTCGGCTCTCCGACCAAGTCGGCTGCTTCAGTCGGCTCACTCACAGACCACTCAAGTCGGCTCACTTTGGTCGAAATCTGCAGAATATGTTTCTTAGTCTAAAGACTTAAGAAATTACAAATGCTTTTCACGTGTGAGTAAAATGAAGTAAAATAGACACATTTACAAATCCAAATAACTTATGAGAAACATATGGCCAAATATGTAGGAAGACTTGAGTTGACCAATGTGCCGTAAAACTTGGAACTTTCACACGGTGATATTTTTATGGGTTCTTGTTCTTTTACTTATCAGTAATTGTAAAAGACTTTTACAGAAGTAAATCTAGAAACATGTGCGGCCAAATAATCATGCATTCAACCACAAACTATTTCATATATTAACTATGCTAAAATAACAAAGTACTACAAACTTGTCGGTTACAAAATGGTCGGTCCAGACTTGTCCATCCAGACTCTTCGGTCTATAGAGCTTTAGCTCTTCGACTAAATCACATGCACAGAAGCTTGAGCTTCGACTTCTCTTCCTCACCCGGAGTTCCTCTGCTGTCTACTATCTATTGTCTCTGTGTTCCTGTGTAAACTGATTTACAAAATGCTTCTTCTATTTATAGGCAATTTGAAAATTGCTACTACATGGGCCGACTCACTTGCCATTAAAGACTGGAATAAATATCTACCTAACAACTTAGCTTCAGAAATAAATTCGACTAGACTATGTTGCCTACTCGTGCACTTTTCCTTCTTGTCAGACTGGCAGACAAGATCTCGACTTGTACAGACTCTGACAGAGTCGGCTGGAAGTCAAGTATAGACCTGCGAGTAATTACATTTTTCCAACAACATTATGTGATGACTTAATTTTTTTTATCGACTTCATTGTTGATATTGATCCATACATGTTTATAGATACCTTTCTTGACGCCATTCACCCTATAAAATAAAATGATAAATTTTAGTTTATCTTCAAAAAACAACATAACTATAATCCCGTGGCCCTTTTGGTTTACTGTTCCCTTTGGTTGCATTGTGCTTAAATTTAATTAAAATAAAAAATTTAATTTTTTTATTTTTTGGTTGAGCCTTGGGAAGGGCACCCAAAATTTACAATTTTTTTGATTTAGAGGTTGGGATTCGATGGGCACTTTGGGCTCCTGGGGGAGCACAACTCCTCCCTGTTGCTCCTCCCTGTTGCTGTTAATTGGAAATTAATTAACAACAATTTTACACACAAGGGAATCCTTCAATATTAGAATACATTTCTTGTTGATATTCAATAGCTGCTTAATATTTATGTTCCATATCCTACTTATTCTCTAATTCAACACATCTTATTTTGTTAGAGGTTCTTAATCAAATTGGTATATTATCAATACTGGGTGAAATCATGAATCTGGGGGTCTATTTTGAGGGGGTTATGAGAAAAGGAGTGTTGATTTTCCAAGTTTGTCAACTTCGAGCAAAGAAAAATTATATTTGTATTTAGAATTTCATTTTGTAGTAAAAAAAAGTTGTGGAGAATTGTGTTACCTTTCTATCGGTTATTTTTTAGATTTTTTTTATTGGCATTTGATATGTCATTTTTGAAATTGTTTGATAGTATGTTACTAATTAATGAAATTATGATAAATAGTCATGTTTTTTTACACCAGTTTATTCAATATTCAACTATTGTTCATTAAAAAAAAAAAATCTTATGATGATCTAGATAGATTGTACTAAAGGTTGTCTATAAGTTTGTATCCAACAACCGCATGAAATAATTATTAAAATTTTTTGAAGTAGACCAATCTAAAAAACTACCATAAAATTCACATGTTTAGTTTGACACAGCATCTTCCCTAATTTCCAATTAAAAAAAAAAAACTAAAAGTACCCTTTTGAAGACAACACATCAATGTTGGGCACCGTGAGTTTTCCAGAAAATTTTACCTTGTCTTTAAGAAGTTATTGATTTTTTCATTTCAATGAATTCTATTGAATTTTGAAGCAATCCACACACCTTCTAAGAAATATAATAAATAAAATTAGTGGACCGCACCAAATTAAAAAAAAAAAATAGCATCTATAGAAAGTATATTGAATTATGCAACTAATGGTATTATTTGTGAAGAGAAATTGTAATTGTTTCATATGATCTGATCTATCAAAATTGGAAGAAGAGTAAAAAATGAAATGGAATTCCATTTCTAAAAATTTACAGGTTTTTGGCCGAACAAATATTTCGGCCGAAAGTTACTTTTAACGGATACCGTTAATTTTAAAATTAGAAAGTTAGAAAGTTAGTTCTTTCTAACTTTAAAGTTAACAGTATTCGTTAAAAGTAACTTTCATTCGAACTATTTTTTCGATAGAAAGTTAGTTCTATGTTTTCGGCCGAAAACATAAATTAGTTTGGCCGAAATGAATTCGGAAAAAATATTCACATAGAATAGACACCCAGATTCATGATTTCACCCTACTAAATTACAAAATGTAGATAAAGTTTGGATTAAAAAAATAAATGCTTACAATGAATTTTTTGTATGATTTTCGCTCATTCAATTTTTTAATTTCCTTCGAGCACTCTAAACAACTTCATCATCTTTGGCAATAGCTAGAGAAGGCCTAATTGTTGCACTGAGAGTATAGTCATAAGTGTTTCATCCTTCACACCTTGTAATGTTCTCCAAGGTGTTATAGTCATATCTTCTAGCAAATCCTTGACGTTAAGGCCTTCTTCACAACTACTCCATGCAACTGCTTCAATTTTTTACCTTTTGATTTTTTATGCCAATATTATCCCACATGTAAAATATATCTTCAATCAAATCCCCTATTGACCCCATTCTAAATGTCAATTGACAATAGTTATCTATGTCTCCGAATGCATCACTTCCTTTCAAACATTTATGTTTTGCATCATCCTCTTTAATTGGGAAACCTATTTCCACACAACATTGTTTCTTGAAATATGCATAAACTTATGCCTTCATATTGTCTTGGAAGTGGATGAAAAAAAAGTTATGGACCTGCCAAAAAGGTGTTTTAGGAAGATTAGACCAAATTGAGAAATTTGTCTAAGTATGGACTTGGTGTTAAATCTGCCCCAAGTTTCCTTAAGGAAATGCCTGCCATGCCTCATAGGATGATGTGATAAATGTATTGAGAATGTGAGTCTCTAGAGTGTTGTATGGAGCATACAAGCATGTCACTTGCCCCACCAAACTACAATGTATATTGAAGGAAGAATTGGTCCCAGCAGCCTTAAGAGAATTCCTGCCACAATTCATGGCTTGAGAAGAATGCCCGCACCATGGTAACGTCCTATAGCTAGTTGGTGTGGATACATATTCATGATTTTAGTTTTCTTTAATATTTCTTGAGGAGAAAGATACAGGCCTTCCGAAACATGGTTTTTAGTGATGAAAAACAAGAAATTCAAGGGGCAGTAGTTGATATCCAAAAGATGGATGCTGGGAATCCTATAAAACATGATGTCATTATAAGAAGTGTGAGACAAGCCAAAAGTAAACAAGTCCTATATGATCGAAATGCAACATTGTATGCAAAATGGTGAAAGAAACTTATGTTGCATTAAGCATTTCTAGTGATCTTGCCGTATTGAAAATTTATTCTATTGTGCTAACATTTTTGTTACAAAATTTTGGAAATGTAACAAATGATGGAAGGCATATTAAATATTCATTTTTTGTTTTCAGTAATAAAATTACAATTGTTTTCTGTGTTTGCTTATATTTTGTAAATTTCTATCTTTTTTAGGCCAGTTCTATAGGCATTACAACTTTGGGTTATTCGCTAAAATTTGGTGGCATGAGTAGAATTGTATGACATTGTTCCAGAATTCGAATTTCAGTTTCATCAGATAAATAAATTACATAAATAAAGCAATACATAGCATCACAATTCTCATAAAGAACTTGAGAGTTCTCAATCCATCATCCCCATAATATCCCTATAATATCAACAGTTCCAAGCAAACAGTTAGGATCTACCTACGTCACCAAATCTACTGACATCTCATATCCACTAATCACTATCACTCTTTTAATTTCTTACAAATTCAAATATATATGTCTACAGTACACAAGTTGAATTTTCAATTTTTCTATTGTTAACCTTTTGGCATGTTATATACACTTATTGAAAAGTTAAATTCAAAATTACCATTCACATTAAATGCATAAAAAAAATATACAATATTGCCAAGAAATACACACACACACATATAAATTTATGTATGAAAACTTGAAATGTATTTACATGCACAACATATATAAATAATGTTATTCCATTGTTCTAGGTTGCCTGGGAGGTTTAGGCTACAAGTCCTCCTTTTCTAGAGAAGATAAATTTGTACATTCTAGTCTCTTGGCTTGTCTAGAAGCTTCTAGTTTTTCAGAAGCTGTAGCAGGTGCATGTTCCGATTTTCGTTCTAATTCTTTCACTTTTGTTGCACATTTGTGAAAACTTTCTCTCAATCTATCATTATCTTGTATGTACTTCTCCATAAATTCCACATTCTTCTTATTTTTCTCTTCGTTTTCCTTTTTCTTTTACTGAAGACGATCATTTGCACATTTCAACTCAGACTAAACTTGGGTCAAATTTTTCCTGAGCTGCTCTGTCTCTATATCCAACTCTTTTTCCCTCAATTCTGTATTTTCTAGAGTATACACAATTTCTACTCACTGAAGCATGTTGTTCTTTTGCAGAGTGGCAATTTGGGATTTCAGATTTTCTATCTCAAACTTACATCCCAAATGTTGTGATTCTATATCCTCTAGTATTTTCAATATGAGCTCTTTCATCTCATCATCGCTCTCATCTATCTTGTTTTCCATTGTTTCTTTTATGGTTGACCATGCAAATAGATCAACTCCAGCATTCATTGTTGCAATAGCATCCATCAAGGACTTCTCTTGAATTCTTAAGAAGGCACGATAGCTTTGTAACCCATTTTTGACTTGTGCATGAGCTTGTATTGCATTAAAAGCTGCGTTCAGTGCCTTCTCTCTATTTTTCAGGGAAATCTCATACCTTATTAAAGCCTGTTGGTGTGCTGACATATCATAAATTTCACCAGAAATCAGATGCCTACTCTGTCCCTTACCAATTTCAGATTCTTTTAACTTTTCAACTCCTCTAGTATGTGGTTCTATGGTAATATTTTCAAGTTCAACTATTTTTCCTTTCAACTCTTCATCTTTCTTAGCAATTATGTTTTTCATGTATTCCTCTTTTTTTCTATATTCATTTATCTCAAGTTGATGTTTATTGTACTCTTCAACAAGGCTATTTTTAAAGTCACCCTTCATTTATTTCAATTATTTTGTTTAACTTACTGACTTCAGCGATAAGTATTGCTTCCAGGATGATAACAGTCCTTAGAGGGGGAATGTCCAACACCTCCGGTCATTATTTCAGCTAATCTTCCAGTCTCTTTATGGTTTCTTCATCTTTCCTCCAAAAAATGATATATTCTTCTCTGCATTTTTCATTTTCCTTTCTAAATTCATCCTGAATTTTATCTAGTTCCTTGTTCAAAGTCTGAAGAACAGAGTCCTTTCCTGCTATTATCATTCTCTAACTGTCCACAAACTTGACAAGGGATGCTTGTAATCCTACAATTTCTTGTAAACAAGGAAAAGTTTTAGGAGGCTTCAAAAAATGGAATTTGGCAACTTTTTTGGGGGGAAAAAAGCATTGAAAAATTCTTCCTACCTTAAGGAGTTCCACCATTTGCAAATTTTTAATAGAGGATTCCATAGTATCCACGTGTTTTGTTTCTAGCCTTGCAATTACCTGTAAATAGTGAAAATTTTAACAACAATTCAAAAAAAGGAATTTGGCAACTGTTTCTCTTTGTAAAATAGCGCTGCCTTTAAGAGGTTCTGAATTTCCATCTGTTCTACGCTCTATACTGTGGTAACATACCAATAGGAAAATTGTTTTCTAGGAAATCTAGCTTCTTCTTTGAAATGCAACATTTTATCGAACAATAGCTTAAAAATTGTTTTACAATCAAAAAAAAAATTTGGAGAGGAAGTTTTCTCAACTCTGAACTGTGGAATTGTATATATAACAAGTGGAATTTCTGCATGAGCATAAATATCATCATCACTATGCTCCTCCTGTTCATTAAACTCAACATCATGCATCTCATTTTAATTTATTTCTCTGCCTTCATGTAATCTGGCCAGAATTGAGACAACATCAAATTCTTCAGGGTCACTTTCCATACCTTCCATACATTACTCAAAAGCTCTTTAGGGACTTGTACATTATCCTTTGTAGATTGTTGAGGAACATCCTGGTTAATTTTGTCCAGTTTCGGCCTCTTAATGTATGTATTTTTAAATATGCTTCCTTCTACAGTGTTGGGTCGATATAAGTCAATAATTTTTTGTAGTGTGTCAGGGTAACTGAACTTCACTCTCTTCATTTTGCTCTCCTGCAGTGCAAAATGCACATTATAGGAAATTTCAACTCAAAATGGGCCTTAAACTTTGATTCAAATTCCTTGACATCATGTGTTAGCCAATGAAATTGCTTTAAATTTGAAATACAGTATAGCTCTTAAACACTTTTTTAATATAAATTTGATGATAGGTATAATAAAAAAAACTACTTTTTTTGTTTGTATTTTCGACATATCTCCTCGTGTTTTTACTCAAACTTCGATCGGGAGAGCTTGTTGGATGTGGAATTAAATTCTACACCCAACGAGTACCCTGTCAGCATACTTTTGATGGACCCCACTACCCCAAAAACAAGAAATAATTGAAAAAACGTGATGATGTGTCATCATCACATTTTTTCAGGTATTTCTTGTTTTTGGGGTAGCAGGGTCCATCAAAAGTATGCTGAGTACTCGTTGGGTGCGGAATTTAATTCTGCATCCAACGAGCTCTCCCAATCGAAATTTGAGTAAAAACACGGGAAGATATGTCGAAAATACAAATAAAAAAGTAGTTTTTTTCTTTTCTTCCTCCAAAATTAATAAATATTATTTTATTATTTTAACTATTATTTTATTAATTCTTTTTAGGAGGCCCATTTTGAGTTGAAATTTCCTCTAATATGATTTTTTTGCCAATAGATGAGGGGCATCTATGGCTGGGTCATCAACCCAATGAATCACCAACTTCATACAATCACCTGAAATATCTTTCTTGTGGTGATTCATAATTGTCCCAAATACAATTTGAATTAAGGTTTTGTAAAGTCCTGGTGGAACATCTTGCATATTTAAACCATTGTGGGAAACCTTAACCATTTTTCCACATATTTTTTTTGCTATCTCACCCTTTTCTACTTTGAGGGTTTTCTTGGTGGTCAACATTACTCCCCCCCTGCGTGGAATTTTCGCTACACCTGACAACAAACCAGGGTCCAGACAAACCCTCCTCCCAAAAATAATCAATCTCTTGGACTCATCATCATAGCTAGAAATGGAATTATCTATCTCTTCATTCTTTAAATTGAACTGACCGAAAAGAAAACAATGCACTCCTGCTCTCACCAGGACATTTAGCATACCTTTTGGCCAATTGGTTCTATTAATCCATGCCTCAGCGCTCTCTCCGAATTTTTTGACAGTGAACCTCTCAGCAACTTCAAAATCCCCTATTTTAGTTGATGGCATGGAAGATGACGTTGTTGTTTCCATTTTGCAGGATGATGGCACTCTTAGAAAGGAAGAAGAGGATGCACGGAAAGGATACCAACACGCTAACTTTTCCAAAATAAAATAAAAATTACAAATGTGTTCAGACGTTTCCAAACTATAATAAAAGTTACAAATGTGTTCTAACTTTTGCAAACTATAATAAAAATTTCAAATGAGTTTTGAATTTTCCAAACTATAATAAAAATTACAAATGTGTTTCAAGTCTACTATACACAACTTACATTTTCAATTTCAATATAGTTAACTTTCTAGCATGTTAAGTATACTTATTTTTCTAGCATGTTAAGTATACTTATTGAAAATAATAAAGTAAGAGTAAATAATAGAGTAAATATTTGGCATTCTAACTATTCTGGAAAAATAAGAGTAATAGAGTGAGTAATATAATAATAGAGTAATAATATTCTCTACATGTTTTGATGTACTCTCAAACCAAACCCTCCTATTAAATGTTTATAGTAAATGTTTTTGTAAATTGGATGGCTAGATATATGATAAGACTATCCTTGTGTTAATTTTATATAACCTAACCTTGTATGGTCATAGTCAACCTATGAAAGGTGCAATTTTAACCTTTTTTTACGGTTATGGACACTTGGTGTAAAATGCAAGCCATAATCATAAAACTGCAAGCTAGGAATGCATAGCATTTAAATTGAACATGAATGACTAAAATTCCAAGTATCTTGGCCAAATTAAAAAAAATGACTGAAATTCTAAGTTTCGTAAACAACAGTGTGTAAATATTCAAAAATGGGCTTAGGAAAATGCACGCCACAGTACGTACAATTGTCATAAGTTGAAACTACCACCATGGGGTTGAATATACATGCATTTTTGACAAAAGCCTCTTTCCTTTTTTTTAAAATTATGTTTCATTTGTCCAGAGTTAAATTGACAAAATGACAACTTTTGTGTTTTCAACCCAGTTTTACCCAGATCACAAAAATGCTTGCCCAACCCGAAGTATTGGGTATTTTTGAGTGATTTTAGTTGGAAATGGTATGTTTTACTATTTTAGATGTTATTATACATTTATTTTTTCAATTTTGGTTCAAAAAGTGCCTGTTGTGCAAAAACACTACATGGTTGTCTTGTATTTGTAAAATACCCCAGATACCTTCAAGCTATATATTTACCAGATATTTTAAATATATTTACCAGCATTTCACTTCTCCTTTCAAAATATATAAACATATATATTTACCAGCACTCATTTTCTTTTTAAAATATATTTACCAGCGTTTCACTTCTCCTTTCAATATATATAAACATATATATTTACCAGCACTCATTTTCTTTTTAAAATATATTTACCAGCGTTTCACTTCTCCTTTCAATATATATAAACATATATATTTACCAGCACTCATTTCCCCCTTTTTTAAATATATTTACGAGCATTTCACTTCTCCTTTCAAAATATATAAACATATATATTTACCAGCACTCATTTTCTTTTTAAAATATATTTACCAGCGTTTCACTTCTCCTTTCAATATAT
>LPNX010118434.1:0-14777 GCA_001517045.1 Pseudotsuga menziesii
GCGTTTTGAGGGCTTCTATCTAGCACATGAGTAAAAAATCAGGTTTTCATCGCCAAATTTGGCCAAAAAGTGTTACCCATCTTCATGGAATCACCCATCCATAACATCAACCTTTAAGCTTCCAATTTTTAATATATAAATAGGCTATAAACTAGGTATTCTTGAAAAACTAGTTTTGAGGCCACGAATAAATAGGCTATAAACTAGGGATTCTTCAAAAACTAGTTCTGAGGCCACCAATAAATAGGCTTTAAACTAGAGATTCTTCAAAAAATAGTTTTGAGGCCACCGACATCAATCTAAACAATCAACACCACCAACATCAAGGTACATAGAGGGTTTGATTTGTTTGATTAAATGTCAATCCCATACCCTCATACATGATAGAACCCAGTGGACACATTGCAATCCTAAAATCGTAAAAAATGTTAAGTTTGTTAATTTTGAATGGGATAAAAAATTCTACTTTAGGCATTTGAAGTCCATGACTCTCAAACATCCTGAAACAATTAATGGTAATGTTGAAAATTTAAGTAAAAGAATAGAAAATGAAAGATAAAGGAAATGTCAACTATGGTTCGTATGACATTTCCCGATGTATGTAGTATTTCAATGGTGACGTACATCTACCAAGCAGTCAAGGCAATTGTAAAGGGCGAAGGACTCAATGTAGAGGTGCAAGAATCACAATTTGAGGAGAGATCTTTCCAAAATCACATGGAAGTCTCAAATAGGTTAGAAGGGTCGAACCTTTGAACATGGGAACAATCTAGACTCGTGCTTGGTTCTCTATCCTTGGAGAAATGTGTGGTGGGGATATTGATAATAACCCTATATAGAAGGGTATTGTTGCAGATCAAAATAGTGCAAGGGGAAAAATATGTAGAAGTGTGTGAGAACAAAGAAGGAAAGGTAAAGATGGTCCTTGGTGCATATGTGGGTATCAAGGACGTAAAAATGCTAACAGAAAAGGCCCTAATTGGGAATTCAATGGGAAAAGAAGTGTCAGAAGGTCCAATGAGGAGATGGATAGAGAAGCTATGGTTAGGGTTTCTAAGATATCTGCCAAGGTTCCATATATTCGTTAGGGGATAAATAACATTTGAATTAAAAGCACAAACAGATGTGGAAAGAGTCATATCCCTTAAATCGTATTAGGGGACTTTGTTTCTAAAACCTAAAAGCATGGAGCATAGAGTCAATCCTAGAAGGGAAGCAATGTTATTGGAACTACTTGGATAAGGCTACCTACACTACCAATGAACTTGTGGAACAAAAAAGTACCGGAGGCCTTATGAGATGGAATAGGAAATTTTAATAGTTTATCTCTATAAACTATTAAAATGGATAGAAGGATAATCAATGTTTTGGTCGATATTGATTTGCACGAAAGGTCTACTTGAGGAGTTGGAGATAACTTGCAGAAATTGGAATTTTATCCAAGTTATTGACTACTAGAAAAATCCATTCAAGGGCTTCAATTTCCATGTGATGATGCATGCGTGGAGGGAGTGTTCAATCCTATTAGAAATAGATACCGGAAAGAATATAAAAAATATAAAATATAAAATAAAAACATTGGAAAATGCTATAGAAAAAAAATGGGAGTTTAGACTGACTGGAGGGACCCGAGAGTTTAGACTGACTGGAGGGACCCAAAGGGAAACTCTAAGTCCAGATACAAAATAGGTTTGGAGGTTTTGGAAACAATTATAGAAAAGTGGGAGCAAAAAGGGGATAAGAGAAGGTTGGAAATATAGACTGGAAGAAATTAGTAGAAGATGGAGACCATAGCAATCGAGGATGGTAGAGCAAGTGCATCACCAGAAAAAGGTATAGGATGGATATCTTCTAATTCAAACCCTAAATCTATTTTGAGGCCAGTTATTGGCTTCTTGAAAGAAGCTAGTGATCTAGAACCCTGTCTGAGAAGGGATAAGGGATAAATAGTCCATAGGGAGGATCCTAGTCACTCCTGAGAAGACTTAGGAAACCCCTATGGTTGTAGCTAGGGTATAAATAGGGTCTCTAAGGATAGAATAAGTACCCCATCTTGGAAATATTGTCATTGATGTCAAAAAAGATGTGCAATGGATGATACCGTAGCTTACGCAGGTATAAAAGCAAGGCATGAAAGATTGGGCACATATATAAAAGATTGGGCATGAGAATGAAAGTTTGGGCATAGGAATGCGAACAATCACTCGAGGTAAGAGAACCACCATGTGTTGATTTTGAACAAAAAGACATACAAAGCAAGTTGGCCAAGATAACGCGAATGACATGGAATGGGTCCATAAAACACACAACAAATAAATAAGGGACCACGCTGATGGTATAAATCATGAAAGCTCATTCATTTAGTAGTTGGGCCGACATGATTTAAACACCAGCTAATGCCCCATGCCAAATGAACCAGTCGACCCAAAAAAACAAAATGATGAATCGAATAAACAAAGATGTCTTGACACATTTAACAGGTGTGCATTGAATTAGTAATAACAAGGTACTCTAAGGTGCGTAAGAACTAGGGATGAAACCCCTGAAAACCAAATTTGTTGTTGGGTGAATATGGACAGTGAATTTCTATAAAAGCTCTAGACAGATAAGTGGATGCGCAAAAGTATGGGTGGTCTTGTGTAGAGCAGAGCGCAACAAAAAAGTTGGTGTGCAGAATATCAATGCAGAAGTTAGGGTCGTCTTATGCAGAGAAGAGCACGACAAAAAAGTTGGTGCAAAGAATATCGATGCAAAACTTGGAATTGTTCTACACAAAGAAGTGTGTGACGAAATCACAATGCAAAGGAAGTGCGTAGGTTGTGTTATAAGAACTGAAGGACATTACAAGAAGTGTGCTGGTCGTGTTACAAGAACTCATGGACATTACAAGAAGTGCGTAGGGTGTGTTACAAGAAATCAAGGACGTTAGAGGAACTAAAAATTATATATCCAGTAGGGAGGTTCCGACGTAATATTTTTTGAATTAATAGTTAGCCAAAGAGATCGGTGTCTCCAGCAAGTGAGTGCTTGCAAAAATTGTAATAATGGGTTGGTGCTCTACTAAGGAGATTGGTGTCTCCAACAAGTGGGTGCTTACAAACATTATAACAGTGAGTTGGTGCTCTGCTAAGGATATTGGTGTCTTCAGCTAGTTGGTGTTTGCAAATATAGTAACAACGGGTTGGTTCCCTACTAAGGGGATTGGTATCTCCCAATTGGGTTTCCACATTATATTTCAAGTTCTATGGTTTTAGCATGTTTGTGTTTATTGTTATGAATTGATTTATGAATGAGTAACTGAACAAAAAGTACATTATACTAATTCAGCCCCCTCTCAGTATAACCATAAATCCAACACCTCAAGTTAGCAGTTTAATTTAAGGTGAAGACACCACATAATCTGAAGGAAGTAGTCTTCCTAGATGCTCTCACACCTAGAAAGGTTTCTCCCAGAAGAGGATAGTGGGAGGAGAAGCTATTATATCTGAGCTACATCAAAAGTTGGCTGGAAATCCTTCCTCTGACTAGTTAATGAAAAAAGAAAAAAGAGAAATAAAAGAAGGTGAATAGATGACCATTAGAGGGTGACCCAATAATACTTATTTCCTTAAATGTGAGGGGGGAAGGTGAACAGATGACCATTAGAGGGTGACCCAATGATACTTATTTCCTTATATGTGAGAGGGGTAGGGGGTGCCGAATCCAATAAGAAGCTCGCCCTCAATTTTTTTTCCAAATATAAGCTAGACATAGTGTTGATTTAGGAAACTAT
The DNA here is from genome assembly GCA_001517045.1 of Pseudotsuga menziesii. Classification (NCBI taxonomy): domain Eukaryota; kingdom Viridiplantae; phylum Streptophyta; class Pinopsida; order Pinales; family Pinaceae; genus Pseudotsuga; species Pseudotsuga menziesii. The sequence continues at coordinate 3,773 of LPNX010118434.1, forward strand.
GTGAAAAATCAAACGTTGTAACTATCTTCTCCTCAGGCATCAAAGAATGGAGTTTAGTTCAGTAGATTTAGAGGGGATGATAGAAGGTACTGTAACTGGCAGGAAAGAATCCATGGAACTCATTAAATCAAGAGATATTGTTCCCTGGAGGTATCTAGAGTGACATAGAATCTAAAGAACCGGGGACAAAAAATCCATTATAAATTTGTATGGTCCCTACAGCAATAGAAAAGTCTTTTGGGAAAAATTTAGAATGTTGGGAATTGTCAGAAAGGACAGTGTTATTATAGGAGGTGATTTGAATTTGAAAATTAAACCAAGGGAAATCAAGGGGGAGGAGCTATATAGGAACCCCCAGAATTAGTTCAAGCTTGGAGGAACTTCAAAAGTGGAAGGAAGGGGGTGTCAAAGCAGTTGCACAAAATTTTAGTAGAGATGATTTTGGAGAATCCAAATAGATTGAAGTCATGGGTGGGGAAAGGAAGGGTTTCATACCATTTTCCAATATTATTTCAAATGGAGAAGGAAAATCAAAAGCCTCCGAGGTCCTTCAAACTTGATCATACATGGCCATAGGAAGAAGGGTTTAAGAAACTGGTCATTCAAAACTGAAAAAGATTTGAACCTAATCTTGGTGAATCAACAGTGTTTCAATTTGCAGAAAACTTGAAACAAATTAAAAATAGTAGTGGTATTATAGGCAAAGAAGAAAGCCCAAAAAGCAAAAAAAGATATGATAAAAACAAAGGACAAAATTAAACTCTCGTATGATAGAAAGAAAGAAGGAATAATCATTGAGAAAGAAAAGACAAATCCGACAAGACTAGAAGAGGTAAAGAGGAAGTTGTTAGAACATGAAGAAGCTGAAAAAAGACTAAAGAGTTGGGCTCTCTGGTTATTAGAAGGGGATGAAAAAAAAAGAGAACTATACCAAACATAGAAAGAATATTAACACAATTTTGGAGATAAGGACAAGGGAAGGTTCAAAAGTCAGGACATTTAATGAAATTACAGAAGGAGTAAAGTATGTCAGATCAATATTTCAAAAACAAACATGGAAAGAATATTAACACAATTTTGGGTATAAGGACCAAGGAAAGGTTCAAAAGTCAAGAGATTTAAGGAAATTGCAAAGGAAGAAGTAAATCATTTTAGATCAATATTTCAAGACAATCTTGTGCTTGTCTGAAAAGTTCAACCTATTCCAAGAGGCAACAAAATCCATCAATTCCTTTCACACAGATCCTCAATCAAGTACTCATATGTATCCTTGTGCAAGTATGTGTAATGTATATAAATATAAGGACAATAGTATGCTATACGAAACACAGAAAAGGATGAAAATAAACATCAAATGGAAACTACTGAGAAAATTAAAAGCCTTCTGGTCACTACATCATTAACTTTTATTGATGCTTACTCTTGGATTGACAGAGCCTTCCCACGCCATAGGATTGACAATCATTGACTCCACTCCTGCGCCAATGCCTGAAGAAGACAGATTGAATCAGAAACTTATCTAAATTCAAACTTGCTATGATAATCCAGTGGTAGCTCTCATACATCTACATACCAATGTCATAAAACCTAGCATTGATTGCAGCTGCAACATCTGCAACTGCTTGTAGGCCCGAAGAGAATTGTCTATTGACAGTCTTGATGGGTACATTCTATGGAGAGATGGCATGGCAAGAATATTGTAGTGGTCACATGAACTCAGGTATTCAATGAAAAAATTATTTCAGACATGAAGTGGTAGGATACACACCTGGGAATCCAGCATAAAAATCATTCATCCTCCATTCATTGGCACGTTGAGAGCCAGGTGTAAGAACAGTACCCACTACAATATCACTAACTTTAGCTAGATTCAGTCCAATCTTGTGCATCAATGCCTGCAGAATGCTAGAGAATATTCAGAGACAGATCTGTTCACTCATGTTTTATTGACTATAATGGTTAGAGGGAAAATTTTCAAATTGCATAAAACCAACATCAATCAAAGTATTGGCATAATAAATAATCCAGACCTTCAAAACAGGAGAAAGAAATCATCGGCAAGAGTATCATTAAATCCCCCACGCTTAGCCTAGCATATAGGGGTACAATAAGCTTTGCAAAAGTAACAATCAGGTAGACAAATAAACAGGTGCTAATCAGCTAATAAACAAGAATTAAGAAAGATTAGATAAGTAAAGCATGTCAATAGAACTCTGAACTCTATGCAAAGTGTTGGAAGAGATTTCCTAAAGAATCACCAATCATGTTGAAAAAAAATGGAAACTTATGCAACAATGACAACATCATCACCAAACTCAGCAGCACATACTGAAGCCTTGTCAAAAGAAAATTATGGTGCTTGTTAATCTAATAACCTCACTAGAAGATCCATTTGTAAAATACTAAAATCTGCCCAACATAGTCTCGACTCTCAACTCTCTTGGAATGCAAAGCAAATTATTTCGAAAACAATTTTTTAGTTATGGAAAAAACAAATTAAAAACTACGTAAAATAAGGGTACAATGAATCAAGTTAAAGGGATTCAATTAGGGGAAATCTGACACAAGAATCCATTAAATCCCATACAATAGAACCTCAATCATTCCTAATCCATTAACACATTCAAACATAGAGCATCAAATTTCCCCTTTGAAAACAATATCAACTAGCACAACCATTGCACTAAAATCTATGATCAATAGTTCTTCAGCTAAAAGCTCCACAAAATATGAACATTCGCAGCCCCTACTTCTTCCCACACCCCCCACCCAACCCCAACCGGAATAAATTTAAAGAAGAAAATAGAAAGACAAAAAAACATAGGTTATTTTTAGAGTAGAATTCACCTTATTTTTATGTCAAACAAATCTCATGTGTATGGATTATATTAACTTTCATTTTAGTGTTACAATTCCCTTTAGGCTTTGATACAAAAGATAGCCATATGGGTTGGGGCTGCACTGTCTTCAGGGCACGTAGAGACTCTTGAGTTTTACCCTTCACTCTCCTCCTTTTTGGAAATTTTGTTGAATTCTTTGGAGGATGTTATTTGGGAAGAGTCCCAACCATGGTTCATTGAACCAGACTCAGAGAAAATCATAACAATAAAACTGAAACATGATATACTTCCTAGAATATCATGGCCTCAAATGGTACCCAGTGACCAAATAAACTTGAGAAGGAGTAGGAGGAAGGATCCCATTCCATTTTGAATAAAAAAACATCTTGCATGAAGTTGGGTTCTGCTGTAATTCCCAAGATCTATTTGGAAAAACCCAAAGAGAAATAATCCTATAACTCAATTTAAAAACAAAGAAAAATATTCATATCTGGTTGCGAATGCATTAGATTGCAACCTCTTCTCTCATATAATTTATCCTTAAAACATGAAAATTGAAAGAGGTCAAGAGAGACTTACCACCAGATTCTTGGAAGTGTGTCGTTAAAACATGAAAATTGAAAGAGACCAAGAGAGACTTACCACTAGATCCTTGGAAGCCTTAGGAAAATGAGCAGGCCTCAGATGGTCCAACAACACTTGCTGTCTGATTCACGACTTTTTCATCTCCATGTTCAACACACCAGATAGACAGAGATACCCAAAATCTGAAACTACTCATCGTCAACAATCACAGAAAAATTGAAAGACTGATTTTATTTCTCAAACTCCTCTCTTGCTTGGAATATCTATACATACTTCCTCACAACTTTATATTTGTGGCACCAACGGCATTTAAATAGATGTTTGGAGTTTATGCGTCACTCTGGCACAAGACAAGTGATTTTTAGGTCATTCATAAAATAAATAAATAATAAAAAAAGCTAAAATATTCAAATATAACATAGATAAAGATCCAAGAAGCTGGGATATCCAAACCCATATCAAACATAATTATTGTTGGCATCAAAATTCCATTATGAAGAATAAAAGATTGCAGAGCTTCCACTTGGTATTTGAAGGGAAACCATCCCCATCTTGTTGAAGATCTGCGCCATCCTCACTATTGGGACCTATTCCACCGTCCATATTAATCTTTGGCTCATGAAAACCCTATGCTGCTACTCCCACAGCACAGTCTGCCTCAAACCCCCTGAAAACCTCAAGATTGCTAAAAATCCACACTTCTCCCCCTACATGCTGCTCCTCAAGCTCCTCAAGGCTCCCGTCATGCTCCCATAGCCCGTTCCACAGCCCCCTTCTACCCTGTTTGTAATAAAAAAAAACCTTTTAATATTGGCATATTATTATATTAAATAAATTAAACCCTTAATACATCCCCAATATAATTTTTTGGGTTTTTTTAAAAATATTACCCCCAATATGAACGAACGTGCTATTGTATTGGTTCATTAGCGATGCCCCCGTGTGGGAGCTTCCCTCCATAGTTTTCAGAAAAGGAGTACATTGGACAGCTCAGCTTGAAGATATCTATATTTCTATCCAATCAGATATGAAAGATTCCAAGTTTTGAAATTTAGGGTTTCTATGACAAACCCTAGATCAGCCAGCTACCGGAACCAAGAGGAACACCTCAAATCGGTAAGATATAATCTTTTGCTATTTCCATTTGAGGTTCTCATCAACTTGATGATAAGCTTGGTGAAGTTGACAACTTCTAAGCATGGAAGTATTCGATCTCTCCGAAGAAAATGAATTGGACACCTACATGAGTAGAGAGGTTCCAGTTCCAAAGGGAGATGAGGCTCAAAGCCTTATACCAAAAGAACTTGGTCAAGGCCAAGAAGATCATTGCTGATTCAGTCACGAATCAACTTGTACCACAAGTGTCTTCCCTAAAGACACCGAAAGAGATGTTTGATTCCTTGACCAAGCTATTTGAAGGAAAGAACATACATCAGAAGATGACCTTAAGAAACAGGTAAAAGAAGAAGTGAAGAATGCAAAAGTGGTGATAGCCACCTTGAATGGCCTCTCAAGATCATGGGATTAATTCATGCGAGGAATGTGTGCCATAAGGAAGTGATTACTTTCAGTTGACTCTGGGAAGAAGAAGAAGCTCGACTCAGAAGAAGAGAAGAAGAAGATGGGAGCAATTGAAGATCAAGCTCTCACCATTCAAAGAAGATCCCTCAAGCGATGAGGAATATTAAGAACTCAATTCTTGAAGAACCTCTTATCCATCTTATCATTTGGATAAGAAATGATGATGTCATAAATGAAGAAGATGATGAAGTAGAAGGATCAAGAAGGAGTCTACCCACAAAATGAATAAAATATAAGTATTCAATTGTTATTTCATGATATTGTTTTATTATACATTTGATTATATTCAGTCGATGTGTCATGCATGATAGACTGGTTGCATTAATGACAATAGTGAGATATGGATGAATGTTGTGTTGGATAAACAGTTGCATGATGCATATGAATTAGTCGTTATGTATATGTTTTATGAAATAGTTCTAACCATGCAACTGGTGCATTTGAATTGTCAGTGGAAAGGTCCTGTACAACCGCCTACAAGAAAAGAAGGATGAGACTTGTTCCGAAGAACAAGTGATGACAATTCAACAAACATGAATCTGAAGCTCCCAGGGTCAGAGACATCATGACGAAGGAAAGAGCTTCAAAGAGCAGTAGATCCACCTCGAAGGATGAAGACCACCTTGGCTATGAAAGAAGCTATGATCAAAGAGTAACAATTGATCATGAGGAATGATGTATTAAATATGGTTTTGAGACATAAAGGGAAGTACGTAGTATCTTCCATATGGATCTACAAGAACAAGTGTATAAAGCAAGGTTCGTGATTTGCCTCAGAAAGAATAGACTATGACATGACATACTCTATTGACAAGTATATATCAAGCATAGAACCACCTGTTCAGAATGAAGAGGGAAGCTGATACTCCACTTCAGGGGGAGTGACTACAAATGATATATAAGTTTGACATGGTACAACATGATGGACAGCTTCCTGATGGATCGAGACTTTACCAAGAGTAAAGTGGGTTCCAACCTTCAAGGTTGAATGCAGAAGACTAGGATATGTTGATGACCTGACAAGACGAACTCATGGAAGATGTTATGATGAAAGAATCCTAGTATGATGTTTGGATATAATACTCAAACTAGAAAGCAAGAATGTGGTGTCTTCCAAATGGATTTGTAAGATAAAATATGCTGCTGATAGAAGTAAGGAAAGACTTGTGGCTTCTCTTAGAAAGAGGGAATTAATTCTGAAGAGACACTTACTCCAGGAAGCAAGGTATACTTCCTTCAGAACTATCATGGTAGTTTCTTCCATGATGAAGTAAAGACAAGCCTTCCTTAATGGTATGATTGAGTAAGAGTTTTTGAAGTTGAAGACAGATGGACTCACGTATGCAAGTTGAAGAAGGCCCTCTATGGCCTGAAGCAAGCTCCCAGAGCTTGGTATGGAAGAATAAATAGTTTCCTAATGAGCATGGGCTTTTCGAAGAGTAAATTCGATCCTAACCTTTACTACACTACTACATTTCGATCTAAAATCCGACGGCGCGTGGATTTCTCTTTTTAAACTTACCAAAAATCACAAGGATACATTTTTTTTTTGTAAATGTGGCCACAAGCGTCGATAACCGTCGGTTAAGCGACGGAGCATAGTGTAAGCGTCGCTTAAGTGACGGAGAGTTAGTGTAAGCGTTGCTTAAGAGACGACGCCTTTTTACGATTTAAAAAAAAAAATACTATGTTTAGGGTTTTTCCAATTTTCCAATTTTTATAATGTTTTGCATAAAAGTACAAGAATTTAATAAAATATGATAGAGTGAATATGAGGGATTTTAAAACCCCAACTCATCCTCTTTTAAATATGCAAGGGGTTGTGATCAATTCCTCTTCCAATCATCTCGACAATTGTACTTTATAAGAACTAGGACAAAACCAATAAACCTGAAAAACTGGGTTATGTTAATTAATCTCCTAGTTAGAACAAAATGAAAACTCAAAGTATTTATTTGGTAGGATAATCTCCAAGGAGATATGCGGACAGAATCCAATTAACAAGGAAAGGTAATGTGCATAAAAAACCTAGTATTTTACTTTACCTTAGTCACCTCCTCGCATAGAAAGACAAATAAACACTAGACATCTTACCACAATTGTAGAGACAAGGAGAAGAGAGCATAAATCCTCCCAAGATTTCTCTTATTGTTTTCCAATTTTCCTTGAATTAGGTTCTAGTGAAGATAAGTTGGAGTTCCTTTTTAAATATAATTCAAGCTATGGAAGAAAAGTTTCAGTAAATTGTTATGTTGAATTGGAAGCATATTGATGTGGATTCAGGTGAAAGTGCATGTATTCAGTTTTCTAGTTCTCTTCATTCCATCAATAAAAATGTTGTGACGTGGGGTGAGGAGCACTATCATAAATAGGATGGACATATATTAGAGGTAAAGAATGAAATTGATCGGATTTTTTTCATCTCATAAGGAGGGTATTTTAGACATGGGATCTCACGAAAAAATTATTGGATTAGAGAATATGAGGAATAATCCTATCTGGGATAAAGATATTGAGTGGAGGTGAAAAAGTTTATCTCTTTGTATTTCTTCAATATACTAGGATACTAAATTGTTCCAGAAATGTGCTAGACACATAAGGAACCTAAACACCATTTGTGAATTGAAAGATGGGGAAGTTCATGGATTATGGGATCTTGTTCGACTAGGGGTCAATCATTTTAATTATATCTACAAAGAACCATCTGAATCCAACCTAGGGGAGATCCTAAAATTGGTGGTGTTCTTTCAAGGATGTTTGAGGAGGAAAAGAAGACGGATCTCTTTCAACTAGTGACAATGGAATAATTGTGTTCCTTCCTCTAATATTTCCAAATGGATAAGATTCTAGGGTCATATGGGTGGCCAACTAAGTTTTAGGTGGATTCAACTTCTTAGAAATAATTGGTGATGATCTATTAAAGGTGGAGGAGGAAGTTTAGATGACTAGGATGATGCATACTAGTTTAAATTCAATATTACTAGAATCCATCCCAAAGGTGGATTGGGGCCTATGAAATTGAAATATTTCATACCATTATCACTTTGCAATTGCATATATAAGATAATTTCAAAGGTGATAGTTGTTCACCTCAAGCCTCTTATTTCAATGGTGATATCTATGAAATATTTTGTGTTCCCCAAGGTAAGATTGATTCGCAAGGCTATCGACTCATACTTGGAAGGTATGCACTTGATTAATACCTCTCATATTCTTGTGACTATCATTAAATTATTATTTCTAAATATTATGATTGAATATATTGGCTTTATCCAATACTCCTTATACTCCAAGTGGCATTTATTCTAGATATTGTAAAATGGATAATGGGTTGAATGAATTGTTGGATCGGATTGCCTGCTTGAACAGGTTAGTCCCAGTGAAAGTATCATTCTCAGGAAGTAGTAGTACGAGGGATGGACCCAGCCTAGGGTCATCTCTCTCACGCTAGTCAGCTAGTTTCAGTTTCATTCAGGCAAGTTAGGTTGTTCCAGTTTTAGGTGTATCAATGAGGGTCAACAAGACAAGCCAAGACCTGTACGCCAGGTTGTTGTCTCAGATTCATTTTGCAAAAAACCCCAGCGGGGGGTGGAAAACACCTTTGCTACATGACATATGTGCGATAACAAGGATCCTGCTTGTTGAGGGGCGATTTGAAATGCAACTGAGGGTTTGGAGACCTGGAGTTCTTGTCGAGTTGGGTGAGGGGTTTTCTTGGTACTGAAGACGGAGTTATGTGGCAATGACATCCCCATTGTCATACTCTCCGGGCATTAAACTCAGTAAATAGTACGCTGATTGAATGATGGTTAACTCGGGTCAAGGGATTCATCCTCTGCGTCTGGTTCTGCACGTTGATAAAACGATCTGGGTTTTCCTCTCTATCTCTGTTTGATATATTAAATATATTTTATTTATTGTCTTGCTCATATGATAATCCTTGTGGGTTTGCTTACTGAATCCATATGATGTTGAAACCATTAATAAAATTAATTTGGCATTAGTCTTTGAGGGAAACCCCATTTTGTTTCTCTTGCTCTGTGGGCTATACTTAAACTTCTGGACTGAAACCTTGGAGGTCAAAATTACAATTAAGTTTCAGTAAAATTGTTTGTGTTCGTTGCAAACAGTCTTGCGTTTTGAACCTCCAGCGTTATTCACAGATGCACAAGTTACCAACACAACCCAAAAAAATCTACAGTATTTTGCTGAAAAGAGAGTAAGAGGTGGGTTCTGCTGTAGAAAAGGGCATAGATCTGCAAAAAAATCCCCTTAAATCCGCTGAAAAAACAAAAAAAACTGCCAAAGCAGAAGGGCACCGGTGAAAGAAAGGGTAAAAACCCTAGAACCTGTTTGTTGTTGAAATAGGAGCACTAAAACCCTAGTTTAAGACCTGAAACAGTCCTGAAACAATGCTAGACAAAGAAAGAAGAGTACACGCTGGAACTGATACCATGTTGATATCAGAAGATAGTGGGATCTATTGTGAAATCTCCAATAAGCCCTAATCCAGCCAAGCAAAATTACAACAGAAATGAAACATCACTTAAACGATGAACGAGAGAGAGATTGCATACCCAACCACATGACCAAGAGAAGCACTATCCCAAGAGGGTGACTAGGTAGATTTAGTCAAATATATAGAAATACAACAAATTGGGTTAATTACTCATATGTAGGCTTCACAAATTCCACCAATACATCAGAGGGTTTGCATGTGGCCTCAAGTGAATATTAAACATAATCTCAACATGAACAATTCACTAATGATGTATAAATAAGTCATTCAGTGCTATACATGCATGTGCATTGGCCCTCCTCTGGTGCTATCTATGCACCTATGTTTTCCCTTCATTTGCAGAAGCATTGGCCTTTTTATGGCCCTTGCAAGTGTGTTGGCCCTCATGGAAAAAGGGAAATTTGTAGGGTCAGGGGCTTTTTGTAGGGCAGTGTTTTACACGTGCTATCCTTCCTTCAAAAGGGTAACAACAACACTTGCATGGGCCTTCCTTTGCATCTTTGATATCTTTCCTTGCTTGCATTGGCCAACCTTTGTGTTTCTCTCTTTCCTTACCTGCATGAGCCTTCCTTTCACGGGCCTTCCTTGCAGGAGAACAAATTTAATAGGATGTTTGAGAAATTTTAATTCAGGCTTTTAAAAATTGCCTAAAATTTGAACATAATCTCAAAATATGCTGAAGTTGGTGACAGAGGGGTTAATAATTTGGTACTTACATTCCATGATTAAGGAGATGGATAACTCTGATACTGACTAAGATCAGCTCTTTATATTGTTAAAGGGTGGTAATATCCGCATAACGATATTATATGCACATAACGATAAGAAAAAGAGACCTTAACAAATTCATGGTACATGCTGTAGTTTTGTTCAAATCAACAACTTATCCATGGACATTAATATATTTTTGTCTTTTTCTCAATCTTGTCCTTATACTGTGCTGCTTCATCTGCATTATATGTTTGAAATGTCATCAAAAGTAAATTAAAGCTTAATTATTTATTTCTGATTCTTAGCTGAATCAAACATGCAATGCTCCCTAGCAATTTTCATGTGCTTACATACCATTGCTCGTCATTTTGCAGATTATGTACTAGAGGGAAGTGAGGGCACACCATTTGCAGGTAAGGCCTTACATATTACATGAAACAATCCAAACTATAAAACATCTGTGATTTTAGGATACAAAATTGGAGTTGGGTGGGATTTTGTTTAGTGGACACCTATTTCCTATGGAGTCTTGGCTCCTATACTTGCATCTGCAGATTCCCATCTAGGATATGGACAAATGGACAGATGCATAAGATTTCCGGGTTTCTAGAAAGTGGGCATCTTAGACATTAGGAATTTTACATTCAACTTTTACCTTAGTATCTAGCTATATATATATATATATATATACACATATGTTGTAGATTATGATGATAAATGGTTTACTTCATTGTTTTTCAATCTCTATTCAGGCGGAGTTTATCATGGG
>LPNX010118458.1:0-20459 GCA_001517045.1 Pseudotsuga menziesii
TATATATATATATATATATAAATAATAAAAGCACTCTAGTTACTTGGATAACATTCCAATCAATTACATGGTTAGTATCAGTTATATACTTTTTCAATAAAGACACATGAAACACATTATGTACTCTAATGCAAGCGGGTAGGGACAACTAATAAGAAACAAGTCCTATCTTAGCTAAGACCTCAAAAGGTCCATACTATTTAACAACTAGCTTGGAGAAATTTCCCAAGTTTAAGGAACTTTTCTTGGGACTAACTTTCAAAAACACATGGTCTCCAACTTGAAACTGTTTGGCAATCCTATTCTGATCTATGTAGATCTTCTGCCTATCTTGAGATTCCTTTAGATTCTAATTTATCTTAAACATCTGATCCTCCATTTCCTTTAATAATTATGGTCCAACAATGACTATGTCTATTGGTTTATCCAAAATGATGGGAGTATTTCACTTCCATCCATACATGGCATCGAAAGGACTCATCTTCAAAGAGGAATGATATCCATTATTATACGCAAATTCTACCAAGTGTAAATAAACTTCCCACTTAGATGGTCAATCCATCACATACATCCTTAACATATCTTCAATTACTTGGTTAATTCTTTTTGTCTATCCATTTGTCTGAGGGTGGTATGATGTACTCATGTTTAGACTTGTACCAAACCCTTGGAAGAATCCTTTCCAAATGTTAGAAGTAAATTTTGAATCTATGTTTGATACTATAGCCTTCATAATACCATGCAATCTAGATACTTCTTTCATGTAAATATCTGCAATGTTAGCTGCTTTGTGAGTTGTCTTTACTAGAATGAAGTGTGCTTCTTTAGTCAAATTATTTACCACAACCATGATAGAATCATTTTGCAATATTGTCTTAGGTAACTTGGTGATGAAATCCATCGTCATTACATCCCATTTCCATTCTGGTATTGGCAAGGGTCGCAACAATCCTGCTGGATGTTGATGCTCAACTCTAACTTTTTGATGTTCCATTCACCTAGCTATAAATTCTGCAACATCATTCTTCATCCTTGGCCAATAGTATTGTTTTCTTACTGCTGCTACTATTTTATGATAACCTAAATGTCTAGCATACAGAACATCACTCATTTCCTTTCGAACCATTTTCCTTATATCTCCAACATCGGGCACATGAACTCTATCTATGTGCATGAGGACCCCATTTTATTTAAACTTATACCTATCAATTTTTTGTCAAATTTTATATTTTTTCAATCCTTCTTTCACTTGTTGATAAAGTTCATCTGTAACACTGGCTTCAATTATCTTATCCTTTAAATATGATGTGTTAGTGTTGATAGTTGCTACATGCATCACATGTATCTTCCTACTAAGTGCGTCAACTACTTTATTTTCCTTACCTTTGATATGGTTGATGTCAAAGTCATATTCACATAATAACTCCATCCAACTCCTCTGTCTTGCATTCAAATTAGGCTGTTCAAACAAGTTATTTAACCCATCATGGTCAATTATCAACTATAAAGACGACTACAAATTAAAATAGATTAATATGTCCTCTATAAAGATGACTACAAATTTTTCTAAGTATTTACTTAGGACACTGTTCATTAAGCACATGAAAGTTTTTGGAGTGCTAGTTAGCCCAAAGGGCATAACCACAAACTCATAGTGCCTGTATCTAGTTCTGAAAGCAGTCTTAAAGATATCTTCGTCTTTAATTCTAACTTGATGATATCCAGATATCAAGTCTATTTTTGAAAATATCGTCACTCTGCGTATCTGATCAAACATATCATCGATGCGGGGAAGAAGATACCTATTTTTAATTGTCATTTTATTCAGTTGATGGTAGTCTATACAAAGACATAATGTGCCGTCTTTATTCTTTAAAAAAAAGGACATGTGCTCCCCAAGGGGATAAACTCGGTCTTACATAGATTTTGTCTATTAATTCTTGCAATTGTAATTTTAATTCATTAATTTCTAAAATGTTCATTCAATAAGGAGCTTTTGAATTTGGTACAGCTCCTGGTACTATTTCAGTTGTAAAATCTAGATATCTCTTTGGAGGTAGTCCTGGAATTTATTCCGGGAAAACATTCGAGAAATCCTGTAGAATTGGAATGTCATTGAAATTTAACTTATATTTCGTATTAATTTGTTCATTATTTATTATGTGTACAACAAACACTTTACATCCTTTTCTTATAGCCTTTTTCATCTGCAAGGCTAAGATTTGTCTAACAGAGACCTTCCTCGATATTCCTTTGACTGAAATTCTTTCTCCTTTATCATTTAAACAAGTAAAAGCTTTTGAAAACAATTTAAAATCACTTGATGTTTTTCCATTCAATCCATACCTATTAGAACATCATAAGATCCTAATGATAACACATTTAAGTTGACTTGAGTTTCAAACTGACTCATAATCAAATTACAGTTTTCAACATAATTAGCCACTTCCTTTTAGTCCTTGTAGCTAACTAGACCAACCAATATTTTCAAACTTTTTTAAAGATAAACTACACTTTTCCACTATGCTAGGTGACACATAACTTAAACTAGCACCTGGATCAATCAGGATGGAAACAGACTGGTTTTGTATGATACCTTGCACTTCCACCATGGAAGTTTGATAGTCCGATTGTTGGTTATCCAAAGCTGCATTTATTTTGGGCATTTCATTTGCCACATCACCAACTGTTTCCTCTTCCTGGATGGTATGCACATTGTTGAATTTCCCCTTTTTGTTCAGACAATACTTGGCATAATGTGGTCCTTGACATTCCCAACACTTCACAGGTTCCTTATGTTCATTAATTTTAACAAATTTATTAGGCATATCCCTACCTTTTGGTGCTGTAGTATTCTATGGTACTTTATTTTTAAAATCAGCTCTCTAATAGTTATTCTTGGAGAAATTGTGAGATTTACTCCCAAAACTCTTATTTGAATTAAACCCTCTTCTTTTCTGGTCAAGTGACTTGTCTTCTTATTCTTCCACTTGGGTAAAAATTCTCTCTTCTTACTTTGTTCATAACAGAAATCATCCTTTCTCATAGCTTCCTTAAGAGACTTAGGGTTATCAAACTCAATCCTATCCTTGAAGCTAGTGGATAGACAGCTTAAAAATCTTTGTATTTTAGGCTTTTCATCAATCATGTACGGTACATATCTTAACAGACTTAGAAATTTTCTACTTAACTCTTTCATTGATATTGAACCCAATTTTAGTTCATAGAATTCTTTATCTCTTTCCTCATAGTACTGTTCAGATAGAAACTTCCTTCTAAAATACTTTTTAAAAACTCTCCAGGTTAAGTACTTCTCCTTAATATTTTTGAGTCTTTTTATGTCTTTCCACAAGATATCAGCTTTTTCAGTTAAATTGTAAATAGCCATCTAGGATTTTAGTCTGTCAGAGTAGTTATAGATCTGGAAATATTTCTTCATTCCTGACAGCTAAGCCTCGGCTTCTTAACCTTTTTCTACTTCTCCGTTAAACATGGGAGGATTTTTTTTTTTTAATTCCCCATAAATATCTTCATAGGGTTTATATGTCCTTCTCTTAGGTTTACAGTCACTTGTGTATTTATACCTTCCCTTATGTGACCTTGCATTAACCTATGAAGAAGATTCACTATCATAATATTTTGCTTTCTTTCCTTTATGTTTGTAAGACATTGTTTCAGAATCAATTTCATAAACATTTATTTTATCTTTTCCTTTGTTATGCATTTTGTCTAATAAAATCTGATTCATTTGCATAATTCTTTCATTATCCATTTTTACAGTTTGCAGTTCATCTTTTAACTCTTTAACTATTTGTAGTAATTATGAAGGTGGATTATTCAATTCTACATAAATGTTGTCTGGATTGTTGTGCTGAGACCCATTTTTGGCGGATGCTTCAACACCTTCCATTTTCCTGCAAAACAAATTTTATATTTCTGTACATAAATAAATGTAAACTATGATCACTATATTTGTTCCTTATTTTCATGTGAGTGAGCCAATCAGGCCTAGTGTTTGGAAACTCGTTCTGATACCACATGTAACATTCCTTAAAAAATCATAATTTGTTTTTATTTACCATATGTAACTTCTAAAAAATCCTAGGAAATAAATTCCAAGATACATTATACTTCAATTACTCCCTTTGTCGTGATGATAATGACTTTAATATAATCTGCAAGATTCATGTGCATATGTTTAGTGTTTATCATTAGCATGCTTCTTTTTACGACCCTTTGTCGATATTACATCTTATGTTCTTGTTGATACTATTTTGTGACAGTAACTGCTTTTAAAGACTGTGTTGGTTGCAATGTCGTAAAACTGTTTTTGTTTTGTCAAAATTTTTGTTTGATCTACGAGCTATTTATAGAAAGAGGTCATAGTCTTACTTAGCCTTTAAGGTTAACGCATGAATCCTCATTTTCCTAAGTTGTGTAGGTGAACATGATCACCCTTAAATTTTGTGAAGGAAGAAATCCTAACTACCACGCATCCAATGGCATAAGAAAAGGTGACCACCAAGGTTTTGGAAAAACAACCTAGATCCTAACCCAATTTTTAAATCGAAAACTTCATACTAATTGTTAAACCATATAACATATACTATGCAAAAGTGTTTGGTCTTTAATATGATGCGACGATTGATTTAATATTTGAAACACAAGGATGGTGTCAATGATATACAAAGGAAATGAATTAAATTGGTCTACGTACAAGCCATGTGGTCATAATGAAAACTCCACCTTGAGGCCATTGAGAATGATGCAAAACCCTAGGGTTTTAATGCATCTCATTAAATGCATAAGGGCTTTTTTCGAGTTCTGGTTGGGTTTTATTGTTCTTCATTTGACACAACCGGTCTCTGGTGGTTCGACCTGGTAGCTCCTCTATCCATATATGGAGAAACCGTGAATCTTAACGTACAACACCTTGTTAACTTAACTCAGAAGGGACATTATGCTAGTGAGGATCCTTGTGACGACATCGTTGTTGCTCTAGATACAATAGCGGCATGTAAAATCTTTCTATATGATTTCTAAGAAGATTTCTCTTTGTTAACAACATAGTTCAATTCCATTGTTTTACTTCTCGACTTATATGTGCAAGAAACATCGTAACAGGTTCTCAACTTGACTGGTTAAGCGCTATTGTGGTTGCGGTCCGGGTAGGACTTATACCTCGACCTCCATGGTTCTGTGGCCTTGTTTGAAAATGATTTTGGCATGATCTAGGTGCTCCTTAACGTTAGCTATCCCCTCACCAAATTCCTTGTGTGCCTGAATTTTCAGTTTGCAACAGTCACAAGGTTCATTCACTTGGAAATTAGAAAGAGTAGTGATCCTCCTGCTCAATTTGATGGTATTTATAAGATTTCCTAGGTCTTTGGGTCAGTTTTGGAATTAAATGAGCCACTAGCTCAGTTCTCCCTCTCAGGGAACATGACCACAATTTTAGGGATTATGCTTCCTACAACAGCTAGAAAGTGAAATGCTAGTGTTTCCACTTGTCAACCAGCCTTCTACAACTGCTCATTCCTCCTAGTGGGTCAGTGAACACTCATTTAACAGTCTCCCTTGGATATGTGTCTCTTCTTTTTAATTATTAAAATAAATAATTCTTCAATTAGAGTCATCCTTGACCATCTTGGTCATAAAACTTTACAATAAATTTAAGATAATGTTTTTCTGAAATAAATAATAAATATTTATTTTTCAGTTTTGGGTATGTTACAGCATTGGTAGTTTGTTCTTCATCGACCCAAGTGGAGGTGAATAAACAAGCGACCTAAGTGACTCCACAGCGTAAACACAAGGCACTTGGATCAAAATCCCTCGACGTGAAACCTTTTTAATGGGTATGCCCAATTTGCAAAGAAATAAGTATGCCTAATTTACAGAGAAATACAAACATTCCATCGGTGCAATCAAAGAAGGAAGAACATTGCAGCGAAGGACATTGATAGAAAAAATAGGGCTGTCAATCCAAGCGTGCGCCAAAAAATGAAATTGACCACCAAACATGCATGAAAACAATTTGTTGGGAGAAGGCTATCAATCCAGTAGTGTGCATGATCAATTGTTTAGGGCCACACTCAAACACTAGTAAAAACACGCATTGTACCTGTCCAAAATCCATTCCCCCACATGTCAATCTTGAATCCTGAAGGCTATCGGTCCGGTCGTGTGCAGGACAGACTGTGAAGCAGCAATTAGGAAAACCACACCTAGTTTACCAAATATGGTTGCATCAAAATCCAATTAATAGAACCACTGTCAAAACACCTAAGACACCTGTCCAACTGCCCGAACACGCACGGGATAGACCCTCAAGCAACAAACAAAGGTTACGAAATAAGCCTGCTTCAAAACCCAGCTAATAAAACCCTTGTGAAAACATGCCAGACAACTTTCCAACTGCCCAACACAGAGAGAACCAACCCTCACGCAACAAACATAGGTAATAAGCACGCATCAAAACCCAGTTAATGGAACCCATGTCAAAACACGCAATACACCTGTCCAACTGACGAATATGCATAGGATGAACCCTCATGTAGAAAATGGAGGTAATAAGCATACATCGAAACCCAATTAACAACAATCCCTCTAAAACCATGTGAGATACATGTCCAACTGTTCAAACACGCGTAGGGTAGACCCTGAAGCAAAAAATAAAGGTAATACGAAGGCATCAAACACAGTTAGCAGAACCCCTATCAAAACACGCAATACACCTGTCCAACTTCCATAACACGTGCAAGAAGGACCCTCAAACAACAAACAAAGGTAATAAGGTTGCTTATTTACAAGAGTTAACAAAACACATGTCCAAACACGTGAGACACCTATTCAATTGTCATTCGCCAATCACCAAGACACATGTCCAAATGCAATTTGATGGAGCAACGAGGAATCTTGAGACTACCATCTCCATTGTTTAATTCCTTCAACATAAATATAAGAAACAAAAAACAAACAACATACAATTTTTTTATCAAAAATATAAAGGAGAGGGCAAAGATAACATCTAGACAAATTTGACCACATTAAGAGTAAACGCAAAGAATAAAAAGATACCCTTAAGAATAGAAGCAAATAAATAAATAAATAAATACTTTTAATTAAAATTTATCATAAAAGAAAAAAAAAGATTTGCCTTGAAAAATAATAAAAGAAAAATACTAATTTATATTAAAAAAATTTCACTTTCACATTCATTGTTATATAATTAAATGTGAGGTTTACAACAACCTCACATTAAACTAAAAAAGACAAATTACCACATTTACATTGATATGAAATATATTTATAAATTAAAAAATAAAGTAAGTACATACAAAAATAATAATTTATATCTATAAATTTTACATTGAAAATTTATATTTATAAATTTTACATTAATTGTTATAAAATTAAATTTAAGTTGTAAAACATCTCCATACTAAACCCAAAAAGCAAATTACGAAATTAAATCTGAATTATAAATTGATACAAAATTAAATATAAATTATAAATAAAATCATAAAATATATATCATAAAAATAATATACGTTAATACTAAACTTAAATATTAAACAATTATATTAATATTAATTAATGTAAAATTAAATATAAATTATAAAACATCTCACACTACAAACCTAATAAAAATATTCCTCGATTATAAAATCAAGAGTGACAAAACTTCTATGCACTAAACATAAAAATAAAATAACAAAATATTCTATAATCAAACATAAGAATAAAATAACAAAATATTCTTTTTTTAATTTTTTCATAGAAAAATATTGTAAAATATATTTACATTGTGCAGATGGAACAAAACTGTTCATTGTCACAAAAAAACTCCAAATGAGTCCTAGTATCAACTAGTTACATTAGTTCATTATATTTTCTATACAAGGCAGAAAAACAAAATCATAAATCTCATCAAAATATATCATAATAATCAAAAGATCATTATATTTGATATTTACATAGAGGGTTCATAAAACTGAAAACTAAGTTCAGTACATAAAACAATCCAAAACTGTCTTCGCGGCATCATATAAAAGGATAAAAAATAAATTCAAAAAGTTGTACAGATAAGGCAACTTAATCCTTCAAATTGGAACTCCAAAAATCCAACTCATCACCAGTACCCATCAAGGGCAGTTATACGCATCACCATCTTTAAAGATAAAAAAAGGGCTGAATGCATTAGAACACAGAGATTCATCAAGACTAAAAAAACTGATAACTATTCCATAGCTCGATACTCTTTAATATACCAGTACCCATTCATAACCAAAACTCCAGCTTTTGCAAGTGCATCTGCCTGAAAATTCCTTTCTCGATATATATGCTTTAGGTCCACAAGGTCAAAAAATATGATAGTCTATTAATTTCATTAAAAACGTGTAAAAGCTCTAGATTCAAACATCGAAACTTACCATTAGCCCAATTAAAGACTAATTGAGAATCACCAAAAATCTGAAACTTTGAGATACGTTTCTCTCTAGCCAATGAAAACAGAAGCTTTAAAGCACATAGTTCTGCAAGATTATTAGTGCCCAACCCTAAACCAGCTTTAAAAGAAAAGTAATGTTCATTAGAAATATACAACATACCTCTAGCTCCACAACTTTTTGGTTCCCCAGCAACAGAACCATCAAAATACCCCCAAGGGTATGATTTGTCAATGATTTCAACAGCTACTGATCTGATCTTCACCTCTAAGTTGTTCTGAGAGAAAGAATTCAACAGGCCTAAACTGAAAAGAGAGACATGAGAAGGTAATAGTGTGATTTCCTCAAAACATCTCTGATTTCTGGCTTTCCAGATAAACCACAGAACAATAATGGGTAAAGAAATAATATTCTTGATCTCCATGTTAAGACACCAATTTTTCATGTAATTAATAACAGAATCCCCATTCCAAAGGTTCTTAATTCTTCATTTGTCCTCAATATTCAGCCAAACACTCTAAGTGAAATGACAAGTTACTCCAAGATGAAAATTGATTTCAGCCTCCAATTTGCACAAAGGACATCTTCCTGGACCTTCCCTACCTTCTTCACAATAACATCCCATGTAAGAGCTTTATTAGAGAACAAAAACCAGCAAAATATTTTTTCCTTTATTGGGCATTTAAGTTTCCATAGAACTTTCCACCACCAGGAGTATTCCAACTCAGTTATGTTCAGTAAATGCACATATCCCTCCTTTGGGGAATATATTCCGGATTTGGATAAATTCTAGACCAACTTATCCTTCTCATTTGATAATCTTACATGACTTGTTTTAATTGTAGATAGATAACCATTCCAAGCAGAAACATCCTCATGGTCAATTAAGCCAAAATGATCACCAGGTAGCCAAGCCTGTTCCATCACAGGTGAGACAGGAATCCCAATATCTTTAAGAGAAAAAACACCAACAGAATGTAATTTCTCAACCAAATTCAGAGATAAAAGGTGTCTCCATTTGCACCCCACCCACGGATGTAGACCAAGACGAACCTCAGCCCCATTCCCAACTTGCCACACAAGATTATTACCTATAATATCAAAGGACCATAAAACAACTTTCCAACAAAAGGACGTGCTTCTTTTCTTCTTAATAGAAGATTTGATCCACTCTAGTAAAGACAAAGGATACACAAATTTTTGGACAACAATTTGAACCCACAAGCCCGCTCCTTGAATAACATTCCACACACTCTTAGCTGCAAGAGATTTAGCAAACACAGCTGGTATCTTCAGCCCCCACCCCCCCATAAACTTAGGACTAGCCAATGACTTCCAAGAAGTCCATGGAATACCAGATGACTCCTTATTACCAGACCATAAAAATTTAAAACACAGCTTCCTGATCTTATCTATGATTCCCACTATGATCCAAAAATGCATCCAAAAAAATGGAATAGCCTCAAGTACAGCTTTGACCAGAGTAAGCTTACCTCCCTTAGAGAGCCACCTGAAACTCCAATTCTTTATCCTTTTTTCCACTTTTGTGATCAGCCAGTCCCATTCCTTCAAAAGATAACTGCAAGGTTTGAGATGGAAGCCCAAATACTTCATGCCAATCTCAATTTTGTTCACAGAAAAAGCAAAGATATTCTGTAAAGTAATAACCTCATACTCATCCAAATTCGAAACATACAAAGTAGATTTATCTTCATTAATCTTCATAACAGAAGCCTTGCAAAAGATCAATAAAACCTCAAATAACGAAGATAAATATTGCTCAGTTCCATCAATTACCATAACAATCTCATCCATGAAAACAACATGAGATAATGTAACCTCATTGCCAAAAGATATACCATGATAAATCCCCTTTTCTTTGGCATTCAGAAGAGCCCTACTTAAACCTTCAACTACAATAAGGAAAAGTAAAGGTGCAAGTGGGAACCCTTGCCTAAGCCCTCTTCTAGATTTAAAAAAAGGAGAAACTGCACCATTTATCAATAAGGAAAAAGAAACAGAGGAGAGACTGCTCATAACCCAGGATATAAAAGATCCAGCAAAACCCATTTTAGATAAAACCACCTGCAATTAGGTCCAACTCACCCAATCATAGGCTTTTGGCAAATCAATTTTTAAAACCACCGAATTCAAAGCTTTACTATGAATGCAATATAATCCCTCTTGAAGAACCCCAACAGTATCATGGATCTATCTACCAGGGAGAAAGCCAAACTGCTCACCAGAGATTTAATGACCCAACACCTTTCTGATACGAATGGAAATGATTTTACCAATAACCTTGTATATGTAATTACACAAAGAAATAGGTCTAAAATATTCAAAAGAGTTTGGATGATCAACCTTTGGAATCAGGGCAATAAAAGTAGTATTAAAAACTGCTGGGATTTTACCAGATTTCTAGGAATCTTCAACAACCCTAAGAAGATCCTCCCCCAAAATATCAAAAAGAGACCTATAAACCTCAACAAGTATCCCATCCGGACCAGGACTCTTGTCATTCTTACTCATGTCAAGAATGGATTTTAATTCCTGCATAGTAACAACCTTCATAAGTTCATCATTATCATCCTCAGAGATAGATTTAGGAAAAAAACCAACACTCTTCACAACTTCAGGGAGATAAATATTCTTTTCTTCCTGAAACAAGGAATCAAAGTGTTGAACACCTGCCTTTGAAATAGACTCAACCTTCAACCAGATTTCCCTCATCATCTGCAATTTTCCAAATTGTGTTAACAATTTTCCTAAAATTGGCAAATTTATGAAAAAAAGGTGTATTATCATCACCACATAATAACGATAGAGCCCTGCTTTTCTGTCTAGCCTCGTGTTCTCGCTCACTTAATTTTTCTCTTATTTGATTCCAAATCAGTCAATGAGACTTTGTCCACTTCAGTTAAAAAACCAAAACCCTGGCTATTAAAAGAAGAAACCAATAAAGCCTCTATATCAACAAGATCCTTATTATACTGCACTTTTTTCTCTATTGACCATGAAATAGAGACTTCTTTGACAGTCTTAAGATTTGCAGCAAATTGAGTTGTAGAAGACAAACCAGAACAAACATCAAAAGCTTTCCAAGATTCTTTTAGTAAAGTAACCAAATCACCATTCTCCAACCAATTAGAATTGAACTTAAAAGGACTACGAGGTCTGGTATCATTATTAGCCACTTGTAAAAAAATAGGCTGATGATCTGAAATCCCTCCACAACCCACCCATTGCCTAAAATGAAAGTCGCAATCGAGAAGATCAGCTGATATCAACAAATGATCCAATCTCTTACAAATATTCTCATTTCCAATTCTATGGTTAGACCAAGTAGGAAGAATAACAGGTGGAGCAATGTCCACCAACCCTAATCCATCTAGCTGTTTAGAAAAGAAATTAGATAATGGATCAACTCTGGCTTTTGCCCCCCAAATTTCAGAAAAACCCACAGAGAAATTCAAATCTCCACCAAAGATCAATGCAGAAATTTTTAAGCAATCCAAAGATACCAAGTTGGACCAAAAAAATTCCCTATCCACATAAGGTCCATACAAATTTAAAAAACAAAAATTCATCTTGAGCTCAATAGAGAAAAGTGAAACACATAACCCCGAACAACAAGCCCAAGCATTTAACAAATGCAAATGTTGATACCTCCAACCCAACAATAATCTCCCAGATCTACATTTTGCATCAACAGATACAAATTTCCAATCCTTAATCGTAATTTCTAAAGCATTCACCAATAAAGACCCATCACACATAGTTTCTTGCACAAAAATAACATCTAAAAACTGATCTTCAATCATCCTACGAATTGCTAGTTTTTTTGGTGTACTAGCTGACCCTCTGCAATTTAGGGTCATAACAATCATGAGAGAAACCCTAAAGAGGCATACTCTGCTCTAAGTACCTCATTAACAACCACATTCTCAAACAAGACCGAAGAAGGGCCAATGGCCAGAGTTGAAGGGTAAATTCCACCAGGGTCTAGATCAAGTTCATGCTTAAACCTAAAATCCTTAAAACCCTTTGAACATGATCTAAGAAAATAACCCTTCTTAACAGGGGAAATTTTTAAAGGAGTAACAAACCCTAAACCCCCAAGAGCAGAAACTGAAGTATCGATACAGGAACTAGGATTATTCACACAAGCACCCCCATAATTGACCAAATCAGTAGGACCCTCAAGAAAAGATAAAGAAGTAATACGGAGGGGTTTAAGAGAAGCTAACTTATCAGACTGGATATCAACCTCATGACCCGACTGTTTATTATCCACCATCTCATCAAAATTAACAGAACCCAAATCCCCCAATTGCTTCCCATCATTCTTGACTCGCCAAACCGACTTTAGCTTAGAAACAGAGATAGGTTTTTTTTTTTTAAAGATAAAGAACAATATGAAAACAAATGGCCATATGCATGATAGCTGTTATAGCGAAATGGAATCCCCATATAATCTAAAGGCTGACAGAATTCAGAAACCCCCCTCTTTATCAAAATATCAGCTGCAAGTCCATGCCGTAAATTCAAAATAACTAATACCTTTCCCATACAACAAACTTCCATCTCAAGGAAAGATAAGTCGGTTTCCAAATGCAACCCCAAAGTATCGTCGATCAGTCTAAAAAAATCAGCAGACCAAAGTTCAAAGGGAATATTGGGCAGCTTGACCCAAATAGGCATAAGATCATACCTTTCACTCCTAGGATCGAACATCGGTGTCCAACATTTGAGAAGAAAACCAGAATGCTCCCATCTCCAATTTCCCACAAGAACCACAGCCGCATCAACTTTAGAATCAAATTTGAAGGCAATCCACCCCCTTGGGAGCAAAAAAACTTCAGGGCACATCTTTATATGGTCCAACCAAGTCGCAGCTGCCTAGGATTTAACCATAGTGGAGTTAAATTTTCGACCACTAAACCTTCCCACTAGCGTCAAAGCATGCGATAAGACAATGTCATTTAAGCCAATATCTTCACCTATAGTCAACAATACGGGCTTTTCCAGCTTCCTAATGGCATGGTTTGGCCTCTTCAAGGCCACATCAACAGTTTCCGAAACCAAATCCTTCTTCTGGTCAAAAGAAAGGTCCCAATCGGGACTGAGCCAGGCTCCACATCTAAGGAGGATGACTGCAGAAACCCCAATCCAATACCCTCAATAGACCCAGAAGGCTTGTCAACCTCGCAAGGCCCTGGAAAACTTCTCCAAAACACTTTCAACCGCTAAATCTTCAGCAGAAGCTGAAATCACAGAATCTAAGCAAAACCCATCCACTGCCGCACTCTTAACACATCCCTCATCAGATAACCTTTTGACCACATCCGCATCAGACCACGCGGAAAGAGGAAAACCCAAGGTAGGTTTTGTCACAGATCGTCCCACCGCCACATGCTCAAAACCACATAAAGAAGAAACCGGATTGTAGGAAACCCTACCCTGATCATCCCGAAATATCTTACTCCCATCCACACCATCAAGCTTCTCATTAGAAATCCTTCAGATCATACCCACATCCAACCGCTCAGGAAGAGGAATTCCCATGGTAGGTTTTGACACAGTTCTCCCCACCAGCTCATGTGCAAAACTGCAGAAAGACAAACCCTGATCAAAAGAAACCCTACCCAGTTCATCCCGGTGCACCTTAAATGCAGCTCCCGCCTTCGATGGCGTACGTGCAAGAGTCTTTAAGTCTTGAAAGGATAGGGATCCCCGTGGCATTAGCACTGAGCACACAACACAACAAAAAGCTAACATGTCTAAAACTATAATCGAGAGTGACAAAACATCTTCGCCCAAAACATAAAAATAAAATAACAAAATATTATATTCAAATTGATTATTATAAAATTAAATATGAGTGGCGAAACATCTCCGCACTAAAAATACAAAATATTCTATCTAAATTGATTATTATAAAATTAAATATGAGTGGCAAACATCTCCGCACCAAACAAAAAAACAAATTAGCAAGGGAAAAAGAAAACCAACCCTACCATGAAAGGTAATTGTTAGGAAGCTATTAATCTCGCCACGTCCTTTCCCATTACAATGTTTTTTCTTAATTGATTTTTCTTTCAAGAATTATAAACAACCTAATAAAAATATTCCCTCGATTATAAAATTGAGTGACAAAACATCTCCGCACTGACCACACTAAACATAAAAATAAAATAACAAAATATTCCATTAGAATTGATTATTATAAAAATAAATATGAATGGTGAAACATCTCCGCAGTCTGCACTGAAAATAACAAAATATTCCATTGAAATTGATTATTATAAAATTAAATATGAGTGGCCAAACATCTCGGCACTAAACACAAAAACAAATTAACAAGGGAAAAAGAAAAAAGAAAACCGACCCTACCATGAAAAGTAATTGTTAGAAAGCTATTAATCTTGCAGCCTCCTTTCCTATTACAATGTTTTTCTTAATTGATTTTCCTTTTTCAAGATGTTCAATTATTTTAATAATAAATGTTCAATTATAATTTTAAAACATGTTTAATTTTTTAAAAACGCTAAATTATTCAATACTTATCTTGAATTCAAAGAGATTTGATGATACAGGGCACTCATAATATTTTAATTTTGCATAATTTTTTCGGTTAATTATAGGGTACGGCAAATTTCTTGAAAACAATTTGCTAATTTGCTATGATAATTGAATTGAAGAAACAAAAAGTCTATTAATAATATGGGAGATTTAAATCAAAAGGTCTATTAATAATATGGGAGATTTATCTAACGGTATATGTGACATTTTTTGGAATTTTATTTTAATTCAATATTATAATTTTCTTAACATATAAAATTGTAAATTTTGATTTAAATAATTTATATAGGTTAATTATGATCCTTCCATGAAAAATTGTTAAAAAAAATGAAATAAGTGCCACATAACCTTTAATTTTGAGAATTATTTTTCCCTAAAATGACTGGTCATAATATTACCGTGAGTGCCAATAGTTAACTATAATATCTTGATCATAAAAAGAAAAAATCCATAATCTAGGTGTCAATTCTTGCCAGTTGTTATTACTAGTTATCCATAATATTTTGACGACAAGAGAATCATAATATGGAGTAGTCTAAGGCTTCAGCGATTTCACCCAGTGTTAGACTACTCTGTTAACTTGGGCTCGTTGACGACACTCATCTGAGACCTGGATAGACCGTGCCAGAAAGCCTGAATGTTAAAATCGTCGAAGCGTTAGACTACTCCTCACGGTATATACACAGCTCCATTATTCATAAACGGCTCCATTAATTCTCAATCCATGTCAGTTGTCACGCAGAATATTACTAGTTATCCATAATTAATTCTCAATCCATGCCAGTTGTTACGCAGAATATTAATTCTCAATCCATGCCAGTTGTTACGCAGAATATTACTAGTTATATTGTGATGGTTGATTTCTTAATTACTAATATTCACATAGAATTCTCTTATTATGTTTCTATATTTTACTAGTAGTTGTCATTGTAAATGTGATTTTATATTTCCCATAGCATTTTACCATAGATAACAACCTTAAGAGTACTTGAAACAATCGTTCTATGAATATAATATTTGTATACTAATATTCCCATATAATTCTCATCCTACGTTCTAGATTTTTGTGGTGGTCGTTATTAAGTAAATGTGATTTTATATTTACCATAACATTTTACCATGGTAACATCATGAAGAATACTTGAAACAATGGTTTTGTGAATATAAGATTATTAATGGGAAAAGAGTAACAAATATGATGTCATTTTCATATACCTATTCATAAAGCAAATTTCACCACGTATTTAACTATCAAATTTTTTACAAAGAAAGCATTACACTCTTCATAAAGCAAATTTCACCACTTATCTAACCATCAATTTTTTTATTAAGTAAAAAATAAAAGTATTAGTATGTCTACTACCGAAATATTAATGATGCGCAAACAACAACTAATTATTACATTATTATAGAACTTCGATATAACTATGGAGGCTTAAAGGAAAGCCATGAAGTTCCTTTTTTCACAATAAGAAGCCAAAGCACCATCTTCTAACCGACATTATGCATCAACAACACCACACCTAGTATTTGCATCAATTACAAGGGGGACTCAATCCGTAGAAATTAAGTGTTTACTAAGAACCTGAATGCAACATTACAGGGTTACAAACCCTTATCATGTGACTTCTACCTCATTAAACTTCTAGGCAATGGATACAAATAGTACCTAGCTTTTGTAGTCTTCAAAAATCTAGAAACACTTGGACCATCGTAGTCGCGACATGCATTAAGAAATTGTGCTCTGACAAGAAATACATTAAGTAAATTGTGGAAGGCCATCTTGAAACTTTCAATTAATATATATTTTCAAAGGAAAGACATATACAGACCGAACATTCATTTTTCCAGGACCAGAATTCTTGAGTCGAGGTCCATATTTGAGTTGTTGATCCCTTCAACACCATAACTCAGTAGTCATTAAATCCTACAAGACAAGCACACAAAAGGGGATGTCATTTTATAGTAAATTGAATAAGGAATTAAATATCCAGAAATAAAAATAAATATAAGCATAAAATTTCTTGCTTGGTGTGTGAGTTCTAACCAAGGAGTAGGAGGACCTTATCGAATTCCAAAAATATAGTTGCAGACCTTAGTCAATATCGAAACCTTTTAAAGGGAAAAGATGGTGTCGATAGACCTTATGCCATCATGTTGCAAAGATAGACTATTTGATAGCCAACATAATCTTCAGAGAACACTATAATAGAACAAATCTATCACGGAAACCCTAACGCATATACTTTCCAACCTTTTTACCTGGAAGCCAAAGGAACATTGTTTTTTTTGGAAGCATGATCAAGATTGAGCTTGCATCTCTCAGAATCAATGTTCTAGGAGCTTAATTATTGCAGTTGTACTAAGATCCAAGTGTACTTTCAATGTTCAGAACATTAAGAGTGTCATCATTGTTTACCTCTGCGTGGCAAATTGAGAAAATATAACTATTATAATAGAAGTACCTCCAGCCAATTAGTAATTTTTTAAATCTTTGTTTTTCAAGATCAGTGTTGCCATAGAGCATACAAATACATGACTCTACCTTTTATTTACCCCACGTTAAAGGTTTCTTTGCTTCATTGCTGAAAATTGTCGTGCAGATTACAAAAGTGGATGACATAATTGAATGTTAAATGAAACAATAACAACCTTAATTGAATTATTTGTAGCAAGGAAATAACTAGATTACCACCATCGAAGCCGCAAGGAAAAAAAAATTAGATGACATAACCTACACACTACCCATAGTACACAAAAACATGCCAAAGGCACCTGGAGCCTAGCACGACAAACAGGAAAATCAATTTAATTGGATTATGACATAATCTAAAAGAACCTGAGCTATGCTTCATCAAACCAGCTTTCCAGGAGTTTTTCCCTCAATTTGAAAATCTCATGTACGTCATGAATTACACAGGATTTCGACGACATCCATTTTCTCTCATTTGGAATCCAAATTGGTAAAAACTTACTTTCATGAGGCTCCCATTCTGAAGAATGGGGATATTTATACAGTCTGGTTATGACTTTCAAATCTGTATGCATTTGAATATGGTGATCAATAATAACATCGCATCCTTCTCCAGTATTTGTGACCACTCCTATCTGTTCAAGATCATCTCTGAGATCATGAATTCCTCTTCCATAGAATGCCCCGTCAATACAAGGAACATCATTTTTTACCAGGGAAAAAGGACTCCAAATGTAACCAAACAAAAATGACCTATCTGATGATTCAAAACCCACACTTGTTTTAAGCAATTTTCCTTCTGATAAAGAATGTCTAAAAAATACGAGGAAGCTAATACAAGTGCCCTATCCACGCTAACAGATTAAACACATTCTCCTTGGTCAGCGAGGAGGAAGCCACAGTAAAATGGACATTTGGAGGAACTAGCAGTGAAATATCTAATGTGCAAAGATGTTGTTTAATGAAATAAACCAACTCTTCTTGTCTATCGCTCAAACCTCGTGCACAAGGAGGTAATGTAAGATAAGCTTCAAACAGTGTAAAAAAGTTTATTCTAGTCCACAGATCACTTCCCATTAACTTGGCCCATTTACTTATAGAGGAGGGAGGAGGCCCTTTACATAATCTCACTTTCTAAAAATGCAACGATCATCCATGACATGAATCTTAGAGCAAAGACCAAACAGATCTCTCACATGAATGAACTTCTTCGCTGATGAAAAATGGAAAAAATGTACATCATTTACAACAAGATTACTATTTGTTGAATATGTTATGACTTCCCAGAGCTGTTGGGAGAAGCTTGAGATAGCTTCTATAATTTATGGAAAGCTCATGCTCCCAATTTTTAGTGATGAAGCAAATAAAATTTTAACGTGGAAATCTATTTAGTCCTTTCGAAGCCGCTGAGAAAACAAAAGTCGATGACATAACCTACACACTTCCCATAGCATGTGTAACATGGCATAACCTCCTGAAGCCTAGCATAACAAACAAGAAAATGAATTAATTGATGATCACATGATCACGTCGCCTACGCTTGGGAGGGGAATCACGAGGCATGAGGTCAGTTCCTCTCGTCTAATCAGGAGCCCACAAAATAACTAAACTATAAAAATTTAAATAATATAAATAATTTAACTTTGCAAAAACAAATATATACAATTAAAAAAAATTTAAAAACTAATACAACCTAACTCAAGATAAACGTTCCCCATTGGGGACATAATAAAATGTAATTTGTAAAACATCTCCACACTACACCCAAAAAGCAAGCTAGGAAACTAAATCTGAATAATAAATGATTACAAAATTAAACCCAAAAAGCAAGCTAGGAAACTAAATCTGAATAATAAATGATTACAAAATTAAACCCAAAAAGCAAGCTAGGAAATTAAATATGAATCATAAATGATTACAAAATTAAATATGAATTATGAATAAAATCATTATATATATATAATAATTTAAATTTAGTTTTTTTTTATTTATATTGATTATTATAAAATTAAATATAAATTGTAAAACATGTTCATATTAAACTTAAATATAGCTATTCGAACAGCCCGGGTTCATATAGCTATTTTCTCTCCAAGGTACGCGGAATCAACTTGGTGTTTGAAGGAGCTCGTGTTCATGCTGCAGTCGAGGGCAACCATCATCCCCGTCTTCTACGGTGTCCGCCCATCAGCACTTCGTTGGACGCAGGGCGAAACAGGACTGTATGCTACGCTCTTGCGCATGCTCCCCTAGGTTCTTTGCATTCTCTCCTATACGAGAGAACAAAATGGAGCCTATGCTCGATCCCTGTGCACACTCGAAGAGAAGAAAACAACTGACTGTCAAACTGGTCAAAAGAAACCCCGATATCACTCCACCACGATTCGAAAGTGGAGGGAGTCTCTTGCTCAAGTTGCAGACATAAGCGGTTTCGACAAGGAAACTTATAATGGGTGATAACTCTAACACTTCCCCTTAGTCTTAATTTTTTGGATTGATACGTTTATAGCATTTCTCACTAGTAATTGTGCTCTGAATATTGTTCAGCGACGAGCGCCATCTCCTCAAACAGGTCGTGGAAGGAGTTTTGAGAAAAGTTCCAAGAGAATACCATGTCGCCAAATATCCAATAGCTTTGGATCAGAAAGTAGAAGATTTCGAAAGGAAAATGTTATTGCAGCAGCAAAGCGAGCAGACTAGATTTATAGGAATTGTGAGACTTGGCGGGGGGGGAAAAACGACCCTTGCAAAAGAAATATTTAACCGCCAAAAACCAAATTACAGTCGATCTTATTTTTCATTTGATGTCAGAGACCAATCTTTGAATTTCTTGCAGANCGGGGTGGGAAAAACGACCCTTGCAAAAGAAATATTTAACCGCCAAAAACCAAATTACAGTCGATCTTATTTTTCATTTGATGTCAGAGACCAATCTTTGAATTTCTTGCAGA
>LPNX010118458.1:20510-63840 GCA_001517045.1 Pseudotsuga menziesii
GTATGCTTCTCAAGGACTTGGTTCCATTAAATGTGCAAATAAACAGCACCGATGAAGGTAAAGCGAAGCTCATAAGGCATCTCTCATCTTCTAAAGCTCTCATCATTTTAGATGACGTTGATCATATTGAGCATATGGATGCATTACTCTTGTCACCTGAAGAAGTACTTCATTCCGGGAGCTTAATTATAGTTACATCTTGCAATAAGGATGTTCTTACAAACTGGGGAATTGAAGAGTCCTCCATTTACAGTCTAATCGGACTCTGTTCAAGATGTTGAAAAAATGTAATTAGTCGCAGATCTGTACTTGACTCTCAGCCGACTCAGTCAGAGTCTGTACCAGTCAAGATCTTGTCTGTGAAGAGTCCAGATTTGGCAATGTAAACCAGTCGAATTTATTTCTCAAGCTAAGTTGTTAGGTAGATAGTTATTACAGTCTTTAATGGTGAGTCAGTTGACCCATGTAGAAGCAATCTTCAGGTTGCTTATAAATAGAA
Organism: Pseudotsuga menziesii; assembly: GCA_001517045.1. Taxonomy (NCBI): domain Eukaryota; kingdom Viridiplantae; phylum Streptophyta; class Pinopsida; order Pinales; family Pinaceae; genus Pseudotsuga; species Pseudotsuga menziesii. Next base: position 21,010 of record LPNX010118458.1, read on the forward strand.
GAAGCAAATTGTAAATTAGGTTAGAAAGTCAAGAGACATTACAGACATTAGACAGTAGAGATAACTTTGGGTGAGAAAAGAGAAGTTAAAGCTGAGTGATTCAGTCGAAGAGCTGAAGCTCTATAAAAGGACAAGTCTAGACTGTCAAGTTTAGACGGACAAGTTTGGACCGACAAGTTTGTAATACTTTGTTATTCTCGCATAGTTAAATATATGAAATAGTTTATGGTTGAATGCATGATTATTTAGCCACACATATTTCCAGATTTACTTGGGTAAATGTCTTTTACAATTACTGTTAAGTGAAAGATCAAAGAACCCATAAAATTCTCACCGCATGAAAGTTCCAGGTTTTAAAGCACATTGGTTCGACTCAAGTCTTCCTACATATTTGGGCATATGTTTTTATAAGTTCTTTGGATTTGTTAATGTGTCCATTTTTACTTCATCTTACTCACAGGTGAAAAGCATTTGTAATTTCTTAAGTCTTTAGACTGAGAAACTTACTCTGTAGATTTCGACCAAAGTGAACCGACTTGAGTGGTCGGTTGAGTCAGCCGACTGAGTTGAGCCGACTTGGTCGAAGAGGTCAGCCAACTTGGTCGAAGTGACAAGTGGTCGAGGTAAAAACCAGTCGATAGAACCGACAAGTAAGTCGAAGTAAATTTAGTCGAGTGGAAAGACTAACTAAAATTTATAAACTTGTCTAGTCGGGAGATAGACAAGTTTCACCCAACAAGTAAAAAAGAAAAAGTGGTCGTCGTGAAAAGTGAAAATTAAACTTTTATATCGACTGAGCCCTAAACTCAAGTTTAGTCATCTTGGTTTTGGCTAACTGGTATCAGAGCAAGGTTATATCAGAGCAAGGTTTATATTAGCCCAAGATTTAGGAAATAAATATTGTCTTAGAAGGTGGAAACTTAATTTTGTAAGGAAAGTTAATTAAAAATTAAAATGACTTCCACCTCTGGTTCATTGCAAACTCCAATCTTTATAGGAAAGAATTATGAATATTGGTCTTTAACAATGAAGGCTTTATTCAGAGGTCAAGATGTCTGGGAGATAGTCCAACATGGTTATGCAGAACCAACAGACATGACAGCATATAACAATCTCACACAGGCCGAGAAAGATGTCTTGAGAGAACAGAGAAAGAAAGATGGAAAAGCTCTGTTTTTCATACATCAAGCTATGCATGAAAGCATACTCCCAAGAATAGCAGCAAAAACTATTGCTAAGGAAGCATGGGATACATTGGAGACTACCTATCAAGGTTTGGATAAGGTAAAGACATCCAAGCTACAGATTCTAAGAAGAGATTTTGAATCTTTGTCCATGAAAGATTCAGAGAATGTAGACACATTCTACACCAGAGTTGTTGGGTTGATAAACCAACTGAAATCTCATGGAGAACCCATAGCAAACCAAAGGGTTGTTGAAAAAATTCTTAGAAGTCTTCCCCCAAGATTTGAAAACTTGGTTGTGACCTTAGAGGAACACACAGACATGACGACATTTACCATTGATGAGTTGCAAGCTTCACTCATCAATCATGAACACAGACTCAGCAGAACACAGACATCATTGGAAGGTGCATTTGCAGCATAGTCATCCATAAGCCGTGGTAGAGGCAGGGGGAGAAACAACTTCAGAGGCAGAGGAAGAAGTTCTTCAAGAGGAGGACAAGGAAAAAGTCCTACAAATGTCAGTGGTACAGGAGATAACCAGAACCCAAGTCAGCTAAGTGGCCAGAGGTTTGATAAATAAAAAATTCAATGTCATTACTGTAAGAAGTTTGGTCATTATGCTTATGAATACAGGAAGAAGCAATATGACCAAGGAAGGAAAAGCCCAAGTAAGTCGACCAACACTAGCAATTCGACAAGTGCAATGTTAATGGCATCGACATCTCCACTTGAATGCAATGTTGTTCAAGAAATTCCACATGACATATGGTACTTAGATTTAGGATGCAGCAACCACATGACTGGTAATTTAAATTTGTTTTCCAGTCTAGACAATTCAGTTAAAACTGATGTTACACTTGGAAACAATGTCCAAGTTACTGTCTTAGGAAAAGGCACTATTGATATTCTAACCAAACAGGGGGAGAGTAAGTATATCCCTGATATCTATCATGTTGAAGGACTGATACCTAATTTGTTAAGCATTGGACAGTTGTTACAAAAAGGCTACAGAGTCTACATGGAAGATGATCACTGTGTGATCAAAGACAAGCGTCCAAGCAACCATCTGATAGAAAAAGTGCCAATGACAAGCAATCGCTTGTTTCCATTGAGGATAGTTCCAGAAATAAAAGGGAAGGAAAACTCAGGAGTTGCATTCAAGGCAGAAAGTGAAGAAACAGTCGAGCTCCTTGACAAGAGAGAAAATTGCAGCGCTAATTTGCAAGCTGCATTTCAGACAGAAGTTCAGTATGAATCCTGGTTGTGGCATTTCAGATTTGGACATCTGAATTTTGGTGGGCTAAAGCTACTACACAGAAAGAATATGGTGAAAGGATTACTATTGATCGACAGACCAGAGAGGGTTTGTGAAGGTTGCATTTTTTGCAAGTAGCACAAAGAAACTTTTCCAGTCAGAAAGTCCTATAGAGCACGCACACCACTTGAAATTGTGCACTCTGACATTTGTGGTCCAATGCAGACATCATCCATTGGTGGCTGCAAGTATTTTCTAACTTTTATTGATGATTACTCAAGAAAAACATGGGTATATTTTTTGAAACATAAATCTGATGCCTTTAGTTATTTTCAGCAGTTCATGGCACTTGTGGAGAACCAGAGTGGACATCGCATCAAGATCTTAAGGACTGACAGAGGAGGTGAATATGTTTCAAATGAATTTCTGAATTTTTGCAAGACCCATGGCATACAGAAGCAATTCACAGCACGTTATACACCTCAGCAGAACGGTATTGCCGAAAGAAATAACAGAACCATCATGGAGATGGCTCACAACATGTTGGCAGCCAAGCATTTGCCAAATGAGTATTGGGGTGAAGCAGTCACAATTGCCATTTACATTATGAACCGATGTCCAACAAAGAGTGCGAAGAACAAAGTTTCGCAAGAAGCATGGACAGGTATGAATCATAGTGTTTCACATTTAAAAGTTTTTGGTTGTGTTGCATATGCTCATGTTCCAGATGAGCTGTGAGGGAAGCTAGACAAGAAGGGAAAGAAATGTATTTTTGTCGGCTATTCATAAGACACCAAAGCATACAAGCTGTATGATCCCGTCACAAGGAAAGTGATAATCAGTCGGGATGTTCAATTCATCAAGAATGAATCATGGGATGGAACCGTCGACATAAATGTCAAGATTGTGTCGAACGTCGACAATGATGATATGGAAGAGGAAGTGGTTCAAATACCACATGTAAGTCAACCGGTCGGAGCACCGTCGACTCCCATGATACCATGACATGGTTCAGCACAAGGACCATCGACACAAGTAGTAGCTCAAGCTATACCGACAAGCACACCAAGAGGACAACAGACTCCATCAAGCATTCAGTCAAGGTCGACATCAACAGAACCGGTGAAGACAAGTCTGCGAGAGATATATGAAGCTGGTACACCTAATTCATTCTCTCTCTTTGCATTATTTGCACCTATATATGATCCACTAACATTTGAAGAAGCTGTTGAAGAAGAAGTATGGGCACAAGCCAAGGATGAAGAAATAGAATGCATTGAGAAAAACCAGACATGGGAACTGGTTGATGTACCAAAAGACAAAGATGCAATCAATTTCAAATGGATTTATAAGACAAAGCAAGATGTTGATGGGAATGTGCAAAAGCACAAGGCAAGAATGGTAGCAAGAGGGTTCACACAGCAACCCGGCATTGACTTCAATGAAACATTTGCACCTGTTGCACGCATGGATATAGTCAAAACAGTTTTGGCCATTGCTGCACAAAACAAATGGCATGTTCATCAAATTGATGTCAAGTCGGCATTCTTAAATGGCTATTTAGAAGAGGAAGTATATGTGGAACAACCGCAAGGGTATGAAGTTCCAGGTCAAGAGCATAAAGTGTACAGGTTGAAAAAGGCATTGCATGGTTTGAAGCAAGCTCCTAGAGCTTGGTACAGTCGGATTGATTCCTATCTCATTGAAAATGGATTTCACAAAAGTGAAAGTGAACCGACTTTGTACACCAAAGTCAATGAGCAAAGTAATATGTTAATTGTCTACGTGTATGTAGATGATTTAATATTTATTGGTGATTATGGCATAGCAGATTTTAAAACAGTCATGGAAAGTGAATTTGAAATGACTGATCTGGGGCTTATGAAGTTTTTTCTGGGCATTGAAGTTCAGCAGTCTAAAAGTGGTATTTTTATATCACAGTATAAGTATGCAAGTGAAGTTTTAAAAAGGTTTAACATGTCTAATTGCAAGATAGCCCCAACACCAGTGATAACAGGTTTAAAATTGAGCAAGGATGATGAAGGATCCACTGTCGATCCTACGCTATTCAAAAGGCTTGTTGGCAGCCTTATGTATTTGACAGCAACAAGAATAGACATTATGTATGGAGTAAGTCTGATCTCAAGGTTCATGGAGTCACCAAAAGACTCACATTGGCAAGCAGGGAAAATAATTCTGAGGTATGTAACTGGCACAAAATATCTTGGTATTATGTATTCAACCTCAAAAACTTTTAAACTCTTTGGTTACACTGACAGTGACAATGGAGGTAGCATAGATGACAGGAAAAGCACATCTGGGTACACGTTTCATTTTGGTATAGGTGTTGTCTCATGGGCTTCAAAGAAACAGCCCATAGTAACTCTATCTTCAACTGAAGCAGAGTATGTTGCAGCGACAAGTGCTGCATGGCAAGCTGTCTGGATGAGAAGAGTGTTAAAAGACTTGTCACAGAACCATCAAGAATCGACAACAATCTTTTGCGACAACAATTCAGCCATAGCAATATCAAAGAATCATGTGTTTCACAAGAGAACCAAGCACATCGACACAAGGTTTCATTTTATAAGAGAGTTGGTGAACGACAAGGAAATTTGTTTGGAATTTTGCAGGTCTGAAGACCAACTTGTCGACATCTTCACAAAGCCATTGGCAAAGGACACATTCCAGTATCTGCGTAGTTATCTTGGAATGGCAAGTTCTCCATAGTGAACTCTGTCATAAACAGAGCATGTCTAAGCTCTGACATTTTGTAAATTTTGTTTTAAAAATCCCCATCTGCTTATAATTAAGGGAGAGCGTTGGAAGAATGTAATTACTCGCAGATCTGTACTTGACTCTCAGCCGACTCAGTCAGAGTCTGTACCAGTCAAGATCTTGTCTATCAATCTAACAAGAAGGAAGAGTCCACGATTCGGTAATGTAAACCAGTCGAATTTATTTCTGAAGCTAAGTTGTTAGGTAGATAGTTATTACAGTCTTTAATGGTGAGTCAGTCGACCCATGTAGAAGCAATCTTCAGGTTGCCTATAAATAGAAGAAGCAAATTGTAAATTAGGTTAGAGAGTCAAGAGACATTACAGACATTAGACAGTAGAGAGAACTCTGGGTGAGAAAAGAGAAGTTGAAGCTCAAGATTCTGTGTAAGTGACTCAGTCGAAGAGTTGAAGCTCTGTAAAAGGACAAGTCTGGACCAACAAGTTTAGACGGACAAGTCTAGACTGACAAGTTTGTAATACTTTGTTATTTCTGCATAGTTAAATATATGAAATAGTTTATGGTTGAATGCATGATTATTTAGCCGCACATATTTCCAGATTTACTTGGGTAAATGTCTTTTACAATTACTGTTAAGTGAAAGATCAAAGAACCCATAAAATTCTCACCGCGTGAAAGTTCCAGGTTTTACAGCACATTGGTCGACTCAAGTCTTCCTACATATTTGGGCATATGTTTTTATAAGTTCTTTGGATTTGTTAATGTGTCCATTTTTACTTCATCTTATTCACAGGTGAAAAGCATTTGTAATTTCTTAAGTCTTTAGACTAAGAAACTTACTCTGTAGATTTTGACCAAAGTGAACCGACTTGAGTGGTCGGTTGAGTTAGCCGACTGACGTGAGCCAACTTGGTCAAAGAGGTCAGCCGACTTGGTTGAAGAAGTCAGCCGACTTGGTCAAAGTGACAAGTGGTCGAGGTAAAAACCGATCGGTAGAACCAACAAGTAAGTCGAAGTAAATTTAGTCGAGTGGAAAGACCGACTAAAATTTATAAACTTGTCTAGTCGGGAGATAGACAAGTTTCATCCGACAAGTGAAAAAGAAAAAGTGGTCGACGTGAAAAGTGAAAATTAAACTTTAATATCGACTGAGCCCTAAACTCAAGTTTAGTCAGCTTGGTTTTGGCTAACACAGGACACTCGGAAGAGCTCTTCTGTTCGCATGAATTGAGCCGGCCTCATTCTGATGTGGGATTTGACAAAGTGGTTAAAGAGTTTGTGGCTGCCTGCCAAGGATTGCCATTATCTCTTAAAGTGCTTGGGGCTCTTCTTTGCGGGAAATATGATTTGAACCATTGGAAAGAGCAATTGATCAAAATATCCAAAATACTTCCCTCTGATATACAACTCAGACTTAAAATTAGTTATATCAGTCTGGATGAAGAGGAGAAACAAATATTTTTAGACATTGCATGTTTCTTTATAGGAAAAGACAAGGATACTGCCATAAAGATATTGGACGGATCCGGCTGGGGAGGATGCTTGGGTTTTAGGAACCTAGAAAACAGATGCCTTTTGAAGGCCAATAGCAGAAATCATATAACAATGCACAACCACCTTAGAGACCTGGGCAGAGTCATAGCCCAGAAAGAACCTCCGGACTCTCGGCGTCATCTTTGGTGCCCAACTAACAACCTTCATAATCTGTCTAATCAATCACCTGTAAGTATTTTGAAAACCGACTTTCAAAATAATGTTCTCCTATCAAGTCGTGAATTCGTAAACTAATTTGATGAAATATCGTTGTGTTGTCAACATTCTTAAACAAATTTGCATGGATATCAATCATGTTTTAGGTATGCAGAATTACTATGGCTCCCAATTATGGCTCAGAATGGCATCCACTATCGTTCAAAAACCTTGCAGAGGTCACTTACAGGTTGTGGCTGCTCACAGCTGAAGGTGATTATGTGGAACGCATATTGAGCATTTTCCAGTCACCACAACTTATATGGCTCTGTTGGAAAAACTGTCCACATTCCTCCTTGCCTTCTTGGGTTCCAACAGAGAGTTTAAGAGTTCTAAAAATAGAAGGAGAATAGTTGGAAACACTTTGGCTACATGAATCCTACTCAATCATGTAATTTACTTTTCTTTGTGAAGGTTGTTTAAAAATTCTTTGCTCTAGCACAATGCACAAAAGCAGATATTCAGATAAAAACCACTTTGAAAACATGAACATTGCAGGCACCTATGCAGATGAGGGAGTTGAATATTCACGCTGGCCTTTTCATTATTCCAAAGTCCATTGGGAAACTGAAGCAACTCGAAAAATTTTTCCTCAAAGGCAACAAACATCAGCCGCTTAGTCTAAAAACCTTGCCGGACGAATTCTGTAATTTGGAGTCCTTGAAACACTTGGAGTTAAAGAACTGTCCAACTATGGAGAGGCTTCCAGATTCATTTGGTAACTTAACTAACCTCCAAAGCATTAACCTGTTCCAGTGCTCTCATTTACAAACGCTGCCGGATTCCATTGGCAATTGCACTAACCTTCAAAAGATTGATTTGTCACCCTGTTCCAATTTATAGATGCTCCCTGATTCCTTTGGCAATTGTATGAAACTCAGATACTTTGACTTGACCTATTGTGAATGTTTGTAGATGCTTCCCGAGTCCATTGGCAACTGCACCAACCTCCAAACCATTGACTTGTCTGACTGCTCTTGTTTGCAGAAGCTCCCCGATTCCGATTCCATTGTCAACTGCACGAACCTCTAAAACATTAACTTGGTAAGCTGGTCCCGTTTGCAGATGCTCCCCAATCCCATTGGAAACTGCACAAACCTCCAAACCATTGACTTGTCCCACTGCTCCCGTTTGCAGAAGTTCCCAGATTCCATTGGCAACTGCGCGAACCTCCAAAGCATTGACTTGTCCCACTGCTCTTGTTTGCAGATGCTCCCCCAATCCATTGGCAATTGCACGGACCTCCAAACCATTGCATTGTGCTGCTCCCATTTGCAGATGCTCCCCGATTCCATTGGAAACTGTACGAACCTTCAAAGCATTGGCTTGTCCCACTACTCCTGTTTGCAGATGCTCCCTGATTCCATTGGCAATTGCACGAACCTCCAAAGCATTGGCTTGTCCGACTGCGCCTGTTTGCATATGCTCCCCGATTCCATTGGCAACTGCACGAACCTCCAAAGCATTGGCTTGTTTGGCTGCTCCCCTTTTCAGATGCTCCCCGATTCCCTCGGCAACTGCACGAACCTCCAAAGCATTGGCTTGTTCGGCTGCTCCCATTTACAGATGCTCCCCGATTCCCTGGGAAACTGCACGAACCTCCAAAGCATTCACTTGTCCTACTACTACAGTTTGCAGATGCTCCCCGATTCCCTCGGCAACTGCACAAACCTCCAAAGCATTCGCTTGTTGCGCTGCTCCCGTTTGTGGTTGCTCCTCGATTCCCTCAGTAACTGTACCAACCTCCAAAGCATTGGCTTGTTCCACTGCTCCCATTTGTGGTTGCTCCCCGATTCCCTCTGCAACTGCACCAACCTCCAAAGCATTAACTTGTCCCGCTGCTTCCGTTTGCGGTTGCTCCCCAATTTGCTTAGCAACTGCGCCAACCTCCAAAGCATTTGCTTGTTTGACTGATCCTACGATTGCTCCCCGATTCCCTCGGCAACTGCACCAACCTCCGAAGCATTGACTTATCTGTTGTCTTCAATGCTCTCGTTTGCATATGCTCTGGCATTCCCTCGGCAACTGCACCAACCTCCAAAGCATTAGCTTGTCCGGCTGCTCCCGTTTGGCAACTAAACCAACCTCCAAAGCATTGACTTGTCCGATTGCTCCCGTTTGTAGATGCTCCCGCATTCCCTCAGCAACTGCACAAACCTCCAAAGCATTGACTTGTCAAACTGCTCCCATTTGTGGATGCTCTCCAATTCCCTTGGCAACTGTACAAACCTCCAAAGCATTGACTTGTCCACCTGTTACAATTTGTAGATGCTCCCTGAGTCCCCGATTCCCCCGGCAACTGCACAAACCTCCAAAGCATTGGCTTGTCCAACTGCTCCCATTTGAGGATGCTCCCCAATTCCCTCGGCAATTGCACACACCTCCAAAGCATTGGAGAGCAATTTCGCACCCCGCAGCGCAACATTTAATGCTGCGGCTATGGGGCACAGTAACTGTTGGATCAACAGTGGGATCAAATCCGATGGTTGCTGTGCCTCATAGCCGCAACATTAATTGCTGCATTGCGGGGTGCTTATTGCTCTCCCAAAGCATTGGCTTGTCCAATTGCTCCCATTTGCAGATGCTCCCCGATTCCCTTGGAAACTGCACGAACCTCCAAAACATTGACTTGTCTGGTTGCTCCCATTTGCAGATGCTTCCTGATTCCATGGGCAACTGCACAGACCTCCAAAGCATTAACTTGTCTGCTTGCTCTGGTATGCAGATGCTCCCCAAATCCCTTGGCAACTGCACCAAACTTCAAAGCATTGACCTGTCCTTCTGCTATACTTTGCGGATGCTCCAGGGTTTCCTTGGCAAGTGCATAAACCTCGAAAGCATTCTCTTGTCCAGCTGCACACGCTTAAAAAAATTGCCAAGTGCTCTGGGAGACCTCAGTAATTTGAAAATTCTGCATTTAGGAAGCGAATCATTGGAAATACCTTCATTCAGTTTTTTGAGGAGCTTAGAGGAATTGGAGCTAAACTTTTGTGGGGGATTGAAATGTTTACTAGATTCCATTGAAATGTTGAATCAGTTGAGAAAGTTGAAAATAAAAAAGATGAACAATCTTGAAGTGTTAAAAATAGAAGATTGTCAGCCAAGTGATCTGTCATTCAAAAAAGACGGAAGGGAAATTGAAACATTTACCAATTCAAGAGATGCTTGAGAGGTATCCTATTATGAAGATGTTTTGTCGAAATTCAGGATTGTGATGGTCTTGTGGAGGTTGGAGCATTGCCAACAACACTCATAACTCTAAAGGTGAGGGGCTGTAGGAGGGCTTGGTGGTCTCTCAAAACTTCAAAAGGTTACAATCAACGGTTGTAATGATTTGTTGGAGGTTGGAGCATTGCCAACAACACTGATAACTCTAAAGTTGACTGATTGTGCTGCATTGATAAAAGTAGGGGGGCTTTCTGGTCTTTCAAAACTTCAAAAATTGAACATTAGCTGGTGCATAGAATTGGAGGAGGTGCCATGCATTGAAACATTGGTATCGTTGGAGGAGTTTTGTGCATTTAATTGTGTCAAGCTGAAGCGCATAAAGGGCTTAGAGCAGTTGACAAAGCTTCGAAAGCTGGATATTAAATGGTGCATGGAATTGGAGGAGCTGCCAAACATTGAAAAATTGATATCATTGGAGGAGTTGTGTGCATTTAATTGTGTCAAGCTGAAGATCATACATGGCTTGGAACAGCTGACAAAGCTTCGAATGTTGAACATGAGTGGGTGCATAAAACTGGAGGATCTGCCCAGTATTGAAAAATTGGCATCTTTGCAGGAATTATGTGCATTTAATTGTGTCAAGCTGAAAAGCATACAGGGGTTGGGGCAGCTGACAAAGCTTCGAAAGCTGAACCTTAACGGGTGCATGGAATTGGAGAAGCTGCCAAGTATTGAAACATTGGTATCTTTAAAGGAGTTTTGGGCATCTAATTGTGTCAAGCTTAAGAGCATACAGGGGTTAGAGCATTTGACAGAGCTTCTAATGCTTAACATTGATGGGTGCATGAAATTGGAGGAGCTGCCAAGTGTTGAAACATTGGTATGTTTGGAACGATTGGTTGCACGTAAATGTGTCAACCTGAAGAGAATACAGGGGTTGGCGCAGCTGACAGAGCTTGAATTACTAGATGTTAGGGAGTGCTCAGAGTTAAAAGAGTTGCCAGGTCTTGAACACGTGAATAGATTGGAGACAGTTTATGCTTCTGGATGCCCCAAACTGCAGTGGGGTGGGGGAGTAGTGGAGGAGTTGCACCAACTACTGGAGGAAGGCTTCATCATATGAAAAGCTTATCATAGCACTGCATGCTGGCAATCGAGGGCAGTTGGCACATTCCGGGAGAGAGCTTTGTCATGACCTTTTTTCATTCTTAGTCTATGTCAAAAATGATACATGAGATGACTGAAAAGTCGAAACAGATAGTCCATCAAAACATCAATGAGGCCACCCGGCCAAGGAAGAGGAATTTCCTCAAGGAGATAGTTCAATATGCTAATTCCCACATGGAACCAGCTCCAAGAACGAAGATTCTCCTCTGTATATTTCAAAGGCGGTTAAAGTTTTATTAAATGCTTATATATTTGATTTTATGGTGCGCTGTGTGACTTGCTGTCGCTGCTATTATTTCAAATTATATTTCTATTGACATCTTTCTTTACGGTGGATTCATTAATTATTAATATGGTTTGGTAGGAGATCAGAAGTTCAAATCAGTTTGTAAATTTAACTTATTACTATTAAAAATTTATGTTAATATCTTTAAAATTTATGTTAATATCTTTAAGAAGTGAGGGATATTCTTTTTAGTTGCAAAGTTAAACTTTTTTTGACCTGTATTAATTTGGTTTTTAAAAGATGAATTTTTATAAAGTTTTATAATGTTGTGCATAATTTTAATATTAAATTTAATATTATGAAAAATAAAAACAAAATTAAGAAATTTAAAATGTAATAATTTGGTGATTGGTTAAGAGCAATTTTGATGGTTTTAGGAGTGATTTTAATGAGAACAAATAAAAATGATTTATAAAACAAAAATTTTAAAAATATCATATATTATATACTATCTAATTCATTAAATATAATTAATATATTTTAACACATAATTCATTCAATTTGGAAATATTCTATTACAAGGATTTCATTCACATTGAGTTCTTTTGTAAATCTCTAAATACATATTCTATTAAATCTAGAAAAATAAACTCAAAGAACTATTCCATTAAATTTGGAAGAATTAATCCAATGAGCTATGTTCATAGTCTTACTTAGCCTTTAAGGCTAACACATGAATCCTCATTTTCCTTTGTGTAGGTGAACATGATCACCCTTAAATACTAACTACCATGCATCAAATGACATAAGAAAAGGTGACCACCAAGGTTTTGGAAAAACAACCTAGATCCTAACCCAGTTTTTAAATCGAAAACTTCATACTATTTGTTAAACCATATAACATATACGATGCAAAAGTGTTTGGTATTTAATATAATGCGACGATTGATTTAAACTTTGAAACACAAGGATGGTGTCAACGGTATACAAATTAAATGAATTAAATTGGTCTACGTACAAGCCATGTGGTCATAATGAAAACTCCACCTCGAGGCCGTTGAGCATGATGCAAAACCCTAGGGTTTTAATGCATCTCATTAAATGCGTAAGGGATTTTGTCGAGGTTCTAGTTGGGGTTTATTGTTCTTCATTTGACACAACCGGTCTTTGGTGGTTCGACCTAGTATCTCCTCTATCCATAGATGGAGAAAGCGTGAATCTTATCCTGCAACACCTTGTTAACTTAACTCAGAATGGACAGTATGCTGGTGAGGTTTGTTGCAACGACATCGTTGTTGCTCTAGCTACAATAGCGGCAGGTAAAATCTTTCTCTGTGATTTCTAAGAATCTTTCTCTTTGTTTACAACATAGTTCAATTCCATTGTTTGATTTCTTGGCTTGTGTGTGCAGGAAAGCTCATAACATGTTCTCAACTTGACTGGTTAAGCGCTATCGTGGTTGCGGTCCGGGTAGGACTTATACCTCGACCTCCATGGTTCTGTGGTCTTGTTTGAAAATGATTTTGGCATGATCTGGGTGCCCCTCCTTACGTTGGTTGTTGGTGAAAGTGATGAACCCCCCTTTGGTAGCCATGAGGCATTTTTGTAAATGAAAATATTGTAAGGGATAACCCTTTTCTGCGTGGAGTCAAATAAACTATGCCACTTCCATCATTTGTGTTTACGATGTAATTATGTCATTTTGGTAAAGGTTTTACAAGAACCTGTGAGGGATTATATAACAACATGCTTTATCTTTATAATACTGTAACTTCTTGTTATTTAAAACATTGCCGCTATGTGCAATAGATATTCTCTATTTCAAGTTTCTTTTACATTTTGTATAAGTTATTATAACGTAGCCATGAGGCCTTTATATTGTCTTGTTTGTTTTTAGAAAGAGTCGTAATGTCACTATTAGTGATATCTATTATTATTTGAATCAAGCAATGGTTTTTCTTATAGTTTAAAATACCCGTGGTACAGTAGCTTCATTTTGTTGCTCGTAGATTAGAACTATGGGAGTTTTGTATATTATTGAAAAATGTTTACTCTCACTATTTGATTTATAGATAAGTATAAGCCTTAGTCATTACTCACGGATTACTTGTGATGTATAAGCTCAATTGTAAAATAATTTGAGGTTTTTTCATTATTTTTATAAAACCCGAATTATGGCCGTAAGGCCTTGTAAGACTGTAATGTATGTGGCCATGAGGCATTTTACACTAAGAACCTACTTTTGGATATAAAATACTGGTCCAATTGAGCCATTGTCAAAATGAGTTATTATTGTTTAACTTTGATAGCAAAGGTTGTAGCCTATGAGGCGTTTTTATTTATGGTCTTGGATCATTTATTTTTATTTTACACAGTCATTTCGTTCATTCGATAGTTAGCAGGTTTGGGGAGGAATCCTATAAAGAAATAGATAAAAGATTCATAAATCGAAAGGCCTCCACCTTGTCATTCTTGTTTAAAAAGGAAAAAGGGTCGTAAGGCCATTGTCAACGATAATTTAGTAAAGGCTTTGTAGTTTGGAAAGACCCGTGAGGGTTTTCACATTGGAATCTTGACTTCACAGTCTTTATTTGTTCTTAAATTATAAAAGAATTTAGTTTGGAAAGGAATAATATGTTGGCGATGAGCCTGTACTTATCTTTTTACTTTCTTGATAGAAGCCGTAAGGTCATACTCTATTTCAAGTTATGAAAACATTATTAGGTCGATTAAAAAGGGACTATACTATTTTTTTAGTGGATGCGACTGATTTTAAAACGAACGATATAAGCCCTAAGGCTGCTATGTTTCCACTCTGTAAGTAATAAACTACAAATGACAATACGATTTCGGATTTCATCTTTTACTAGTGCTGCATCTTATCGATAAACTCAATTTGGTATTTTAATATTAAAGAATAATACAAGAGACTAACTGTGTCGTATTTATAAATAACTACTGTAGAACCTAACTCAATTAATAATTTTCTTAATTTTGTTTATCCTACTGTATCTAGGGTTTATCCAGAGCCTAGAACTCGACCCTAGAAACATAAATGCAGTAATACTGTAAAAATGGTTGAATCTGAATATTGCAGTCGTACTTAGACTTTCAGTTTCAAAGTTTAACTCTGTAATCAAATATATATATACTATAATAATCTTTGTGACAGATTTTTTATAGGATTTCCACAAGTCTTTACTGCAATATGAAATGTTATTTACTTAAAACCTTAGGCTAACATAGGACATACCTCTAATTCTAACATCATAGTAGATTTCAAAAACAAGGTAGGAATACTGTAGAAATACTTTAAAGATTATACAAAGAGAAAAGAAGAACGTCATTTAGGCTAAGAAAATACTTTACGGAATGACTAAGTCAGTAGATTTAACCTTTAACTTGAGTAAAAAAAAATGTAGTTTTCCTAACAACTTCCAGATATAGAGTTCATAACATATCCAATCATCCTAATTATAGTTACTGAGCATATTCCAAATAAAAGTACAGATTCATAATTAAATAACAGTTGAACCTAGATAATATGTAGAAGGGGAGAACACCCAAATGAGATTGTTCCACCCAACCTTCTCCTGAAGCAACCAAGTTTACTTTCTTAGGACCCCCGAGCCTGTTCACATAACCACTAGGACAAAGATCACTGGAAAAATATCCCACATAATAACTTGGTATAGCTCATCATTCAGTAGCAGACTTAACGTATCAATTCCACTTTAGCTATCCCCTCATCAAATTCCTTGTGTGCCTGAATTTTCAGTTTGCAACAGTCACAAGGTTCATTCACTTAGAAATTAGAAAGAGTAGTGAGCCTCCTGCTCAATTTGATGGTATTTATAAGATTTCCTAGGTATTTGGGTCAGTTTTGGAATTAAATGAGCCACCAGCTCAGTTCCCCATTGAAAGGAACATGATCACAATTTTAGGGATTATGCTTCCTACAATAGCTAGAAAGTGAAATGCTAGTGCTGCCACTTGTCAACCAACCTTCTACAACTGCTCATTCCTCCTAGTGGGTCAGTGAACACTCATTTAACAGTATCCCTTGGATAGGTGTCTCTTCTTTTTAATTACTAAAATAAATAATTCTTCAACTACAGTCATCCTTGACCATCTTGGTCATAAAACTTTACAATAAGTTTAACATAATGTTTTTTCTGAAATAAATAATAAATATTTATTTTTCAGTTTTGGGTATGTTACAGCATTGGCATTTCTTTCTTCATCGATCCGAGCGAAGGTGAATAAGCAAGCGACCTAAGTGACTCCACAAACCTTGAGCATAAACACAAGGAACTTGGCTGAAAAGCCCTCGGTGTGAAACCTTTGCAATGGGTATGCCCAATTTGCAAATAAATAATTATGCCTAATTTACAGAGAAATACAAACGTTCCATCGGTGCAATCAAAGAAGGAAGAACACTGCAACAAAGGACATTGACATAAAAAATAGGGTTGTCAATCCAGGCGTGTGCCAAAAAAATGAAATGGACCACCAAACATGCATGAAAACAATTTATTGGGAGATAAGGTTATCAATCCAGTTGTGCGCAGGATCGATCATTTAGGGCCACACTCAAACACCAATAAAAACACGCAATGCACCTGTCCAAAATCCATTCCCCCACATGTCAATCTTGAATCCTGAAGGCTATCAGTCTGGTCGTGTGCAGGACAGACTATGAAGCAACAATTAGGAAACCCACACCTAGTTTACCAAATATGGTTGCATCAAAATCCAATTAATAGAACCACTGTCAAAACACCTGAGACACCTGTCCAACTGCCCGAACACGCACAAGACAGACCCTCAAGCAACAAACAGAGGTTACGAAATAAGCCTGCTTCAAAATGCAACTAACAAAACCCCTATCAGAACATTCCAGACACCTTTCCAACTGCCTAACATGGGGAGAACCGACCCTCACGCAACAAACATAGGTAATAAGCAGGCATCGAAACCCAGTTAATAGAACCCATGTCAAAACATGCAATACACCTGCCCAACTGACCAAATACACGTAGGACGAACCCTAATGTAGCAAACAGAGGTAATATGCCTACATCGAAACCCAATTAACAACAACCCCTATCAAACCACGCGAGATACATGTCCAACTATTCGAACACATGTAGGACAGACCCTGAAACAACAAACAAAGGTAATAAGAAGGCATCGAACACAGTTAGCAGAACCCCTATCAAAACATGCAATACACCTGTCCAAATTCCTGAACATGTGCAAGACGGACCCTCAAACAACAAACAAAGGTAATAAAGCTGCTTATTTAGGAGAGTTAACAAAACACATGTCCAAACATGTGAGAAACCTGTTCAATTGTCATTCACCAATCAGCAAGACACGTGTCCAAATGCAATTTGATGGAGTGACGAGGAATCTTGAGACTACCATCTCCATTGTTTAATTCCTTCAACATAAATATTAGAAACAAAACACAAACAACATACAATTTTTTTTATCAAAAATATAAAGAAGAGGGCAAAGATAACATCTAGACAAATTTGACCACATTAAGAGTAAATGCAAAGAATAAAAAGATACCCTTAAGAGTATAAGCAAAAAAAATAAAAAAATACTTTTAATTAAAATTTATCATAAAAGAAAAGAAAGATTTGCCTTGAAAAATAATATAAAAAAAATGCTAATTTATATTAAAAAATTTCACGTTCACATTCATTGTTATATAATTAAATGTGTGGTTTACAACAACCTCACATTAAACAAAAAAAACAAATTATCACATTTACATTGATATGAAATATGATTTATAAATTGAAAAAAAAAAATCCACATTCACATTCACATTAATTGTTATATAATTAAATGTGAGCTTTACAACACTCTCACATTAAACTCAAAAAAACCAAATTATCACATTTACATTGATATGAAATATCATTTATAAATTAAAAAATAAAGTAAGTGCAGACAAAAAATAATAATTTATATTTATAAATTTTACATTAATTGTTATAAAAATAAATGTAAGTGGTAAAACATCTCCATGCTAAACCCAAAATGAAAATTACAAAATTAAATCTGAATTATAAATTGATACAAAATTAAATATAAATTATAAAACATCTCACACTACAAACCTAATAAAAATATTTCCCTTGATTATAAAATCAAGAGTGACAAAACTTATCTGAACTAAACATAAGAATAAAATAACAAAATATTCTAAAATCAAACATAAGAATAAAATAACAAAATATTCTTTTTTTTTCCATAGAAAAAAATTGTAAAATATATTCGCATTGTACAAATGGAACAAAACTGTCCATTGTCACAAAAAAACTCCAAATGAGTCCTAGTATCAACTAGTTACATCAGTTCATTGTATTTTCTATACAAGATAGAAAAACAAAATCATAAATCTCATCAAAATATATCATAATAATCAAAAGATCATTATATTTGATATTTACATAGAGGGTTCATAAAACTGAAAACTAAGTTCAGTACGTAAAACAATCCAATGATATTTACATAGAGGGTTCATAAAACTGAAAACTAAGTTCAGTACGTAAAACAATCCAAAACTGTCTTCACAGCATCATATAAAAGGATCAAAAATAAATTCAAAAAGTTGTACAGATAAGGCAACTGAATCCTTCAGATTGGAACTCCAAAACTCCATCTCATAACCAGTACCCATCAAGGGCAGCTATACACATCACCATTTTTAAAGATAAAAAAAGGCCCGAATCCATAAGAACACAGAGCTTCATCAAGACTAAAAAAATCTAATTACTTTCAGTGCATTCTATAGCTCGATACTCTTTAATATACTAGCACCCATTCATAACCAAAACTCCAGCTTTTGCAAGTGCATCTGCCTGAAAATTCCTTTCTCGATATATATGCTTTAGGTCCACAAGGTTAAAAAAATCTGATAGTCTATTAATTTCATTAAGAACCTGTAAAAGCTCTAGATTCAAACATCGAAACTTACCATTAGCCCAATTAATGACTAATTGAGAATCACCAAAAATACGAAACTTTGAAATATGTTTCTCCCTAGCCAATGAAAAAAAAAGCTTTAGAGCACATAGTTCTGTAAGATTATTAGTGCCCAACCCTAAACCAGCTTTAAAAGAAAAGTAATGCTCATCAGAAATATACAGCATACCTCCAGCTCCACAACTTTTTGGTTCCCTAGCAACAGAACCATCAAAATACCCCCAAGGGTATGATTTGTCAATGATTTCAACAGCTACTGATCTGATCTTCACCTCTAAGTTGATCTGAGAGAAATAATTCCATAGACCCAAACTGAAAAGAGAGACCTGAGAAGGTAATAGTGTGATGTCCTCAAAACAGCTCTGATTTCTGGCTTTCCAGATAAACCACAGAACAATAATGGGTAAAGAAATAATATTCTTGATCTCCACATTAAGACACCATTTTTTCATGCAATTAATAACAAAATACCCATTCCAAAGGTTCTTAATTCTTAATTTCTCCTCAATATTCAGCCAAACACTGTGAGTGAAATGATAAGTTACTCCAAGATGAAAATTTGTTTCAGCCTCCAATTTGCACAAAGGACATCTTCCTGGACCTTCCCTACCTTTCTTCACAATAACATCCCATGTAAGAGCTTTATTAGAAAAAAAAAACTAGCAAAAGATTTTTGCCTTTATTGGGCATTTAAGTTTCCATAGAACTTTCCACCACCAGGAGTATTCCAACTCAGTTATGTTCAGTATCCCTCCTTTGGGGAATATATTCCGGATTTGGATAAATTCCAGACCAACTTATCCTTCTCATTTGATAATATTACATGACTTGTTTTAAGTGTAGACAGATAACCATTCCAAGCAGAAACATCCTCATGGTCAATTAAGCCAAAATGATCAGCAGGTAGCCAAGCCTGTTCCATCACAGGCGAGACAAGAATCCCAATATCTTTAAGAGAAAAAACACCAACATAATTTAATATCTCAACCAAATTCAGAGATAAAAGGTGTCTCCATTTTCACCCCACCCACGGATCCATACCAAGACGAACCTCAGCTCCATTCCCAACTTGCCACACAAGATTATTACCTATAATCTCAAAGGACCATAAAACAGCTTTCCAACAAAAGTACATGTTTCTTTTCTTCTTAACAGAAGATCTAATCCACTCCAATAAAGACAAAGGATACACATAGCTGGTATCTTCAGCCCCCACCCCCCCAATAAAATTAGGACTAGACAATGACTTCCATGAAGTCCATGAAACACCAGATGACTCCTTATTACTAGACCATAAAAATTTTAAACACAGCTTCCTGATCTTATCTATGATTCCCACTGGGATCCAAAAATGCATCCAAAAAACTGAAATAGCCTCAAGTACAGCTTTGACCAGAGTAAGCTTACCTCCCTTAGAGAGCCACCTGAAACTCCAATTCTTTATCCTTTTTTCCATTTTTGCGATCAGCCAATCCCAGTCCTTCAAAAGATAACTGCAAGGTTTGAGATGGAAGCCCAAATACTTCATGCCAATCTCAATTTTGGTCACAGAAAAAGCAAAGATATTCTGTAAAGTAATAACCTCAGACTCATCCAAATTCGAAACATACAAAGTAGATTTATCTTCATTAATATTCATAACATAAGCCTTTCAAAATATCAATAAAACCTCAAATAACGAAGATAAATATTGCTCAGTTCCATCAATTACCATAACAATGTCATCCACGAAAAGAACATGAGATAGTGTAACCTCATTGCCAAAAGATATACCATGATAAATCCCATTTTCTTTGACATTCAGAAGAGCCCTACTTAAACCTTCAACAACAATAAGGAAAAGTAAAGGTGCAAGTGGGCACCCTTGCCTAAGCCCTCTTCCAGATTTAATAAAAGGAGAAGCTGCACCATTTATCAATAAGGAAAAAGAAACAGAGGAGAGACTGGTCATAACCCAGGATAAAAAGATTCAGCAAAAACCATTTTAGTAGGTCCAACTCACTCAATCATAGGATTTTGACAAATCAATTTTTAAAACCATTGACTTCAAAGCTTTACTATGAATGGAATGCAATCCCTCCTGAAGAACCCCAACAGCATCATGGATCTGTCTACTAGGGAGAAAGCCAAACTGCTCACCAGAGATGTAATGACCCAGCACCTTTCTAATACGAATGGAAATGATTTTACCAATAAGCTTGTATATGTAATTACACAAAGAGATAGGCCTAAAATATTCAAAAGAGTTTGGATGATCAACCTTTGGAACCAGGGCAATAAAAGTAGTATTAAAAACTGTTGGGATTTTACCAGATTTCCTGGAATCTTCAACAACCCTAAGAAGATCCTCCCCCAAAATATCAAAAAGAGACCTATAAACCTCAACAAGTATCCCATTCGGACTAGGACTCTTGTCATTCTTACTCATGTCAAGAATGGATTTTAATTCCTGCATAGTAACAACCTTCATAAGTTCATCATTATCATTCTCAGAGATAGCTATAGGAAAAAAACCAGCACTCTTCACAACTTCAGGGAGATAAAGATTATTTTCTTCCTGAAACAAGGAATCAAAGTATTGAACCCCTACCTTTGCAATAGACTCAAAACCTTTAACCAAATTGACCTCATCATCTGCAATTTTCCAAATTGTGTTAACAATTTTCCTAAAATTGGCAAATTTATGAAAAAAAGGTGTATTATCATCACCACATAATAACCATAGAGCCCTGCTTTTCTGTCTACCCTCCTGTTCTCGCTCACTTAAAATTTTTCTCTTCTTTGATTCCAAATCAGTCAACGAGACTTTGTCCACTTTGGTTAAAAAACCAAAAACCCTGGCTATTAAAAGAAGCAACCAATAAAGCCTCTATATCAACAAGATCCTTATTATCCTACACTTTTTTCTTGATTGACCATGAAATAGAGACTTCTTTGATAGTCTTAAGATTTGCAGCAAATTTAGTTGCAGAAGACAAACCAGAACAGACATCAAAAGCTTTCCAAGATGCTTTTAGTAAAGTAACCAAATCACCATTCTCCAACCAATTAGCATTGAACTTAAAAGGACAACGGCGTCTGGTATCATTATTAGCCACTTGTAAAAAAACAAGCTAATGATATGAAATCCCTCCACAGCCCACCCATTGCCTGAAATGAAAGTCACAATCGAGAAGATCAACCGATATCAACAATCGATCCAATCTCTTACAAATATTCTCATTTCCAATTCTATGGTTAGAACAAGTAAGAAGAATAACAGCTGGAGCAATGTCTACCAACCCTAATCCATTTAGCTATCTAGAAAAGAAATCAGATAGTGGATCAACTCTGGCTTTTGCCCCCCAAATTTCAGAAAAACCCATAGAGAAATTCAAATCTCCACCAAAGATCAATGCAGAACCTTTTAAGTAATCCAAAGATACCAAGTTGGACCAAAAAACTTCCCTATCCACATAAGGTCCATACAGATTTAAAAAACAGAAATTCATCTTGAGCTCAATAGAGAAAAGCAAAACACATAACCCTAAACAACAAGCCCAAGCATTCAACAAATGCAAATGTCGATACCTCCAACCCAACAATAATCCCCTATATTTTCCTTTTGCATCAACAGATACAAATTTCCAATCCTTAAGCATAATTTCTAAAGCATTCACCAATAAAGACCCATCACACATAGTTTCTTGCACAAAAATAACATCTAAAAACTGATCTTCAATCATCCTACGAATCGCTAGTTTTTTGGGTGTACTAGCCAACCCTCTGCAATTTAGGGTCATAACAATCATGAGGGAAACCCTGAAGAGGCATACTCTGCTCTAAGTACCTCATTAACAGCCACATTCTCAAACAAGACCGAAGAAGGCACAATGGCCAAAGTTGAAGGGTAAATTCCACCAGGGTCTAGATCAAGTTCATGCTTAAACCTAAAATCCTTAAAACCCTTTGAATATGATCTAAGAAAATAACCCTTCTTAAAAGGAGAGATTTTTAAAGGAGTAACAAACCCTAAACCCCCAAGAGCAGAAACTGAAGCATCGATACATGAACTAGGATTATTCACACAGGCACCCCCATAATTGACCAGATTAGTAAGACCCTCAGGAAAAGAAAAAGAAGTAATACATAGGGGTTTAAGAGAAGCTAACTTATCAGATTGGATATCAACCTCATGACTCGATTGTTTATTATATACCATCTCATCAAAATTACCAAAACCTGAATCCCCCAATTGCTTCCCATCATTCTTGACTCGCCAAACCGACTTTAGCTTAGAAACAAAGACATGTTTTTTTTTTTTTTAAGACAAAGAACAATCTAAAAAAAAATTCCCATATGCATGACATCTGTTACAGCGAAATGGAATCCCCATATAATCTAAAGGCTGACAGAATTCAGAAACCCCCCTCTCAAGGAAAGATAAGTCGGTTTCCAAATGCAACCCCAAATTATTGCCGATCAATCTAAAAAAATCAGCAGACCAAAGTTCAAAGGGAAGATTGGCCAGCTTGACCTAAATAGACATAAGATCATACATTTCACTCTAGGGATCGAACAATGGTGTCCAACGTTTGAGAAGCAAACCAGCATGCTCCCATCTCCAATTGCCCGAAAGAAATACAACTGCATCAACTTCAGAATCAAATTTGAAGGAAATCCACCCCCTTAGGAGCAAAAAAACTTCAGGGCACATCTTTATATGGTCCAACCAAGTCATAGCTACCCAGGATTTAACCCCAGCAGAGTTAAATTTTTGACCACTAAACCTTCCCACTAGCGTCAAAGCATGCGATAGGACATTATCATTTAAGCCAATATCTTCACCTATAGTCAACAATACGGGCTTTTCTAGCTTCCTAATGGCATGTTTCAGCCTCTTCAAGGCCACATCAACAGTGGCTGAAACCAAATCCTTCTTCTAGTCAAAATAAAGGTCCCCAATCAGGACTGAGCTAGGCTCCACATCTAAGAAGGATGACTACAGAAACCCCAAGCCAATACCCTCAATAGACCCAAAAGGCTTGTCAACATCGCAAGGCCCCGAAAACTTCTCCAAAACACTTTCACCTGCTAAATCTTCAGCAGAAGCTGAAATCACAGAATGTAAGCAAAACCCATCCACTGTCGCACTCTTAACACATCCCTCATCAGATAACCTTCTGACCGCATCCGCATCAGACCACGCAGAAAGAGGAAAACCCAAGGTAGGTTTCGTCACAGATCGTCCCACCGCCATATGCTCAAAACCACATAAAGAAGAAACTGGATCGTAGGAAACCCTACCATGATCATCCTGAAAGACCTTACTCCCATCCACACCATCAAGCTTCTCATCAGAAATCCTTCTGATCATACCCACATCCGACCTCTTAGGAAGGGGAACGCCCATGGTAGGTTTCAACACAGTTCTCCCCACCGCCTCATGTGCAAAACCGCAGAAAGAAAAACCCTGATCAAAAGAAACCTTACCCAGTTCATCCCAGTGAACCTTAAATGCAGCTCCCGTCTTCGGTGGTGTACGTGCTAGAGTCTTTAAGTCTCGAAAGGACAGGGATCCCCGTGGAATTAGCACCAAGCACACAATACAACAAAAAAGCTAACGTGTCTGAAACTATAATCGAAAGTGACAAAACATCTCCGCTTTTAACATAAAAATAAAATAACAAAATATTATATTCAAATTAATTATTATAAAATTAAATATGAGTGGCTAAACATCTCACCACTAAAAATACAAAATATTCTATCCAAATTGATTATTATAAAATTAAATATGAATGACAAACATCTCCACACCAAACACAAAAACAAATTAGCAAGGGAAAAAGAAAACCGACCCTACCATGAAAGGTAATTGTTAGGAAGCTATTAATCTTGCCTCGTCCTTTCCCATTACAATGTTTTTTCTTAATTGATTTTTCTTTCAAGAATGTAAACAACCCAAAAAAAAAATTCCCCTCGATTAAAATTGAGAGTGACAAAACATCTCCGCACTGACCACACTAAACATAAAAATAAAATAACAAAATATTCCATTAGAATTGATTATTATAAAATTAAATATGAATGGTGAAACATCTGCGTAGTCCACACTGAAAATAACAAAATATTCCATTCAAATTGATAATTATAAAATTAAATATGACGGGCCAAACATCTCAACACTAAACACAAAAACAAATTAACGAGGGAAATTACTAGTTGTCTCCTGGTAATTTCCCGAAGAAAAAATAATGAGTTGAGCTCCATATTGATTAACGAATGAAGAGCTTGAGAAAACATTCTGCTGAGCGACTGGTAGGGGTTGGCTTGCTAACACCGACAAGTCTATCTTCCCCAACCACTCCAAATTAACAGTGTCCAAGTCTTTACTGTCAAAGTCAGCTTGAACGTACATAACAACGAAGACATAAATGTTTAACTTTAATATACCTAGCCAAATTAGGGGCAATTCCCTACTATGTAGGTTTAAGCTCAATTAAATGACATCGTAAGGAAAAATAAGCCTACCGAATGACATGCAAGTTGTAAACCATAAAGCAAAGAAATGGATGAGAATCCTTTGAGTTTTTGTTTGGATTCAGATGATTTGTTGTGGTCGATATCTTTTCATCGTTCAGACCGGATTCAAGCAATTTCTTCAATGAGAGAACCTGTTGAATCGCTCGAGACTTGTTCCATGAAGCTCGTGGCATTCCTCTACAAAAATTTCGATTATGTATTGCATAAATATTAAAACGATTTTTGAACAAATGTGCAACGCTGAAAAAATAGCTCGTGATTACAAAGTAAAATGGAGATGAGACGCATGGTTTTACTAGAGCAAAGAAGATGCACATTTAAACTATTTTATAATTGAATTAAATCAACTTTAAAAAAAAGTTAATGCTGACATCAATCATAAGGGCAAGTCTAAATTCTTAAGGTATCAGGTAGTTAGGAAACACTGAAGTAAAGGTTGCTTTATGCCATCCCATCCCAAAGAAGTTAATAGTTGTACCTAAAAGCAAGAATTCCCCTACCCATGGTGGTCCAGCTTAAAGGCAAAAGGCAGTCTGTTGGAATTATTGCTAAACCAACTAGCGTGAGCGTGTTGAGAGGAGGCTAGCCAGAGGTTTAGCGCTTCCCGCTCAGCTCTTCATTTTGTGGAGTCAGCGCACGCAGGCTTGTTTCTTCTTTTATTATTATGTACCTAAAAATGTAGGAAATTTTATTATTATGTACCTAAAAACAATAAGGAAGTATACTATTGTGGATTGAATTTGCATTTACTTAGATTTAAGTGAAGGCATTCTTGGAACAATTGTGTTTGAGCTAAGTGGTTGGAGGGGGTTAGGCCAGTAAAAATGATGGGTAAGATTGAAAATGTTTATATTATATGACCTAAAGGAGTGTAGAGTAGGTTCTGAAATGTTTTGAAGGGTTTATTCTTTGGTTCAGAATGATAAGTGTTGAAAATGGCTAAGAACGGACTTACAAATGAACTAAGTATCAAGAAATCAGCTCAAGGTTATGTGGTGACATAAATCAAAGGTTCAGATATGCAACTGAAAAAAAATCAACAGTTCAGATTAATTGGCTGAAGCATTTGATATGGAACAACTTGATATCTATATCATCTTAAAGGACTATGTGTTGAATTGTTATACTAATAATTTATTGATATTATTCAGGATAATGATATCAACATTATGTCATGCTTATAAGTCTTTCCAAGTTTTTTGCTGGTATTTTGCTATGTTTTTGCCAAGAAAAAATTCCGGCCATGGTGCAGGTAGAACCAAATAGGTATGTGTCAAACCCGTCTTCCTCCAACGAGGGGAGTTTTGGAAGGCTAGAGGAAAGTGAGAAATCTAGTAGGTCTACAAGGGCTATATCAACTAGATGTCAGAAGATCAGAAGAGAATTCAATAAATGCATGGATTTTTTTCTCAAAGGAGGGGGGTCATGTTCCTATGATGATGAGATAGTGGGAGACATCAAGGTTCCCTTAAGGTACAAACACCTAGTGAAACAATGGGTTCCTAGGGATCTTCCTCAAGTAAACATTGATTTTTGTGTGAATGAGAGGATATATATAATTGCACTGTCATCATTGCATGGATTGGGGTTGTTTTACATGGACAACATAAAGGTTGGATACGACAGATGTACAGAATTGATGGAGTATGTTGGACCCTATTACAACTACAGTGATTGGATGCGCCTGGTCCAATATACACGAAGTATGCATAGATATGGGTTGTCAGAAAATTATATACAATTGAAAGACAAATCTCAAAATAAAGGAGAAACGTTGTACATGGACAAAAGGCCAAAAACAACTAGTAATATTGCATGGTTTATAAACAATACATAACCGGGGTCTACACTTAAGCAACCCAACTGCATATTCAAGTCACATGAAGGAAACCATGTCTTTGTATGTGCAATTAAATCAATAGCTGCTGGTGAAGAACTGTTTATTAATTACAATTTGAATCATGTAGATACAAACACGGTTAGTATGGTTGTGGTACATCCAACAATTTAACCAACCTTTTATTAATTATTTTAACATCTATATGATTTTTCGTTAGCATTTAATTATAATTTTCTAATAAATTTCCTATGTTGACTTTGCAAGGAGGTGATGGGAGGCTCATCACCCCAACAGAAGGTGAGAGGAGTACACGACCCGCGAGTAAACAGGTATACATCAAAATGTTATGTTTTAAAATTGTTTTAGTGAATATTATGGTTTCATTAGGTAATTCTTAGTATTTTTTTTAAGCAGGGTTCTCTCGGGAGCGCCTCCCTCTCCATAGATGTTATTAGACCTGAGTCAAGGTGGTAGGTATACATCTATATTACCAATGTAATAAATTTAGGATGGACAAATAGATCTGTTGTTATGTATTTTCATTAGTATATTCGGTTCGTTTATATAGTCTTATCTATTTTCCATGCAGAGTGTTGATCAGGGAAGCCAACCGTCTATTGATCAGCCTATTCCAGCATCGGGGAAACAGGTAAACATGAATGTAATTCTCCATATCAAATACTTTAAAATTGTAAACATATATATCGTGTAGAATAATGTTTATTTTGTTATGTATTTTTTCTTTTTTATGTTTGAGTTCATGATGATAATGTTGTCTACCCTTTTTGTAGGTTGACCGGGGAAAGTCCACAACTATTGATCAGACGAATGGAGCCTCGAGGAAACCTGTAAACCTAAATGTAATTCCACATTCTAAATACTTCAAAAATGTACACATATAAAACATGTAGCATAATGTTTATTTTTGTTATGTATTTGTTAGCTTTTACATATTGCATTCATTGTGATAATGTTCTCTATTTTTTTTCCAAGTGGCTGATCGAGGTAAGTTCCCAGCTGTTGATCAGACCACACCCTCATCTAGGCATCAGGTAATTATAGATGTAATCCTATGAATCTATCATGATGGACCATTTTTGTTGATATATTTTTTTGCGCACACTATTGCTTCAAAGACTAAGCAATGTTTTATATTTTTCTGTTGCAAATAGGGGATTCGATTTATGAAACACCATCTCAACACTCTTTACAGAATGAGGTCTCCCAGTTGATGAAATATAGTGAAATTAGAGGGTCTGCAAACCCGTTGAGGGTGCTACAGAAGACCATGGAAAAAAAATGAGGAATTGGTTCTTCTGACATTGACAAATCCACAAACAGAATACACTGAATCAAAGATTCAATTGTTGTTATAGAGATGTTGACAATTGGAAGTAAATTCCCAAATAATAATGTAAATTCATTTAGAACTTTATAATATTTAATTTTATATGCTATTGAACTTATAATATAATGGTTTGAATTTAGAGCATATTATGGAGATTTGCAATGCTGGTTAAGGCAATGTTGGTCCTAGTGACCAAACCACTCCACGTACACCACATACTGCTCCCTTATTATCCACTGAATAGTCGGAAACACACTCTAAATATGCTGAAAAATCAAGGAGAGAAAAGAAGCTTTGGCAGTTCTGATGCATTCACACCAATGCTCCAAGGTTGTGACCTCTCAAGACATGCCTTTCGATTTGCCCAATTTATAATAACCTGTGAATCCCCAAAGATTGTGAGAGATGGGATTCCCACATATGTAGCAAAGGATAAGAGATACCAAAGAGATAGGAGTTCATCTCTCATGTTACTACTTATGCCGCATCCCATCTTAACATGGAACAAATGTGAGGCACTGATGAGGAGGACAAACCCAACACCTCCTAAATTTTTTGCAACTGCACCATCAAAAAAATATGTCGGATATATGCTCTTTGGGATCAGACCAATATCTTTGCAAGTCACCAAAGCTTCCACATACGCATATGAATGGAAAATATATTTTCTTCTGATGCATACCATGCCAACCATAGGTTCAATGTCTTCAAATACACATAGGTTACGGGCCTTCCAAATACACCAACAGTAAAAAAAGGAAAATAGAGAAACGGGTGTGTTTTTATAGTCCAGGAATTTAAATTTTCCAGGAAAGATCAGTTCTTCCAATTTAAAAGAAGAGAGTAATGAGAGTCCAAAGCAGCACGAACCTCCTTTGCAAAAGTGCAGGAGCCAAAGATATGATCCACTGTCTCAAATTCAACATTGCACAAACAACATTGTCGAGGACCAATCCAATCCTTTTTCAATAAATTATCCCAAGTGAAAATACGATTTTCCACACTTAGCTAGGAGAAACATTTGGGTTTCATAGGAAACTTCCATTTCCAAATTTTATTATATTTCCAGCCAATAAGAGTATCCAAAGTAGAGGACACAATCAGATTATAGGCCAAGTGGGCACTCGCATCACCATTTATGTCATTGTGCATCCAAAGTAGCATGTCTTCGCGTTCTGATAAGTGTATGCCTCCATGGGAGAGACCTTTGATATATCTAGTCCATTCATCATTCCAAATACCCCCCAGCTCAAGATCCTCTACCATCAACTAGTAGGACTTATTAGAAAGTGGAGTGTCAGGAATGCATGCCTGCTGGAGAGTGGTAATTCCATAGTCCTTGAGGTATTCATGTAATTCTAGAGAGAGCACAAAATCAAAATTTAGCCCAGAAATCAGATCAATGCCCACCTTTAAATGGGTTCCATTACCTGCTTTCTAACCCAATTTTCAATTGAGCCAAGGAATCCCTCTGATGAAGGCATTCCAAATATGAGAGGTATTTTGGATCACAAACGTTTTTGTGTGGAGTCAATTCTCAAAAGAAACATTTTTTTGAGATATTTTTTTTGAATAACCAAATGCCAGAGACCTTTTCTTTTAAGGATACTCCACAAACATTTCAACCTGAGAGAAATGTTGAACCAATCAAGGTCCTTATATTCCAACCACCTTGCAAGTAGGGGTGTGAGAGGCCTTTCCAATCATCTAGGTGGAGTTTGCGCTTGTGAGTGGATGGCCCCCAAAGGAAAGTAAAGATGGATTGTCTAAGTTTGTTAATAATATACTTTGGTAATCTAACAAGAAAGAACCAATAGACTGGAATTCCAGTCATAACATAATTGATCAGTAAGAGTATACCCCAATTGAGAGAATTTTATAGGTCCAATGGCCAATTCTATTCTCAAAGTTTTTTACAATCCAGTGCCATTCCTTCGTGCCATAGCTAGAGGGTTTGATCCAAAAACACAGATATTTGAAACCAAGACCAATTGGTTCCTTTTTATATGGAAGGATTGCCTAGATACTATTGTTGACCTCCTCCAGCAAATTGTTACAAAGAAAGGAAGATTCCTCTATACTTACACTCATGCTCGAAACC
This sequence comes from Pseudotsuga menziesii, assembly GCA_001517045.1. NCBI lineage: Eukaryota > Viridiplantae > Streptophyta > Pinopsida > Pinales > Pinaceae > Pseudotsuga > Pseudotsuga menziesii. Next base: position 51,320 of record LPNX010118458.1, read on the forward strand.
GAATAAAACAACATCATCCACAAAGAGTAAATGAGTTAAATCCAGATTCGAAGAAATTCAGATACCTTGTAAAAGACCCGAAAGCTTGACTGCAAGGATAATTCGACTAAGTCCTTCAATGACTAGTAGACAAATGAGCGGTGAAAAGGGACAACCTTTTCTGATACCACGAGTAGAATTAAGGAAGCCAGACGGTGGCCCATTGATCAAAACTGAGAAATTTGCAGAAGTAATGCAACCCGCTATCTAATTAACAGTACCCAAGAGCATACCTATCTAAAGTAGGATTAGACTAATGTATGTCCAATTGACCCTGTCGAAATATTTAATGAGATCCAATTTAAGTACCAGTGCCTCCAAGTTTTTTATTTTAATCGTGTGTAATATTTCCTAAGTTATAACAATTGGTTCCTGTATTTGTCGATTTTTTAAGAACCCAAATTGTTCCATAGAGATGTATTTTTCCAGAATTGGCTTAATTTTGTTTGAGATTACTTTTGACAAGAGCTTATAAGCTAGGTTGCAGAGCGAGATGGGTCTGAAGTTTGCAAAATACTTTGGCTTATCACTCTTGGGTATGAGGTTCAATAAGGTGGAGTTTAGGTCTCTCCCCACCCTTCCTTCTTTGTGAGAAAACTCCATCACTTTTCATAATTCCATCTTAACTAGGTCAAAAGAAGTGGAGGAAGAACTCAAAAGTACATCCATCGAGACCCTGTCTATGGTCTTTTTTGAAACTCTTCAAAGTTTTTTCAATTTCCTCCATCGATACCTCAGCTTCCAGGGTCTCCGAGTCTTCCACGAAGAGGAAGAAGGGGAAGTGTTTTATAACCTAAAGTTTATTTGAGATAAGGGTTTTTCCATTATCCTAAAAAATGTTTTTAAAATGTTCCCTCCCCAAAGTTTTAAGCTGGTCCACATTGCTCACCATCCTACAGCTCTTAGATATTGTTATTGTTGCGCCTGGCCGAGGCATAATTGTGGAAAAAATTGGTATTAGCATCACCTTCAGCAATCCAGAGAACCCTGCTCTTTAGTTTCCAAGTGAGAACCTCATGTGCTAATATATCATGACAACTCTTCTTATAGGATGCCAGCTTCTAAGCTTCCTGATCTGGGAGGATTCCTGTAGGGAATAGAGAAAAGAGGTCCTGAATTCTAAGCTTTAATTCAATAAGTTCCCGTTTCTGTAGCTTTTTTTGCTCCTATTTCTGCTCCTTTCCCCACACCTTTAGAACCGTCTTGATTCTTTTGAGTTTGAAAACCAGCCTATCCATATCATCAGTCCCATGGGTATTGGTCTCATCTAGCCATGAGGAATGAACAGCGTCAGAGAAACCTTCGACAGATAGCGAAGCCCTATTGAATTTGTATGGGTAATTCAAATTATGTGCAATATCTTCCCATTCAAGACAGACAGGGAAGTGATCTAAGATCACCAAGTGGTGTGTCCAAGATCTATAGCTAGTGAAGCAAGGAAACAATGAAGCTGAGATGAGAAATATATCTAATATATTACTGATACCATCAGGCCCTGCCTGACCATTTCTCCAGGTCGGACCAGCAACAACAGGAGAAATATCCACCATTTTGGTACGATCCAAAAGCTGCAAAAAGTATGAACAGTCAGGATCAAAATTTGCTTTTTGCCCCCAAATCTCTACATCTGAGAGGGTGAAATGTATATCCCCAACTATAACCAAATTGGGAAGATCGAAGAGACCATCAGAGATTGCTGAGTCCCAAAAACATGTCCTGTGTAGATAGGGATTGTAACAATTGAGAATGGAGATCTCCAAATAGGAATTCCTTGACAGGACCTTGAGAAAAAAACCAAAATGGGTAACATAATCCTTGCAACAGATCAAAGAAGGATCCCAACCCGAGAGAAGACCCCTAGAGAGACTGAGGGAGTCCATTGAACATAACTTCCAACAAGGTTTAACTTTGGAAAAAGAAAGAACTGCTTGTGAGTGGTCACACATGGTTTATTGCAGGAAGACCATGTCCGACTTGATATCAGTGAGAAGAGAAACAAGGGCCTTTATTTTAGGGGGGGCTCCAACACCATGAATATTCATATAGAGGAGTTTAATTAAGTAACTTGTTCCAGGGAGGTCTCTGCTCCAAGATCCCTAAGGGGATAAAGGTTTGAAAGATGACAAGATCTTCTATCATATTTTATTCTGACCGAGAGGGGTTGATAGTCACTGACTAACAAGGCCACCTTGTATAACATGTTTTTTTCTCCTACCCTTTCGAATGCTAACATTCTCAAAATGGATAGAGTCTAGGGGGAGAGTAGTTGGGGAGACAGGTGTTTTATCAGTAAAGATTTCAAGAGACTTCAATAGGGAAGAGTTTGAAAAAAATGATACACCATGGGGACTAGCCAACGAGAAAAGGTCAGACAGAGGAGGGGAAGACACTCTAACAGCCTCAGAAAGTGGGGGGAAATCCACCTCCAAGAAACGGGGTTGATCAAGTGTAGAGGGTAGGTAAGAAAATTCCAAGGGGGGATTCGTCGTTAGTGGCCTTAAAGGAGAAGTAGAGGAGAAATCATGGACCGGTTAGGGGTCTCATTTCGAACCTGAAATCCCCTCTATTGGAGCATTTATAGGGGTGGTGCCAATCCCCACCTTTAAAGGTGTCTGGACCAAGCGAGAGTTATGATGGATAACGTCCTTTTCAATATCCAAAATAAAGTCTAATTCCCCTTTGGAGAGATCCTTGTAAAGAGTAGGAGAAGCAGAATCATAAGTCACAACTAAAGAACGAGAATATGGGACTTCCTGAGTTGGGACCAAAGGGATAGGGTCTTGAGTCCAATCATCTGAAGATCAGGGAGAACCATGGAACAGAATAGGACAAGAGTGCTGGAAATGACCAATCTCATGGAAAAGGTGGAAACATAAAGGTATATTCCAATAGTCCAGCTTTTGTGAAAGAGTAAAATCGTGTCACTGGATATCTATAACAACATGCATATCTGCTAAGACATCCATTTCTACTAGGACACGCACCTATCTTTTATCAAAGGATAAGTGAAAGTTTATTGGAATGACAACGAAATGGCCCAGTGAGTTGGCAATGCCGACAAGAATTTATTTACTCCATAAAGGGAGCGGTAGGGTAGGCAGTATAATCCATAGGTGACGAATCGTCACTTTTTCATGAAGAGGATTAAAACGAGTATTCCAGTGACTGAGCACTAGAAATCCATTTCGAATGGGACATAAGGAGTCAAGGATCAAAGAAGCATATTTTCCTTTAAGAAAGACGAAGACAAACCATCCATTTTTTAGCTTGCTCATGGTAGGGATGTAATTTAGGAGTGGTTTCCAGTGTAGTGTGGCCCAAGCTACCCAATCATCTTTCCCAAGATTGCAATATTCCAAACGCCAAAAGAGAGCTCTGTTACAGAGAACCTCAACCTTATCCATATAAATATCTTTCCCAAGCACATAACTACGTTTAGCTTCTAGGATTTTAAGAGCTTTAGACTTTCTCCGAGACTTAAAGTGAGTAGACGAGGTCACAGTTCTTTTTAAAGGGTCCCTAGGATCCAAATCCCCTGCCATCATAGAGACAGAAGTGGATACAAGACACGCAAGCCAACTATCGACAGGAAGGGAAAGCAACAGAAAGAGACTAGGGCACCGGGATTCTGGAATCCAAACACTAGAAACAAAACAAGGGTCAACACAAACCACCCCGTAAACTTACACAGACCCCAAGCAAAGGAAGAGGTAAAAAGAGAAATCCCTCAAGGAGACAGAAGCTCACAAACCAAAGGATGACCCAAAACCTAAGAAGGGAGGAGAAAAACCACCAAGAGACTTAAAAGGAGAAGCATAGGATCGAAGCAGCAGACCAGAAGCTGCCAAGAGGCAGTCAAGAAAGAGTATCAGGAAGAAAAAAATAAGGAAAGTGAAAGCCAGGAGCAGATAATCCCAGCAAAATAGCCCACCCCAGAGGCTGGGACCCAAGCTGTAAAACCAATATCCTAGGGTTAACGGAGAACCTCGACAAAGAAAACCCTAAGGAGTCTAAATCTAGAGAACCGTGTGTGGAAAAGAGCGAACCCACCCACTAGAAAATTGAATTCTAAAGGGCTTGAAAACTAGCAGAGTTAAGCAAAAACCCAAAGGCAGATACAACCCATTAAGGAGACCCCGAACCCAACAGGAAAGAAAAAAAACAAGAAAGCCTTCCAGATCGTCAAACATACAAACATACAAAGGATGTGACCAGAGAGAGAGGGACCCAAAAACCAGAGAGAGAGAAAGCCAAGAACGAGCCAAGAAACCGTGCTAGAAAGAGGAGGTCCCACTTTATTTACATGGTTGGTACTAATTCCTCATGGAGAGGACGGACTCCATGCCAGGCATCCAAAGAATCGTCCGATTCTACCAGTCCTAGGAAATATGCTACGAGGTCACGTCACAGAAGGTTAAAAAATGGGTCGGATAAGTAGACAGCTCGTGAAGCATCGAGGCATAAACAAAGTCAACACCCAGACAAGGGTAATGCACAATCACATAAGAAATGACATAGAAGTGGTGACTAAGTACCAACCAGGCATAAAGGGGGGAAGCCCAAACTATAAAGGAGACAAACCCCACCACAAAGTAAAAAGGGTGACAAAAAAAAGGAAGAGGGTTGTCAACAAATACTTGAAAGTCAACGAGATGTCTGAAACATTGCAGAAAGCACAGAAGCTGAAGGTCGTAGTGTTCCATGCAAGGTTCGCAGAAAGCCAACCATCTGGTAAAAGTCCCGCCAAAAAAAGCAGTGAAGAGCTCAGCCGTTGACGGGGAAGCCAGAGTGTATCCCGAAAAGTAATGCCAGAGACACGGAAAATCCGACAAGAATCCAACAAAACCATCGTTTCGAGGTCCTGAAAATAAAACATGAAACTAAGAAACCCTAGCATAAACACCACTAAAACCTAGCACAGTTGTCATCCTGAGATAATACACGACCACCATAAAACCCTAACACAGTCGTCAACCCAAAATAAATACACAGCCACCATAAAACCTAACACATACGCCAGAGCTCCCCCTCTTCCTTCACCATATCCTACCCTATTACAACGTAAGTAACTTTATTTCAGAATTCATTTGCCTTTTCAAATACTTTAGTGTTACACCTCAACTTTTTTTCAGAATTCATTTCCCTTTTCACATACTTCAGTTTGTTTAGTAGTAAAATTTTGAATTATTAGTATGAAATAGTTTTAACTCTTTAAAAACATTACAGTTTAGCTCTCATTTTTATAAGTGTAACATCAAAATACTTTAAAAAAATTAATTTAATATCCTTACCATTAAAGTCTAGTTCTCATCCTTACGAGCGTAACATCAAAAATCATTTTAAAAACTGCTATTATATGTCAATCCATTAGAGTTGTTATCCATAATATAAGTGGTAATCCATAATATCTTGAATAAAATAAAATAAAGGTTTGTGCAAAGGAAACATCTTTTTGAAATATGACCAAACCAAACGCACCTCATATGTGCCAGCCAATTTTTCTTGTCGATTCCAAGTTCCAACATTCCACAAAATTGTTTTCCCACCATTTTCTCAAAAGGAATGATCTTGTGACATAAAATACCTCCTCGATACAAATGAATATTATGTGATTGATGAAATTGCCAAGCACTTGTCAAAGCATTAGTTAGCCTTATTTATTTTCATGGTTTAAATATAAATATAAAATAATAAAAGAAAATGGTGATAAATTTAGTTCATCGTATTTTAGGGACTTTGTTTTCTTAACGAAATAAAAATTTAGAAAATAACTAGAGTTCGGTGTGGTTGGCATCATCTTCAACCTCTACATCCATCTCATAAGCCAACAACAATTATTATGTCTTTGCTGTTTTCATTAACCATTGTGGAGTTAATGGCAATAAAACCTTGTCCTTCCAACCTTCCTTATGGGCTTTTAGAGCTTGTTCACCCCCTTACTAATTCCTCGATGATTATTTTGTTTCTCAATATTTGAGGGTTTTGTAGTCCACCCAAAAGGACTAAAGTGAAACACCTTATGGAAAAGGTTGAGTCGACTATTCTATTGCTGCAGGAAACTATGACCACTGGGGTCAAAGCATGCGATTTTTTCCTTAAATTGTGGCTTGATTGGAAGTGTTGTGGTGCCAATGTGGATGACATTTTGAGTGGCTTGTTGGTTGCATGGGACCCTTACTTTACACCATACTCTACTTGTGCAAGGATTCTTATTGATGGGAAGGTGCGGGGTATGAATAGACCTTTGTCTTTGGTTAACATTTAAGGGCCATCTATCAATAGGTGTGAGTTTTGGGATAGAGTGATGAATTCGGGTATCTTAGCCGACCCTTATCGTATCATTGCGGGTGACCTAAATTTGACCCTTTCGACAGATGAAGTATGGGTCTCGAAAGCCCAGTTGGATCCTTTGGCATATTTCATCTCTGATTTATTTGAGCAGGCTCACCTGATTGATGTTGTACCCTCCTATTTAAAACCTACTTGGTCAAATGGACGAGTAGGTAATGCTAGTATTGCAAAAAAGACTCGATCAATTCTTGATGGAAGAAGATTTGGCTACTTCTATTGTGCACCTTAGATCATGGTCCATCCCTACGCGGATATCTGATCAAGAGGCCCTACAATTGGACTGTGATTCTAGACCAACTCACTACCCATTTAAATTCAACAGAACTTGGCTTGGTGACAACTAGTTTTGCTAGTTTGTTGAAAATTGTTGGGCCTCTTAAGATGAAATTCACCATCCTTCCCCTTTGCATCTACTGATTAAGAAGCTCAAGTTACCGCGGGTGGGGGTGGGGGGTTATTAAATGGGATCGTTTAAAGAAAAAATCCAATTACAAAGAACTGGTCGAGACCGAAAGGAGATTGGAGGATTTGGGAAATTATATGGATGATCATTTTTTTTCTCAGGTTAAACGATTTGAATTACTTTCTCTCGAACACTAGAAGACCAAAATACTGGCATAATTTGAGTTCACCTGGAGGCTCAAGAGTTGAGCGCTTTGGATTCTGTAGGGTGACTCCAACACTAAATTCTTTCAGAAGTTCGCATCTCAACAATGAAATTCAAACTCAATTTGGGAATTAAGATCTTGCAATGGTTCTATTGTTTCTAAGCATAGTGAACTTTAGATGGAAGCGGTCTCACATTTTTATAATGTCTATAAGCAAAATCGTACTAGTAATCTTACTAAGCAGTTAAAGGTACTTAATTCTTATCTGATATTGTTCACTCCTGAGGAGGGAGTGAATGTTGGGAAGAGGATTGATTTAACTGAAATCCATGAGGTTCTCAAATTCTTCACCAAAGACAAGAGTCAAGGCCCGGATGGCTGGACTATGAAAATTTTCTTTCACTTCTTTGAATGGATGGGTGAAGATATTCATAAGGCTATTGAGGAGTCATGATAGCGGGAGCTCTTTCCATAGGTTCTTAATACTACCTATATTACTTTGATTTCAAGAAAATACCAACCCTTGTACTTTAACAACTTCTTCCCTATGTCTTTGTACAATATGTTGTATAAGATCACTATGAACATCATCTCGAACTGGATTAATCCTATGTTGGAAAAACATATTTCATCTGAGCAGTTTGGTTTTCTAGCATCCAGGACGATACTAGATGATGTGGGAATCGCTCTGGAATGTATGCACTTATTCAAGTCAAGACATCTGCATGCATTTATCCTTAAAATGGACTCCGTGAAATCTTATGACCGGGTGGATTGGTCTTTCATTAGATTTATGCTTATTCAGATTGGCCTTTTAACTGAAGTTACCAATTGGATTATGTCCTGTATTACTTTGATGTCCTTTGTGATTTTGATAAATGGTGAACCTACCCCATTTTTTGGTTGCAGTAGAGGCTTAAGGTAGGGTTTTCCTCTTTCACCACTACTTTTCATATTGTTTATAGAAGGTCTTCATAGACTTATTGGGATTGCACGGGCAGAGAAGCGTATCACAGGTATCAATTGTATTGTCTTGCACCCTTGAGATAAGGCCAAAGGTGATAAAATTAAGACTAAATTAAGTTTAAGCACAATAAATATAGAAAAATTACTATTAATTTGACTAACCATTCACCCAAATAATTAAAAATTTTAACTCTAGAGATTGAATCATAACTAAAGTTGTGACACTTAATTATTTAATTACGACACTTAATTAAATAATTAATTGCAACACTCAATTAATAATTTCTGAGGTGCGAGATAAGGGTCGTAATTGCAACAAGAACATGAATAATACATGATAAACATCATATTCAATGTGAATAACTAATTTATGTACTTTGGTTTGTTTGATAGCATAGTTTATAAAAATCAAGTATTGATGTCATTGATTATTTGCAAATTAATCTATTTTTTCGATGTTGTTATCTGTGTGTTCTTAGTGAGGATTAAAAGTAAGGAAAATCACATATCATGGAAAATCCATAGGATTCAATATACATCCATACCGAAACCATAGCAAACAAAGAACACTGACTACAATAACAGCCCTCAAAATCAGCTCCCAGTGACTGTCCCCTATAGTCATCTCTCACTAATAAAAATTAGATCGTATGGCTTCCACCCTCCAGCCATCAATTAATTTTACATATCTAATACATAAATCATCCTCATATCATCAACTAAGAACAAATATGTAAACAAAACATTTATAATCAAATGACATGTGCACTCATCTTCGCACCGAAAAACTGTCGAACCAAAACACACATATATTTGTTGTCCGTAAAGCGTTTTCAATGAAATGAAATGTTTTTTTCACTATAAACAATGTTTCAGACATAATGGAATAGGTCTCATAACATATAATGAACATATATAGGAGAACCATATCATATGGTTGCGCCCCTCCTAATACAATAGAGCCAAAATTACAATTTCTGAATAAGAAGAAGAAGAATAGAAATAACGTAAGGAGCATAGAAATCAATTCCATATTATATGAAATTCATCCTTCCTGCATGCAAATTCTAACATTTAATACATGAATACTCAAACAACCAATCATCCAACATTGTACATATACCAAATAAAATAATGCAATGAAAGCATAACATTAGAGAAATACTTATCTCAAAATATGGGCAATTGGCTGCAATGGGAAAAATTTACTCCTAGTCGTAGAAACTGACAAGCCTTCCTTGCTTGAACAAGTCACCCCCAATATGAGACCATGGATCCATAGGTATAGGATCACTTAGTCTCACTACTCTCAAAACTACCTCTTACGAGAGCAACAATGCTCCCCATTACTACTTTCATGTCCATCTCCACTGCCTATGAGATGTGACCTAGCTCACCATTCCCATTTCTTGGATTCCTATGCGAGAACCTGGACTAGTAGATTGATATAATGGAAGCAAATGGAAACAAATATACTCTCTCTAAATCTCAACACACTCTCAATAATATCAACATTCCCAACATGGTTAGATAGCGTAAGTCACATGGTCCAAAGCTCAAGATTAATTTCAACAAGGAGAGGGCATACAGATTTATAGCATAAGGAGTCCAACTCTAACTAAAAGGAATCAACTCAAATTAGAGATAGGTAAGGTTTAAGCTTCATCATGTAGACTTAACTTGAATTTGTGGAGTGGTGGCTTAGTGAAAAGATTTCCTTTCCTGAATTAGCACCATGAGGAGGATTTACCTAAAACTAAGGAGTGGAGCCATGAAGAGCACATGGAGGCACACTAATGGATAAAGGTGGTTACAAAACATCAAGGAGGGCAAAATAGGTGAGAGAGGACATCCAATTTGGTCATAAATATCATGGAAGCACAAAAATAGGATCATCAGTACATAGTGTAAGAGTGGAAGCTAGAAAATAGTTTACAACCCCTAAAAACTAGGAAAAGGGCTCATAAATGACCAAAAACACATAAATACGAGGGAATAAATTCCCAAGGAGGGCTCCCTAGCTAAGAGGGCGGGCCCCACTAAGGTGTGTAAAAGATGCAATATTAACTCCATAGTCCATAAATATTGAGAATAGGGTCTGTTGTACAAGGTTTGGGTGACCAACATTATTAATGTCACCAAGGTACAAATATGAATTGGGATGGACAAACATAAGCCACCAATAAGTTATAAGGTGCTAGGGATTTCCCCATCCTCCCTCACTTTGTGTAATCCATGGTTCCCCATACTCTTTTAGTTTCCTTTGATGAGCTAGTGGTTTATTTTATCAATAGTAACAACATTCAAAGATAGCAAATATGTTAGTAATAACATTAATATTAATAATAGTACCAAAGTCCAAAGTCACCTAAGGGTGATTCCATGAAGGTGGGTAACACTTTTTAGACAAATTTGGCGATGAAAACCTGATTTTTTACTCATGTGCTAGATAGAATCCCTCAAAACGCATTTATGCCATGTGAATTTCGACTTGCAGTAAAAAAACAAATTGTAGAATATTATGTTGGATTCCCAATGATTTTTTTTTTAAATATTCTAATGTCATTTAATGTGTGACATTTCACATTTAATGAACTATGTGACCTTACAAATTTAAAGAAGTTAATAAGTGGCTTGTGTCCCACCCCAATAATTCAATATTACATTAATAATTATATATATATATATATATATATGAGCATGATCTATACAAAATGCACTGTGGTCTGCATATTCTTTTGTTAATTTATTTCACAATATACAATTATATATAATTTTTCGAAAGTGACCACATCTGATTTCGACATCATTTTATACACATTTGTGTCCATCCCAACTTTTTTTCACTGTTTTCAAAAATTGAAAAACCAAAGATACCCTTTTGAAGAGGATGGGTCGATGTGTGGGCTATGCATTTTTAAGAAATTTTTGGATGTGTATTTTTTACCCTATGTATTTTTCTTTGAGCTGCTACGAAGTTGCTGTCAGGTTTTCTAAGTGTAAGTTTTAGAACTAATTAAAAAAAAACCATATGAATGCCAAAACGCATGCATGATACCTCAATGGACAGAGGATTCAGTGATGAATCTATCAGTATGAACTGCGCTCAGCTACGTGCCATGAATCGCATGGTTTACACCCCTAGAAGATGCATAGAAACATTGATTTTCTTGTAAGAGGGATAATTCTATGTTTTTCTAGCCCTCGATTGAGGCTTTTAAATAAGATCGATCGAGGGTTTATTAAACCCTCGATTGAGGGTCTAATAAACCCTCGATCGAGCTATCGTTAAAACCTCTTTTTATATATATTGTTTGCATAAGGACCTCAATCATGGTCTTAAAACCTCAATCGAGGCTTTCTTAAAACCTAGATCGAGGTATTAAGACCTAGATTGAGGTCTTAAAACCTAGATCAAGGTATTCTTAAAACCTAGATCCAAGTTTTGATAAACACTCGATCGAGGTTTTAACGCCTTGATTGAGGGTTTAAAAAAAACTTGATCGAGTGTCTGTTAAACCCTCGATCAATGGACAGAGGATTTGGTGATGAATCTATCAATATGAACTCCACTCAGTTATGTGCCATGAATCACACGGTTTACACCCCTAGAAGACATAGAGAAACATTGATTTTCCTATAAGAGGGATAATTCTATGTTTTTCAGGCCCTCGATCGAGGTATTAACATCCCTCGATTGAGGTTTTTAAATAAGCTCAATCGAGGGTTTATTAAACCCTCTATTAAGGGTATAATAAACCCTTAATCGAGCTATCGTTAAAACCTCTTTTTATATATATTTTTTGCACAAGGACCTCGATCGTGGTCTTAAAAACTCGATCATGGTCTTAAAACCTTGATCGAGGCTTTCTTAAAACCTAGATCGAGTTTTTCTTAAAACCTAGATTGAGGTCTTAAAACCTAGATCAAGATATTCTTAAAACCTAGATCCAAGTTTTGATAAACCCTCAATCAAGGGTTTAAGAAAACCTTGATCGAGTGTTTGTTAAACCCTTAATTGAGGTGTTCTCATCTCAATCAAGGGTTTAAAAATTTCTCAATCAAGGTATGTTTTTGTGTTCTTTCCGAAAGTGCCTTGCCAAAAAGTGTAACCCAGCTCCATGGATGCACCTGTAATCAAACAATAAGCATAATTCCTTAATTGCATTAATCATGCAAAGTATCATAAGTCCACAATCATATAGAATATCATAATTCCATAATAAAAAAGAACATAAGTCACATGAAGGATCATAATTCTGAGGCTTAACAACTGGGGTATTACATCCCCCTCCCCCTTAAACAATACATCGTCCTCGATGCACATTACATACATCCCACAAAATTTCAAAATAGATGAGGTTATGCTTCCCTCATGGCATCCTCCTTCTCCCAAGTCGCATCCTCAGGACTATAATGGGTCCATCGGACCTTTACCTGCCTAATTTCTTGATGTCGAAGAAGCTTGACCTTGCTACCCAAAATGGAAATGTTATGCCTGAAAATCCCCTTCTGGTACCACCTAGATCATAACCCATTCAATCACATTATTAGTAC
>LPNX010118458.1:64019-82861 GCA_001517045.1 Pseudotsuga menziesii
ATTATGTACTCTAATGCAAGCGGGTAGGGACAACTCATAAGAAACAAGTTCTATCTTGGCTAAGACCTCAAAAGGTATATACTATCTGACAACTAGCTTGGAGAAATTTCCCAAGTTTAAGGAACTATTCTTGGGTATAACTTTCAAAAACACATGGTCTCCAACTTGAAACTGTCTGGCAATCCTATTCTAATATACATAGATCTTTTGCATGTCTTGAGATTCCTTTAGATTCTGCTTTATCTTAAACATCTGATCCTCCATTTCCTTTAATAATTATGGTCCAACAATGACTCTGTCTATTGGTTTATCCCAAATGATGGGAGTTTTTCACTTCCATACATACATGGCCTCTAAAGGACTCATCCTCAAAGAGGAATGATATCCATTATTATAAGAAAATTCCACCAAGTGTAAATAAACTTCCCACTTAGATGGTCGATCCATCACATACATCCTTAACATATCTTCAATTACTTTGTTAATTCTTTTTGTCTGTACATTTTTCTGAGGGTGGTATGGTGTACTCATGTTTAGACTTATACCAAACCCTTGGAACAATCCTTTCCAAATGTTAGAAGTAAATTTTGAATCTATGTTGATACTATAGCCTTCAGAATACCATGCAATCTAGCTACTTCTTTCGTGTAAATATCTGCAATGTTAGCTACTTTGTGAGTTGTCTTTACTAGAATGAAGTGTGCTTCCTTAGTCAACTTATTGACCACAACCATGATAGAATAATTTTGAAATATTTTCTTAGGTAACTTGGTGATGAAATCCATCTTTGCTACATCCCATTTCCATTCTGGTATTGGCAAGGGTCACAACAATCCTGCTGGATGTCGATGCTCAACTCTAACTTTTTGATGTTCCATGCACCTAGCTATAAATTCTTCAACATCATTCTTCATCCCTAGCCAATAGTATTGTTTCCTTACTGCTGCTACTATTTTCTGATAACCTAAATGTCTGGCATAAGGAACATCATGCATTTCCTTTAGAACCATCTTCTTTATATAACCAACATCAGGCACATAAACTCTATCTATGTGCATGAGGACCCCATTTTATTTAAACCTATACTTATCAATTTTTTGTTGAATTTTCTGTTTTTTCAAACCTTCTTTCACTTGTTGATAAAGTTCATCTATAACACTGGCTTCAATTATCTTATCCTTTAAATATGATGTGTTAGTGTTGATAGTTGCTACATGCATCACATGTATATTCCTACTAAGTGCGTCAACTACTTTATTTTCCTTACCTTTGATATGGTTGATGTCAAAGTCATATTCAAATAATAACGCCATCCACCTCCTCTGTCTTGCATTCAAATTAGGTTGCTCAAACAAGTTATTTAACCCATCATGGTCAGTTATCAACTATAAAGACGACTACAAATTAAAATAGATTAATATGTCATCTATAAAGACAACTACAAATTTGTCTAAGTATTTACTTAGGACACTTTTCATTAAGCACATGAAAATTGTTGGAGTGCTAGTTAGCCCAAAGGGCATAACCACAAACTCATAGTGTCTGTATCTAGTTCTGAAAGCAGTCTTAAAGATATCTTCGTCTTTAATTCTGACTTGACGATATCCATATCTCAAGTCTATTTTTCAAAATATCGTCGCTCCGCGTATCTGATAAAATAGATCATCGATGCAAGGAAGAAGATACCTATTTTTAATTGTCATTTTATTCATTTGATGGTATTCTATACATAGACGTAATGTCCCATCTTTATTCTTTAAAAAAAAGGACATGTGCTCCCCAAGGGGATAAACTCGGTCTTACATAGTTTTTGTCTATTAATTCTTGCAATTGTAATTTTAATTCGTTAAGTTCTAAAATGTTCATTCAATAAGGAGCTTTTGAATTTGGTACAACTCCTGGTACTATTTTGGTTGTAAAATCCAAATCTCTCTTTGGAGGTAGTCCTGGAATTTATTCTGGGAAAACATTCGAGAAATCCTGTAGGATTGGAATGCCATCAAAATTTAACTTATATTTCTTATCAATTTGTTCATTATTTATTATGTGTACATCAAACACTTTATAGCCTTTTCTTACAATATTTTTCATCTGCAAGGCTAACATTTTTCTAGCAGAGACCTTCCTCGATATTCCTTTTACTGAAATTCTTTCTCCTTTATCATTTAAACAAGTAAAAATTTTCTGAAAACAATTTAAAATCACTTGATTTTTTTCCATCCAATCCATACCTATTAGAACATCATAAGATCCTAGGATAACACATTTAAGTTGACTTGAGTTTCAAACTGACTCATAATAAAATTACAGTTTTCAACATAATTAACCACTTCCTTTTATTCCTTGTAGCTAACTGGACCAACCAGGATTTTTCAAACTTTTTTAAAGATAAGCTACACTTTTCCACTATGCTAACTGACACATAACTTAAACTAGCACCTGGATCAATCAAGATGGAAACAGACTGGTTTTGTATCATACCTTGCAGTTCCACCATGGAATTCTAATGGTCCGCCCGCCGGTTCTCCAAAGATGCATTTATTTTGGGCATTTCATTTGCCACATCACCAACTATTTCCTCTTCCTAGATGGTATGCACGTTGTTGAAGTTCCCCTTTATGTTTGGACAATACTTTGAATAATGTGGTCCTTGACATTCCCAACACTTCACAGGTTCCTTATGTTCATTAATTTTATCAAATTTGTTAGGAATATCCCTGCCTTTTGGTGCTATAGTATTATGTGGTACTTTATTTTTAAAATCTGCTCTCTAATCATTATTCTTGGAGAAATTGTGAGATTTATTCCCAAAACTCTTATTTGAATTACACCCTCTTCTTTTCTGGTCAATTGACTTGTCTTCTTATTCTTCCACTTAGGTAAACAATCTCTCTTCTTACTCTGTTCATAATAGAAATCATCCTTTCTCATAGCTTCTTAAGAGACTTCGGGTTATCAAACTCAATCCTATCCTTGAAGCTAGTGGACAGACATCTTTAAAATCTTTGTATTTTAGGCTTTTCATCAATCATGTACGATACAAATCTTAACAGACTTAGAAATTTTCTACTTAAATATTTCAATGACATTGAACCCAATTTTAGTTCATAGAATTCTTTATCTCTTTCCTCATAGTACCATTCAGATAGAAAATTCCTTTTAAAATACTTTTTAAACACTCTCCAGGTTAAGTACTTCTCCTAAAGATTTTTTACTCTTTTTATGTCTTTCCACAAGATATCAACTTTTTTAGTTAAATTGTAAATAGCCATCCAGGATTTTAGTCTGTTAGAATAGTTATAGATCTGGAAATATTTCTTCATTCTTGACAGCTAAGCCTCGACTTCTTCATTTCTACTTCTCTGTTAAACATGGGAGGCTTTATTTTTTTAATTCCCCATAAATTTCTTCATAGGGTTTATATTTCCTTCTCCTAGGTTTACAGTCACTTTGTGTATTTATACCTTCCCTTATGTGACCTTGCATTAACCTCTGAAGAGGATTCACTATCAGAATATTTTTCTTTCTTTCCTTTATGTTTGTAAGACATTGTTTCAGAATCAATTTCATAAACATTTATTTTATCTTTTCCTCTGTTATGCATTTTGTCTAATAACATCTGATTCATTTCCAGAATTCTTTCATTATCCATTTTTATAGTTTGCAGTTCATCTTTTAACTCCTTAACTGTTTGTAGTAACTATGAAGGTGGATTATTCAGTTCTACATAAATGTTGTCTGGATTGTTGTGCTGAGACCCATTTTTGGCAAATGCTTCAACACCTTCCATTTTCCTACAAAACAAATTTTATATTTCTATACAGAAATAAATGTAAGCTATGATAAATATATTTGTTCCTTATTTTCATGTGAGTGAGCCAATCAGGCCTAGTGTTTGGAAACTCGTTCTGATACCACACGTAACATCCCTCAAAAATCATAAAAAAAAATTATTTACCATATATAACTTCTAAAAAATCCTAGGAAATAAATTTCAAGATACATTATACTTCAATTACTCCCTTTGTCGTGATCATAATGGATTTAATATAATCTGCAAGATTCATGTGCCTATGTTTGGTGTTTATCATTAGCATGCTTCTTTTTACGACCCTTTGTCGATATTACGTCTTATGTTCTAGTTGATACTATTTCGTGATAGTAACTGCTTTTAAAGAGTGTGTTGGTTGCAATGTCATAAAACTATTTTCGTTCTGTCGAAAAATTTGTTTTATCTACGAGCTATTTATAGGAATAGGTAATAGTCTTACTTAGCCTTTAAGGCTAACACATGAATCCTCATTTTCCTTTGTGTAGGTGAACATGATCACCCTTAAATCCTAACTACCATGCATCCAATGACATAAGAAAAGGTGACCACCAAGGTTTTGGAAAAACAACCTAGATCCTAACCCAATTTTTAAATCGAAAACTTCATACTATTTGTGAAACCATATAACATATACTATGCAAAAGTGTTTGGTCTTTAATATGATGCGACAATTGATTTAAACTTTGAAACACAAGGATGGTGTCAATGGTATACAAATTAAATGAATTAAATTGGTCTACGTACAAGCCATGTGGTCATAATGAAAACTCCACCTCGAGGTCGTTGAGCATGATGCAAAACCCTAGGGTTTTAATGCATCTCATTAAATGTGTAAGGGATTTTGTCGAGGTTCTGGTTGGGGTTTATTGTTCTTCATTTGACACAACCGGTCTCTGGTGGTTTAACCTGGTAGCTTCTCTATCCATAGATGGAGAAAGCGTGAATCTTATCCTGTAACACCTTGTTAACTTAACTCAGAAGGGACAGTATGCTGGTGAGGTTTGTTGCGATGACATTGTTGTTTCCCTAGCTACAATAGCGACAGGTAAAATCTTTCTCTATGATTTCTAAGAAGCTTTCTCTTTGTTTACAACATATTTCAATTCCATTGTTTGATTTCTCCACTTGTATATATGTGCAGGAAACCTCATAACATGTTCTCAACTTGACTGGTTAAGCGCTATAGTGGTTGCGGTCTGGGTAGCACTTATACCTCGACCTCCATGGTTCTGTGGTCTTGTTTGAAAATGATTTTGGCATGATCTGGGTGCCCCTCCTTATGTTGGTTGTTGGTGAAAGTGATGAACCCCCCTTTGGTAGCCATGAGGCATTTTTGTAAATGAAAATATTGTAAGGGATAACCCTTTTCTGTGTGGAGTCAAATAAACTATGCCACTTCCACCATTTGTGTTTATGATGTAATTATGTCATTTTGGTAAAGGTTTTACAAGAACATGTGAGGGATTATATAACGACATGCTTAATTTTTATAATACTGTAACTTCTTGTTATTTAAAACATTGCCGCTATGTGCAATAGATATTCTCTATTTCAAGTTTCTTTTACATTTTGTATAAGTTATAATAACATAGACGTGAGGCCTTTATATTGTGTTTTTTGTTTTTATAAAGAGTCGTAAGGTCACTATCACTGATATCTATTATTATTTGAATCAAGCAATGGTTTTTCTTATAGTTTAAAAGACCCATGGTACAGTAGCTTCGTTTTGTTGCTCGTAGATTAGAACTATGGGAGTTTTGTATATTATTGAAAAATGTTTACTGTCACTATTTGATTTATAGATAGGTATAAGCCTTAGTCATTACTTACTGATTACTTGTGATGTATAAGCTCAGTTGTAAAATAATTTGAGGTTTTTTCATTATTTTTATAAAACCCTAATTATGGTCGTAAGGCCTTGTAAGATTGTAATGTATGTGGCCATGAGGCATTTTACCCTAAGAACCTACTTTTGGAAATAAAATACTGGTCCAATTGAGCCACTGTCAAAATGAGTTATTATTGTTTAACTTTGATAGCAAAGGTTGTAGCCTGTGAGGTGTTTTTATTTATGGTCTTGGATCATTTATTTTTATTTTACACAGCCATTTCCTTCATTCTATAGTTAGCAGGTTTGGGGAGGAATCCTATAAAGAAATAGATAAAAGATTCATAAATCAAAAGGCCTTCACCCTGTCATTCTTGTTTAAAAAAGAAAAAAGGTCGTAAGGCCACTGTCAACCATAATTTAGTAAAGGATTTGTAGTTTGGAAAGACCCGTGAGGGTTTTCACATTTGAATCTTGACTTCACAATCTTTATTTGTTCTTAAATTATAAAATAATTTAGTTTGGAAAGGAATAATATGTTGGCGATGAGCCTGTACTTATCTTTTTACTTTCTTGATAGAAGTCGTAAGGTCATACTCTATTTCAAGTTATGAAAACATTATTAGGTCTATTAAAAAGGGACTATACTATTTTCTTAGTGGATACGACTGATTTTAAAATGAACGATATAATCCCTAAGGATGCTATGTTTCAACTCTGTAAGTAATAAACTACAAATGACAATACCATTTTGGCTTTCATCCTTTACTAGTGCTGCATCTTATCGATAAACTCAATTTGGTATTTTAATATTAAAGAATAATACAAGAGACTAACTGTGTCATCTTTATAAATAACTACTGTAGAACCTAACTCAATTAATAATTTTCTTAATTTTGTTTATCCTAATGTATCTAGGGTTTATCCAGAGGCTAGAACTCGACCCTAGAAACATAAATGCAGTAATACTGTGAAAATGGTTGAATCTGAATATTGCAGTCATACTTAGACTTTCAGTTTCAAAGTTTAACTCTGTAATCAAATATATATATATACTATAATAATATTTGCGACAAATTTTTTATAGGATTTCCACAGGTCTTTACTGCAATATGAAATGTTATTTACTTAACACCTTAGGCTAACAGAGGACATACCTCTAATTCTAACATCATAGTAGATTGGAAAAACAAGGTAGGAAAATTGTAGAAACACTTTAAATATTATACAAAGAGAAAAGAAGAACGTCATTTAGGCTAAGAAAATACTTTACGGAATGACTAAGTCAGTAGATTTAACCTTTAACTTGAGAAAAAAAAATGTAGTTTTCCTAACAACTTCCAGATATAGAATTCATAACATATCCAATCATCCTAATTATAGTTATTAAGCATATTCCAAATAAAAGTACATATTTAGAATTAAATAACAGTTGAACCTAGATAATATGCAGAAGGGGACAACACCCAAATGAGACTGTTCCACCCAACCTTCTCCTGAAGCAACCAAGTTTACTTTCTTAGGACCCCCGAGCCTGTTCACATAGCCACTAGGACAAAGATCACTAGAAAAATATCCCACATAATAACTTGGTATAGCTCATCATTCAGTAGCAGACTTAACGTAGCAATTCCACTTTAGCTATCCCCTCATCAAATTCCTTGTGTGCCTAAATTTTTAGTTTGCAACCGTCACAAGGTTCATTCACTTAGAAATTAGAAAGAGTAGTGAGCCTCCTGCTCAATTTGATGGTATTTATAAGATTTCCTAGGTATTTGGGTCAGTTTTGGAATTAAATGAGCCACCAGCTCAGTTCCCCATCTCAAGGAACATGATCACAATTTTAGGGATTATGCTTCCTACAACAGCTAGAAAGTGAAATGCTAGTGCTGCCACTTGTCAACCAACCTTCTACAACTGCTCATTCCTCTTAGTGGGTCAGTAAACACTCATTTAACAGTATCCCTTAGATAGGTGTCTCTTCTTTTTAATTATTAAAATAAATAATTCTTCAACTACAGTCATCCTTGACCATCTTGGTCATAAAACTTTACAATAAATTTAACATAATGTTTTTCTGAAATAAATAATAAATATTTATTTTTCAGTTTTGGGTATGTTACAGCATTGGTAGTTCATTCTTCATCGACCCGAGCGAAGGTGAATAAGCAAGCGACCTAAGTGACATCACAAACCTTGAGCGTAAACACAAGGCATTTGGCTGAAAAGGCCTCGACGTGAAACCTTCTCAAAACCCTCGGCGTGAAACCTTTGCAATGGGTATGCCCAATTTGCAAAGAAATAAGTATGCCTAATTTACGGAGAAATACAAACATTCCATTGGTGCAATCAAAGAAGGAAGAACACTTCAGCAAAGGACATTGACAGAAAAAATAGGGTTGTCAATCCAGGCGTGCGCTAAAAAAATGAAATTGACTACCAAACATGCATGAAAACAATTTATTGGGAGATAAGGCTATCAATCCAGTTGTGTGCTGGATCGATTGTTTAGGGCCACACTCAAACACCTGTAAAAACACGCAATGCATCTATCCAAAATCCATTCCCCCACATGTCAATCTTGAATCCTGAAGGCTATCAGTCCAGTCGTGCACAGGACAGACTGTGAAGCAACAATTAGGAAACCCACACCTAGTTTACCAAATATGGTTGCATCAAAATCCAACTAATAGAACCACTGTCAAAACACCTGAGACACCTGTCCAACTACCCGAACGCACAGGACAGACCCTCAAGCAACAAATAGAGGTTACAAAATAAGCCTGCTTCAAAACGCAACTAACAAAACCCCTGTCAAAACATGCCAGACACCTTTCCAAATGCCCAACATGGGGAGAACCGACCCTCACGCAACAAACATAGGTAATAAGCAGGCATCGAAACCCAGTTAATAGAACCCATGTCAAAACACACAATACACCTGCCCAACTGACCAAATACACGTAGGACGAACCCTCTTGTAGCAAACAGAGGTAATACACCTACATAGAAACCCAATTAACAACAACCCCTGTCAAACCACGCGAGATACATGTCCAACTATTCGAACACACATAGGATAGACCCTGAAACAACAAACAAAGGTAATAAGAAGGCTTCGAACACAGTTAGCAGAACCCCTATCAAAACATGCAATACACCTGTCCAACTTCCCGAACAAGTGCAAGACGGACCCTCAAACAACAAACAAAGGTAATAAGGCTGCTTATTTACGAGAGTTAACAAAACACATGTCCAAACACGTGAGAAACATGTTCAATTGTCATTCGCCAATCAGCAAGACACGTGTCCAAATGCAATTTGATGGAGTGACAAGGAATCTTGAGACTACCATCTCCATTGTTTAATTCCTTCAACATAAATATGAGAAACAAAACACAAACAACATACAATTTTTTTTATCAAAAATATAAAGAAGAGGGCAAAGATAACATCTAGACAAATTTGACCACATTCAGAGTAAATGCAAAGAATAAAAAGATACCCTTAAGAGTATAAACAAAAAAATAAAAAATAAAAATACTTTTAATTAAAATTTATCATAAAAGAAAAGAAAGATTTGCCTTGAAAAATAATAAAAGAAAAATACTAATTTATATTGAAAATTTTCACATTCACATTCATTGTTATATAATTAAATGTGTGGTTTACAAAAACCTCACATTAAACAAAAAAACAAATTACCACATTTAGAATGATATGAAATATGATTTATAAATTGAAAAAAAAAATCTACATTCACATTCACATTAATTGTTATATAATTAAATGTGAGCTTTACAACACTCTCACATTAAACTCAAAAAAACAAATTATCACATTTACATTGATATGAAATATCATTTATAAATTAAAAAATAAATTAAGTACAGACAAAAAAATAATAATTTATATTTATAAATTTTACATTAATTGTTATAAAAATAAATGTAAGTGGTAAAACATCTCCATACTAAACCCAAAAAGCAAATTACAAAATTAAATCTGAATTATAAATTGATACAAAATAAAATGTAAATTATAAAACATCTCACACTACAAACCTAATAAAAATATTTCCCTCGATTATAAAATCAAGAGTGACAAAACTTCTCTGCACTAAACATAAGAATAAAATAACAAAATATTCTATAATCAAACATAAGAATAAAATATCAAAATATTCTTTTTTTTTCCATAGAAAAAAATTGTAACATATATTTCCATTGTACAGATGGAACAAAATTGTCCATTGTCACAAAAAAACTCCAAATGAGTCCTAGTATCAACTAGTTACATCAGTTCATTGTATTTTCTATATAAGACAGAAAAACAAAATCATAAATATCATCAAAATGTATCATAATAATCAAAAGATCATTATATTTGATATTTACATAGAGGGTTCATAAAACTGAAAACTAAGTTCAGTACATAAAACAATCCAAAACTGTCTTCGCAACATCATATAAAAGGATCAAAAATAAATTCAAAAAGTTGTATAGATAAGGCAACTTAATCCTTCATATTGGAACTCCAAAACTCCAGCTCATAACGAGTACCCATCAAGGGCAACTATACACATCACCATCTTTAAAGATAAAAAAAGGGTTGAATCCATTAGAACACAGAGCTTCATCAAGACTAAAAAAAGCTGATAACTTTAAGTGCATTCCATAGCTCGATACTCTTTAATATACCAGTACCCATTCATAACCAAAACTCCAGCTTTTGCAAGTGCATCTGCCCGAAAATTCCTTTCTCGATATATATGCTTTAGGTCCACAAGGTTAAAAAAAATATGATAGTCTATTAATTTCATTAAGAACCTATAAAAGCTCTAGATTCAAACATCGAAACTTACCATTAGCCAAATTAATGACTAATTGAGAATCACCAAAAATCTGAAACTTTGTAATACGTTTCTCCCTAGCCAATGAAAACAAAAGCTTTAGAGCACAATCTCAATTTTGTTCACAAAAAAAGCAAAGATATTCTATAAAGTAATAACCTCAGACTCATCCAAATTCGAAACATACAAAGAAGATTTATCTTCATTAATATTCATAACATAAGCCTTTCAAAATATCAATAAAACCTCAAACAACGAAGATAAATATTGCTCAGTTCCATCAATTACCATAGCAATGTCATCCACGAAAATAACATGAGATAGTGTAACCTCATTGCCAAAAGATATACCATGATAAATCCCATTTTCTTTGACATTCAGAAGAGCCCTACTTAAACCTTCAAATACAATAAGGAAAATTAAAGGTGCAAGTGGGCACCCTTGCCTAAGCCCTCTTCCAGATTTAAAAAAAGGAGAAGCTGCACCATTTATCAATAAGGAAAAAGCAATAGAGGAGAGACTGCTCATAACCCAGGATATAAAAGATCCAGCAAAACCCATTTTAGTAGGTCCAACTCACTCGATCATAGGCTTTTGACAAATCAATTTTTAAAACCACTGACTTCAAAGCTTTACTATGAATGGAATGCAATCCCTCCTGAAGAACCCCAACAACATCATGGATCTGTCTACTAGGCAGAAAGCCAAACTACTCACCAGAGATGCAATGACCCAGCACCTTTCTAATACGAATGGAAATGATTTTACCAATAACCTTGTATATGCAATTACACAAAGAAATAGGCCTAAAATATTCAAAAGAGTTTGGATGATCAACCTTTGGAATCAGGGCAATAAAAGTTGTATTAAAAATTGCTGGGATTTTACCAGATTTCCAGGAATCTTCAACAACCCTAAGAAGATCCTCCCACAAAATATCAAAAAGAGACCTATAAACCTCAACAGGTATCCCATTCGGACCAGGACTCTTGTCATTCATACTCATGTCAAGAATTTTAATTCCTGCATAGTAACAACCTTCATAAGTTCATCATTATCATTCTCAGAGATAGATGTAGGAAAAAAACCAGCACTCTCCACAACTTCAGGGAGATAAAGATTATTTTCTTCCTGAAACAAGGAATCAAAGTATTGAACCCCTGCCTTTGCAATAGACTCAAAACCTTCAACTAGATTGCCCTCATCATCTGCAATTTTCCAAATTGTGTTAACAATTTTCCTAAAATTGGCAAGTTTATGAAAAAAAGGTGTATTATCATCACCACATAATAACCATAGAGCCCTGCTTTTCTGTCTACCCTCCTGTTCTCGCTCACTTAAAAATTTTCTCTTCTTTGATTCCAAATCAGTCAGCGAGACTTTGTCCACTTCGGTTAAAAAACCAAAACCCTGGCTATTAAAAAAAGCAACCAATAAAGCCTCTATATTAACAAGATCCTTATTATCCTGTACTTTTTTCTTGATTGACCATGAAATAGAGACTTCTTTGACAGTATTAAGATTTGCAACAAATTTAGTTGCAAAAGACAAACCAGAACAGACATCAAAATCTTTCCAAGATGCTTTTAGTAAAGTAACCAAATCACCATTCTCCAACCAATTAGCATTGAACTTAAAAGGAGTACAAGGTCTGGTATCATTATTATCCAGTTGTAAAAAAATAGGCTAATGATATGAAATCCCTCCACAACCCACCCATTGCCTGAAATGAAAGTCACAATCCAGAAGATCAGCTGATATCAACAATCGATCCAATCTCTTACAAATATTCTCATTTCCAATTCTATGGTTAGACCAAGTAGGAAGAATAACAGCTGGAGCAATGTCCACCAACCCTAATCCATTTAGCTATCTAGAAAAGAAATCAGATAATGGATCAACTCTGGCTTTTGCCCCCCAAATTTCAGAAAAACCCACAGAGAAATTCAAATCTCCACCAAAGATCAATGCAGAACTTTTTAAGCAATCCAAAGATACCAAGTTGGACCAAAAAACTTCCCTATCCACATACAGATTTAAAAAACAGAAATTCATCTTGAGCTCAATAGAGAAAAGCAAAACACATAACCTTGAACAACAAGCCCAAGCATTCAACAAATGCAAATGTCGATACCTCCAACCCAACAATAATCCCCCATATTTTCCTTTTGCATCAACAGATACAAATTTCCAATCCTTAAGTATGATTTCTAAAGCATTCACCAATAAAGACCCATCACACATAGTTTCTTGCACAAAAATAACATCTAAAAACTGATCTTCAATCATCCTACAAATCGCTAGTTTTTTGGGTGTACTAGCCAACCTATGCAATTTAGGGTCATAAAAATCATGAGGGAAACCCTGAAGAGGCATACTCTGCTATAAGTGCCTCATTAACAGCCACATTCTCAAACAAGACCGAAGAAGGCCCAATGTCCAGAGTTGAAGGGTAAATTCCACCAGGGTCTAGATCAAGTTCATGCTTAAACCTAAAATCCTTAAAACCCTTTGAATATGATCTAAGAAAATAACCCTTCTTAACAGGAGAAATTTTTAAAGGAGTAACAAACCCTAAACCTCCAAGAGTAGAAACTGAAGTATCGATACATGAACTAGGATTATTCACATGACAGGCACCCCCATAATTGACCAAATTAGTAGGACCCTTAGGAAAAGATAAAGAAGTAATACATAGGGGTTTAAGAGAAGCTAACTTATCATACTGGATATCAACCTCATGACTCGACTGTTTATTATCCACCATCTCATCAAAATTAACAAAACCTAAATCCCCCAATTGCTTCCCATCATTCTTGACTCGCCAAACCGACTTTAGCTTAGAAACAAAGACAATTTTTTATTTTTTTTAAAGACAAAGAACAATCTAAAAAAAAATGCCCATATGCATGACATTTGTTACAGCGAAATGGAATCCCCATATAATCTAAAGGCTGACAGAATTTAGAAACCCCCCTCTCAAGGAAAGATAAGTCGGTTTCCAAATGCAACCTCAAAGTATTGCCGATCAATCTAAAAAAATTAGCAGAACAAAGTTCAAAGGGAAGATTGGGAAGCTTGACCCAAATAGACATAAGATCATACCTTTCACTCCTAGGATCGAACAATGGTGTCCAACGTTTGAGAAGCAAACCAGCATGCTCCCATCTCCAATTGCCCGAAAGAACCACAACCGCATAAACTTCAGAATCAAATTTGAAGGAAATCCACCCCCTTGGGAGCAAAAAAACTTTAGGGCACATCTTTATATGGTCCAACCAAATCGCAGCTACCCAGAATTTAACACCAACAGAGTTAAATTTTCGACCACTAAACCTTCCCACTAGCGTCAAAGCATGCGATAGGCATTGTCATTTAAGCCAATATCTTCACCTATAGTCAACAATACAGGCTTTTTTAGCTTCCTAATGGCATGTTTCAGCCTCTTCAAGGCCACATCAATAGTGGACGAAACCAAATCCTTCTTCTGGTCAAAAGAAAGGTCCCCAGTCAGGACTGAGCCAGGCTCCACATCTAAGAAGGATGACTGCGGAAACCCCAAGCCAATACCCTTAATAGACCCAAAAGGCTTGTCAACATCGCAAGGCCCTGAAAACTTCTCCAGAACACTTTCACCTGCTAAATCTTCAGCAGAAGCCGAAATCACAGAATGTAAGCAAAACCCATCCACTGCCGCACTCTTAACACATCTCTCATCAAATAACCTTTTGACCACATCTGCATCAGACCGCGTAGAAAGAGGAAAACCCAAGGTAGGTTTCATCACAGATCATCCCACCACCATATGCTCAAAACCACATAAAGAAGAAACTGGATCGTAGGAAACTATAATCGAAAGTGACAAAACATCTAACGTGTCTGAAACTATAATCGAAAGTGACAAAACATCTCCGCTTTAAACATAAAAATAAAATAACAAAATATTATATTCAAATTAATTATTATAAAATTAAATATGAATGGCTAAACATCTCACCACTAAAAATACAAAATATTCTATCCAAATTGATTATTATAAAATTAAATATGAATGGCAAACATCTCAGCACCAAACACAAAAACAAATTAGCAAGGGAAAACGAAAACCGACCCTACCATGAAATGTAATTGTTAGGAAGCTATTAATCTTGCCGCGTCCTTTCCCATTACAATGTTTTTTCTTAATTGATTTTTCTTTCAAGAATGTAAACAACCTTAAAAAAAATATTCCCCTTGATTAAAATTGAGAGTGACAAAACATCTCCGCATTGACCACACTAAACATAAAAATAAAATAACAAAATATTCCATTGGAATTGATTATTATAGAATTAAATATGAATGGCGAAACATCTCCGTAGTCCGCGCTGAAAATAACAAAATATTCCATTCAAATTGATAATTATAAAATTAAGTATGACTGGCCAAACATCTCAACACTAAACACAAAAACAAATTAACAAGGGAAATTACCAGTTGTCTCCTCGTAATTTCCCGAATAAAAAATAATGAGTTGAGCTCCATATTGATTAACGAATGAAGAGCTTGAGAAAACATTCTGCTAAGCGACTAGTAGGGGTTGGCTTGCTAACACCGACAAGTCTATCTTCCCCAACCACTCCAAATTAACAGTGTCCAAGTCTTTACTGTCAAAGACAACCTGAACATACATAACAACGAAGACATAAATGTTTAACTTTAATATACCTAGCCAAATTAAGGGCAATTCCCTACTATGCAGGTTTAAGCTCAATTAAATGACATCGTAAGGAAAAATAAGCCTACCGAATGACATGCAAGTTGTAAACCATAAAGAAAAGAAATGGATGAGAATCCTTTGAGTTTTTGTTTGGATTCGGACGATTTGTTGTGGTCGATATCTTTTCATCGTTCGGACCGGATTCAAGCAATTTCTTCAATGAGAGTACCTGTTGAATCGCCCGAGACTTGTTCCATGAAGGTCGTGGCATTCCTCTACAAAAATTTCGATTAAAACGATTTTTGAACAAATGTGCAAAGCTGAAAAAATAGCTCGTGATTACAAAGTAAAATGGAGATGAGACGCATGGTTTTACTAGAGCAGAGAAGACGCACATTTAAACTATTTTATAATTTAATTAAATCAACTTTAAAAAAAGTTAATGCTGACATCAATCATAATGGCAAGTCTAAAGTCTTAAGGTATCAGGTAGTTAGGAAACACTGAAGTAAAGGTTGTTTTATGCCATCCCATCCTGAAGAAGTTAATAGCTGTACCTAAAAGCAAGAATTCCCCTACCCATGGTGGTCCAGCTTAAAGGCAAAAGGCAGGCTGTTGGAATTATCGCTAAACCAACCAGCGTGAGCGTGTTGAGAGGAGGCCGGCCAGAGGTTCAGCGCTTCCCGCTCAGCTCTTCATTTTGTGGAGTCAGCGCACGTAGGCTTGTTTCTTCTTTTCAATCCTTACCTTTTTTTATCTTCTTTAGAGAACTCACAGTCAGTCTACTCCAGTTGAGTTGATATGTGTTGTAAATATATATTTCATATTATAAATGTGAAATATATATATATTTCACATTTATAAATATATATTGTAAATGTATATGTTGTAAATGTAAATGTGTTGTAAATGTATATTATGAACATCTATTTTATCTTGAAATACATATTATAAAATATAGATGGTTGGACTATCGGTGAATGGAAAAATAATACAACATTCTTGCGAGCTGAAGCCTAGATCAAAGCATTATGAATTCATATTTCTCTTTCACTTTACTAGAAATTATGTGTAGCAAATATTGTAGAGAGTCTCTGTTTTCAATCTATTTCCAAATTTACTTTCTCTTCTAGAAAAGTAATATAATAAATAATTTTAAATAATTACTAATTTAGACTTTAAACCAAATATAATATTATATATATAATTTTCATTAAAATTTACCATTTTTCTCATAAAAATATAAAATTATAATAAAAAAACACTTACAAAAATTGAATGTCATGTTTTAAAGGGCATATTCACATCAAATTGCTTTGCATGGGTTGTGAGGGCTTATAGAATTCATACAACCAATATCAGTATATAAAATGTCTCAATAGCCGGAGATGATCTAAATAAAGAAAAAAAACAATGTGATCATATTGTAACATTCATTAAAAAAAATAAAAAATTATTAGTATATTTTTGGTGTTAATTTTTTTAGTAATTTTTTGGCAAGTTCAACTAAATATAACTTAGGCTATAAAAAAACAACTCCAATTGTACACCATGTTATAAAAATAATATGTATAATAAACTAGCATGCATTCTAGATTATAAAAAAAAATCCTGGAAAAAAAAAACATAATTTCATTTCATCTTTCGAGAACAAAATTACATTTTGTAGATACAGAGTGTTGTGTATTCATTATAAACCATATAGGTCCAAACAAACAAAGAGGGATGATTGTTCAGTCCCTGCCAAAACAAAGTTCCACAAAAAAACCCTGTAATGTTTACATGTAATTCCAAAAACATTTCTAAGTAATATACCTCCAATGTAAGGGGAGGCAGGAGGGGGAGGGGCGCTATTCGGTCCCAATGGAGATTTGAACTTCACATACTCTTGGAATTTGGGAATTGATTCCAATAAAATGGCGGAAGCATTGGCTCTATGGAAAGGCTTAAATCAAGCTCTTCTCCATGGTATTCAGGTTCTTACGGTTGTGGGGGACTCCAAGTTGATTATCCATTTTATCAACTCTCAGACGTTTCCCTCCTCTAATTGCCTTCGTCAAGTTCTCCGAAGAATTTCTTTGCTCATCCCTCTTTTCCGATCTATAGATTTCTTTCATGTCCTGCAAATGAATAATGGAAAAGCGGACAAAGCAGCAAATGAAGCAATCCCCTTGGGCAAGGGGGTCCTTAAACTAAATGAGGTGCTTAGTCTATTTCCTATCCCTTAAAACCTCGAGATTGGATTCGAGGAGGGGATGGCTGGTAATATGGAGAAAGGGCCCCAGGCCAAGTGTCATTTTCCTTTGCTGCCGGATGGTGGCCTCTCCCGTTGGTGCTGTATCATACCAAGGCACGTATCTATATACCGCGTCTTCCTTCATGCTCAACGGTATTCCTTTGTACGCTCGTCTTGCTCATCCTAAGATGATGTCCTCCCTGCCATTGCTGATGATGGATCGTACTGTCCTCTGTATTGCGGAGCAGGTGGATTTATGGCGAAAGATTACTCAAAATCTAATGGGCTCGCTCAAGGCTTTATTTTATGCAATCATAGCATCATAGCATCTCATTTGGGCGAGTGGATTCTGTCCAGACTAGAATGGGTTGCTTGGTTGGCAAAGTGTATTGGTCTGCTGGAAACATGCCTTGTTATGATGACCTTCAGAATCCTGATCTTCATGAGGTTTCCTCTTTTGGCATTGCGCTCTATTATTCAATGCATAGTACGGGTCTGGTAAATGGCGCTCCTCGAAATATGATGAAGCGTCCTTCGGCATGCTCCAATTTATGGGTAATGATGTTTCCTTTATACCATGTCAATGATATTTGGCCTGTTAGTTGTTATCTCCTTCGACCCATTTCAGGAATCAGGGCTCTCGACGTTCTGAAGGTGGCGGCTCATTCTTCCAGGTGCCGAAGATTTTCGTTCTTCTATGTGGTTTATTTGGCTTACAATCTATTAATCCTGGGTGGTATGGTGGATTCTGAAGACTCTGCATCCTCCTCTCCAGACCCATTGGTGGATTTGGAAGCAAAGGTAAGGGTTCTGAGGCGCCGGGTTAGACATCAAGGACATTTTCTTCAACAAATGGATGAGATGGGGGGGCGACGCCTCGACCAAATTAATGAGGATATGGGTCATATCCACTCGGACTTCAGGGCAACTCTACGAGTTCTGGAAGAGAAGGTCACGGTCTCTCTAGATAACTTGGATCTCAGGATGCAGAGGATGGAGGGCACTTTGGCAAAGCTTTGAGATGCTAGAAATTCAAGCCATACTATGAGCCAACCAGCTGCCAAATCATCTTTTGGAGCAATGGCCAAGCAGCGTTAATTTCAGTCTAGTTTCTGTCTTTCTCTGTTTAATCTTTTTGTTAAAAATTTAAAAGTCCTGGTTTTGCTAGTTACAAGCATCTGTATTTCAAGTTTGGAAGACTGTATGGCTTTCTATATATTCTGGAGATGTAAACTCTTTGGTGGCCTTGCCACCATTTTATTAATATAAAACCTACCCGTTTTTGTCAAAAAAAAAATATACCTCCAATGTAAGCATAAAACAGCTCAAAGTATTTTTAGCTTAACAGAAAAAATAAAACCAACAGTTCCAAAGTTCATCTGTAATATGTCCATA
>LPNX010118458.1:83184-164555 GCA_001517045.1 Pseudotsuga menziesii
AAAATTTAAATCAAGATAATTTAGATTAAAAAAAAAATTCAATTGAACATGTTATAAAATATAATATATTAGAATAAACTACTAAAAAATTATTTTAGACTTAAAGTTTTATATTTATTTTATTTCTAATTTGTTATATTAAAATATTTATATATTATCATAAAAACCAGTGTTAAAGTTATCATCTTTTTTATTATATGTTTGTTTTCCAAATTGTTAAACGATTTTTTCTAATATCTAAGCTTATTTACAATAGTTTATTACATCACTTTTAAAAAATAATATATTATTAAAATAAATATAAATCTTAAAATAGTTAATGTGTTTTAAATACATATGTAAATTTACATTTACTTTTATTGGATCATTATTTCATAATGAATTTAATAATGAGTATGTTCCAAAAATAAAGCAATTTAGTTATTTAATTTTTTTATTTAAACAAGAACTAAGTTGCTCTCAATGCACCTTTATTTATGACTTTGTAAAAATTGCATACCTTATATTTATACTCAATGCTTAAATTACAATGTAGCATTACAAAAGGAGGACATATAAAAGAAAAGAAAAAAATAAAAAGTATAAAGTTAATATACATGTATAAACTACTTCATAGTATATGGACCGGTCATTATAATGTAATTAAGGGATATTCAAGGGACATGTCCATATAATGTAATTAAATGATATGCAAATACAATTATGTACATAAGGTTATTAGATTCGTAAAAAAAGAAAGACCCATTTTACCTTATGGTTGGCACATATGTGAGGATTGGAGGTACACTTTACCTTATCAGTGAAAGAGATATGATTAATAAAGAGATGGAAGAAGAAATTAGCACTTTAAATTTTATTAACTAAGAAAATACTTGTTTTTAAAATAAAAAAATTGTGTACCCCCACCCAAGAGGTTTAATAGAAAACTTGACTTTGTAAATTTAAATATTTACCAAAAAAAGTAAACAAATTTTTTTTATGAAGCATTTAATTTCTATCATACAAGCATGTATTATCATTTAGAGTAGAGTTTGAATTTTAAAATTTTAAATATAAATTTATATTAAAATATGAAATATTAAGATATTTAATTTTATGTTTGAATAAATACATCATTATTATTATTATATTGCTTATTAAATAAGCATTTTTTTTATCATGTGGAATACACAATATATCCTTAAATTTATATATAAAAATCTACATCATGAAATAGTGACGTAAGGATCATGGTATATTGAAACATCTATTTATGTAAAAAGATAAATGTATTTTTTTTCTATGGCATGAATATCTCTACCTCTTAAACTCAATTCCACATGGTAACACATTATTATTTGATAAAAACTAAGTGTTTCATTGAATACATACATCACAAAATCAATTCTACCCATGCTATAAGCATTTTTTAGGAAAATATGTGAAAAGTTAGTAATAGTCATTTATTGAAAACAAGCATATTCACATTGCAACTACTACACCATGATGAAACTAGTAGGAAGAACTACTCTCTTGTTATTGCTTTCATTTGAATAAGGATCATGATATATTTGGGCCTTATATGTTTTTATGGACTACTTGTATTTAATCAATATAAGATGTTAATTTTGTATAATGAGATATGAAAGGGGAACTCTGTCATATTGTAAATCAAAACATTTCCAACTATACTCAAGTATACATCTCACACTAAAATACAAAATATATATTTTTACAATCTCAACATTTTATTGTTTGTCATCATTGGAATCTAATCATGAAATGTTTAATAAAATTGCATTTCTAATTTGATGATGTTGATTTTGACATTTTCATGTTTTCCATCGCTACAATCCGATTTGCAACTCGTGGGAAATCTTGCAAATAATAATAACAAATGCATGCGCCAAGCAATGGCTATGCCTATTGCATGATTTGTCACAAATTTCACCAATGGTTCAAATGCACAATAAGATGATGACCATCAACTAGAAATATGAACATTCTTATGTGTAGGGAAGAGAGTAATGTTATTTACCATGTGAGTTGTTAGATGTTTCATATAAGACTTAACAAAAGAAAATGTTATATTTAACTTGCAGTGTAAATTACCACGATTAGTGCCTATACACTTGTGAGTTGATTTTATTTACGATGTGAGTTGATAGATGTTTCATAGAAGACTTCACAAAAGAAAATGTTATATTTAACTCGCAGTGTAAATTACCACGGTTAATGCCTTGTACACTTGTGAGGTGATTTTAGTTACCATGTGAATTGTTTTGGGTAATTTGTTTTTTATATTATGTTGAGATTCAACTGGTCAAGTTCACATTTGTATGTTAATTACAAGCAAGCTCCTATTGTTTAATAATTTCATTGCCGGTTACCTATTGGTTGGCCCACCTCTAAAACTTGATAGTGTTGAAATCAATTATTTTGATATAAAAGTGGAACATGTATCAACATAATTGGTTGATGGAAACGGTTCAAATGTCTATTTGAAATCCAAATTCATGGCTGGTAGTGGTTACCGATCCATTGAATGCATGTTGGCAATGCATTACCGATCCGATTCCCGTGGATGGTTGCTCAATGCGTGGCAAATTGCAAACCATATTGACTTTATTGTACACATTAGATTTCACACCACCACTCTTGTCAAGCTGTAGTCCAATTAATTTAGAAACAACTGCCGGCTACCTATCTATTGGCCCAGTTTTAAAACTTGATAGTGATAGTGTTGAAAAGATATAATTATTGGGAGATGGAAACGGTTGAAATGTCTATTTAAAATCCAATCCATTTGACAAGAGCATCCTGTCCTTTGAATGCATGTAAGCCATGCATTACAAAAATCTATCCATAACAAGCATATGTGAGATCCGATTTCGGTGGATGGTTGCTTAATACGTGGAAAATTGCAAACTATATTGAGTTTGAGTTTTATATGGTCTCACAATTTCCCATATAAAATATGTTTAAATTACAAGTGTAGATAAGTGATAAGATAGGACCTTATCAACCATTTTATCCATGGGACAACCAATTATATTTTTGACCTAGAAATCATATTAAACCTTAAAATATTCTACATAATCCATTTTACAAGTACCTATCCTTTATAACTTCATATCCAAGAAGGACTTATGGAGAATATAGAAACAGATTGACCTATTTGCTCGACCATTTGCATTGATCGGACGGCCGACAATGTCGGATGTGACCGCTCACGCGAGCCAGGTCGTTCGATCGGTGCAAATGATCGGTTAAGTAGTTTACTCCTATAGAAACAACCCAACTCATCTCAACACATATCCACACCTGCACAACCTCATAGATATAGTTTAAAAGGTTGTGGATGTCAACATCCCTTACATCTATATTTAGCTACTCAACCTATCCAATGCAATAAATGACACTCAATTCACTATCTTAATCAAATCAAGTATTAAATTGATTATAAACCAAAGGATCAACTAACATAGTTTCCTAACCATTCGATCCTCTTGTCCATGAAATGTAATTGTTAGGAAGCTATTAATCTTGCCGCGTCCTTTCCTATTACAATTTTTTTCTTAATTGATTTTCCTATTTCAAGATGTTCAATTATTTTAATAATAAATGTTCAATTATAATTTTAAAACATGTTTAATTTTTCAAAAACGCTAAAATATTCAATACTTATCTTGAATTCAAAGAGAT
The DNA here is from genome assembly GCA_001517045.1 of Pseudotsuga menziesii. Taxonomy (NCBI): domain Eukaryota; kingdom Viridiplantae; phylum Streptophyta; class Pinopsida; order Pinales; family Pinaceae; genus Pseudotsuga; species Pseudotsuga menziesii. The sequence continues at coordinate 86,869 of LPNX010118458.1, forward strand.
TTGATGATAGATGGCACTCATAATATTTTAATTTTGCACAATTTTTTCGGTTAATGATAGGGCACGGCAAATTTCTTGAAAACAATTTGCTAATTTGCTATAAAAATTGAATTGAAGAAACAAAAACTCTATTAATAATATGGGAGATTTATCTAACGGTATATGTGACATCTTTTGGAATTTTATTTTAATTTAATATTATAATTTTCTTAACATATAAAATTGTAAATTTTAATTTAAATAATTTATATAGGTTAATTATGATATTTCTATGAAAAATTGTTAAAAAAAATGAAATAAGTGCCACATAATCTTTAATTTTGAGAATTATCTTTCCCTAAAATGCCTGGTAATAATATTACCATGAGTGTCAATAGTTAACTATAATATCTTGATCATAAGAATAAAAAATCCATAATCTTTTTAGGTGTCAATCCTTGCCAGTTGTTACCCTGAGTATTACTAGTTATCCATAATATTTTGACGACAAGGGCATCATAATATGGAGTAGTCTAAGGCTTCGACGATTTCACCCAGTGTTAGACTACTCTGTTAACTTGGCCTCGTTGACGACACTCATCCGAGACCTAGATAGACCGTGCCATAAAGCCTGAATGTTAACGACGTCGATTAACGAAGTAGTCTAACGCCGAGCGAAATTGTCGAAGCATTAGACTACTCCTCACGGTATATACACGACTCCATTAATTCTCAATCCATGTCAGTTGTTCCCAAAATATTACTAGTTATCCATAATTAATTCTCAATCCATGCCAGTTGTTACGCAAAATATTAATTCTCAATCCATGCGAGTTGTTACCCAGAATATTACTAATTATATTGTGATGGTTGATTTCTTAATTACTAATATTGGCACATAGAATTCTCTTATTATGTTTCTATATTTTAGTAGTAGTTGTCATTGTAAATGTGATTTTATATTTCCCATAGCATTTTACCATGGATAACAACCTTAAGAGTACTTGAAATGGTGGTTCTATGAATATAATTTTTGTATACTAATATTCCCATATAATTCTCCTCCTACGTTCTAGATTTTTGTGGTGGTCATTATTAAGTAAATGTGATTTTATATTTACCATAACATTTTACCATGGTGACATCATGAAGAATACTTGAAACAGTGTTTTTATGAATATAAGATTATTAATGAGAAAAGAGTAGCAAATATGATGTCATTTTCATATACCTATTCATAAACCAAATTTCACCACGTATTTAACTATCAAATTTTGTACTAAGAAAGCATTACACTCTTCATAAAGCAAATTTCACCACTTATCTAACCATCAATTTTTTATTAAGTTAAAAATAAAAGTATTACTACTATCGAAATATTAATGATGCGCAAACAACAACTAATTATTACATTATTACAGAACTTCGATATAACTATGACGGCTTAAAGGAAAGCCGTGAAGTTCGTTTTTTCACAATAAGAAGCCAAAGCACCATCTTCTAGCTGACATTATGCATCAACAACACCACACCTAGTATTTGCATCAATTACAAGGTAACCCAATCCATAGAAATTAAGTGTTTACTAAGAACTTGAATGCAACATTACAGGGTTACAAACCCTTATCATGTGACTTCTACCTCATTAAACTTCCAAGCAATGGATACTAATAGTACCTGGCTTTTGTAGTCTTCAAAAATCTAGAAACACTTGGACCATCGTAGTCGCGACATGCATTAAGAAACCGTGCTCTGACAAGAAATACATTAAGTAAATTGTGGAAGGCCATCTTGAAACTTTCAATTAATATATATTTTCAAAGGAAAGACTATTACAGACCGAACATTCATTTTTCCAGGACCAGAATTCTTGGGTCGAGCTCCATATTTGAGTTGTTGATCCCTTCGACACCATAAATCGGTAGCCATTAAATGTTATAAGACAAGCACAAAAAGGGGATGTCATTTTATAGTAAATTGAATAAGGAATTAAATATCCGAAAATAAAAATATAAATATAAGCATAAAATTTCTTGCTTGGTGTGTGAGTTCTAATTAAACCAAGGAATAGGAGGACCTTATCGAATTCTAGAAATATAGTTGCAGACCTTAGTCAATATCGAAACCTTTTAAAGGGAAAAGACGATGTCGACAGACCTTATGCCATCATGTCGCAAAGATAGACTGTTTGATAACCAACATAATCTTCAGAGAACACTATAACAAAACAAATCTATCACGGAAACCCTAACGCATAATACTTTCCAACCTTTTTACCTGGAAGCCAAAGGAACATTGTTTTTTTTGGAAGCATGATCAAAGGCATAGAACATTCAATATTGAGCTCGCATCTCTCAGAATCAATGTCCTAGGAGCTTAATTATTGCAGTTGTACTAAGATCCAAGTGTAGTCTCAATGTTTAGAACATTAAGAGTGTCATCATTGTTTACCTCTGCATGGCAAATTGAGAAAAGATAACTATTCTAATAGAAGTGCCTCTAGCCAATTAGTAATAAATTTTAAATCTTTGTTTTTCAAGATCAGCGTTGCCGTAGAGCATACAAATACATGACTCTACCTTTTATTCACCCCACGTTAAAGGTTTCTTTGCTTCATTGCTTAAAATTCTCGTGCGGAATACAAAAGTGGATGACATAATTGAATGTTAAATAAAACAATAACAACCTTAATTGAATTATTTGTAGCAAGGAAATAACTGGATTACCACCATTGAAGCTGCAAGGAAAAAAAAATTAGATGACATAACCTACACACTGCCCATAGTACACAAAAACATGCCAAAGGCACCTGGAGCCTAGCACGACAAACAAGAAAATCAATTTAATTAGATTATGAAATAATCTAAAAGAAATTGAGCTATGCTTCATCAAACCAACTTTCCAGGAGTTTTTCCCTCAATTTGAAAATCCTGTCTACGTCATGAATTACACAGGATTTCGACGACATCCATTTTCGCTTATTTGGAATCCAAATTGGTTACATTCATGAGGTTCCCATTCTGAAGACTGGGGATATTTATACAGTCTGGTTATGACTTTCAAATCTGTATGCGTTTGAATATGGTGATCAATAATAACATCACATCCTTCTCCAGTATTTGTGACCACTCCTATCTGATCAAGATCATCTTTGAAATCATGAATTCCTCTTCCATAGAACGCCCCGTCAATACAAGGAACATCATTTTTTACCAAGGAAAAAGGACTCCACTCGTAATTAAATATGAATTAAGAATAAAATCATTATATCTTCCAATAGAAGAAGAATAATATATATATAATAATTTAAATTTAGTTTTTTATTTATATTGATTGTTATAAAATTAAATATAAATTGTAAAACATGTCCATATTAAACTTAAATATCAAATTATTATATTCATATTAATTGTTATATATTAAATATAAATAGTAAATTTAATGATGATGATGATACTTATGATGGTTAATGTCTACTGAGACCAAACTTTGGTCTATCGAACCTAAAGCAACCAACTAATTAGTTTGTTTTTAAAATTGTATTCCTATGCTCAAAAAGCTTGGTGAGAAGCCTCTCGAGCTCACTATAATTTTGACAAGCTAAAAGGCTAGGACGGTCGACGTTACAACAAAGATTATGAGACTGAGATCTAATGTGGGTGTACACAGGGCACTCTAAGAGGATGTGATTTTCATCTCAATGTCCCTATTCTCACAGAGATGGCAGATCCTTTCGACCCATGGTGTTTTAGGAACTGTCCAACGACCTGTTTCACTATGGAGCTCATGAGAGTTTGTTCTTATCTCGGTTATATTAGTTTTTTTCTTTGAACTGGTTAAATAGAGAGATACTTTTGATCTTCTAGAGTAGGGTTGATGACCTCCTTATAATATCTTAATTTTCTTTTAGCCTCTAAATCTTTCTCACACCACAGTTTCTCTTTAAACTTAGAAGTAACAATATTTTTAGCGTTATTAATATTTTGCAATTTGCAATTTTTTTGTCGATCTCCCAATGGTTTAACCAGGCCCTGTTATCTTTATGTCAATCTTTATGCCAACCTCGCTTGAGCCTTAGGTGGTTTTGGATGGAATTAAAAGCTAGCTTAGGAAGTCTATGGTCTCCCATATTATTGATTTTGTGCTTGTACAACAGGAGCCTAGTCATAGCTAGGCTCTGGATAGGGGAAAGACCCGCTTCTATAAGGAGAATAGGATATGGTGTATTGCTTTTAATTTTGAGGTTATACGTTTTAAAACGCTTATGGATTTACTCAATCTTTCTCCAAGATTCCCTAGAGAAAGATTCTCAATCTTTCTCCAAACTTCACAATCCATACAAGATAACAGGAGTGACTAAAGTTTCAAAGAGAAATTTCTTTTTATCTCACATCACAAGGTTTTACAATTATTTTCAAGACCAAAGTAAGCTTTTCACCGTCCATTAATCCTTTTCTCAATGCTATAGTTTTAGTTGAGCTTGTGATGAATATCAATTCCTAAGTATTTATAAGAAAACACTTCCTTCAAATTGTTATTGTCATACCACAAAGTTGGTGTAAGTATCCATATCATATTATAATTTCAAATATAAGAAATTGTAATTTTTTATTTAAAAAATTTTGATATTTTGAAGTTTCGTCATAATCTTCAATTTCGAGAATTATCTTTCACTAAAATCCATAATCCATAATGATATCACCGAGAGTGTCAATAGTTATCCATAATCCATAATGTTTAGAAGAAGATCCAAATTGTAATACTAATTGTTACTGGGAGTTCCAGTAGTTTTCCAAAACGTAATATGTACTCGGTATTGGGAGTCGGGACGCGTAGATATAATACTCATTGTTAATCCATTATCAATTGTCAATCCATTATGTTACCCAAAATGTAATACTAATTGTTACTGGGAGTTCCACTAGTTTTCACCAAAATGACTGGTCGTGTACTCGACGCGGTCACAGTATGTCGGTGCTCCACTCACAGGAAATTCCGAAGCACTAAAAAATTTTGTTCAATATATTTGAGGACGTTTTGGTGAACTATACAAGAAAATAAATAATCAGCCAGATTTTAGAGCGGTGTCGAGAGAGACACAGAGAGTGAACCAGTGGTAACTTGGGATCATCTGCTCATACCCACTTTGCACTTCTTTTGCTCTCAGATCAACCACGCGATCCGCAATTCCAATCTGTGAAAGCATGGCATCATTAGCATCTCCATCCATCTCATATGCCACCAACAATTCCTATGTCTACGATATCTTTATTAACCACCGCGGCCCTGATTGCAAAGAAACCTTCGCCACCGATCTTTACAATACCCTTTCTGAACAACACGGATTGAGAGTATTTTTGGACAAGTCTGAGTTGCAAGAGGGAGAGAACATAACTCCTCAAATTGAAAGCGCTATTCGAACAGCCCGGGTTCATATAGCTATTTTCTCTCCAAGGTACGCGGAATCAACTTGGTGTTTGAAAGAGCTCGAGCTCATGTTGGAGTCGAGCGCAACCATTATTCCGGTCTTCTACGGTGTCCGCCCATCAGAACTTCGTTGGACGCAGGGCGAAACGGGACTGTATGCTAGGCTCTTGCGCATGCTCCCCTGGGTTCTTTGCATTCTCTCCTGTACGAGAGAAGAAAATGGAGCGTATGCTCGATCCCTCCGCACGCTCGAACAGAAGAAAACAATCGACCCTCAAACTGGTAAAAAGAAGCCGCGATATGAGTCCAACACTATTCGAAAGTGGAGGGAGACTCTTGCTCAAGTTGCAGACATAAGCGGTTTCGACAAGGAAACTTATAATGGGTGAGAACTCTAACACTTTCCCCTGGGTCTTAATTTGTTGGATTGATACGTTTATAGCATTTCTGACTAGTAATTGTGCTCTGAATATTGTTTAGTGACGAGCGCCAGCTCCTCAAACAGGTCGTGGAAGGAGTTTTGAAAAAAGTTCCAAGAGAATACCATGTGGCCAAATATCCAATCGCTTTGGATCAGAAAGTAGAAGATTTCGAAAGGAAAATGTTATTGCAGCACCAAAGCGGGCAGACTAGAGTTACAGGAATTGTGGGACTTGGCGGGGTTGGAAAAACCACCCTTGCAAAACAAATATTTAACGCCCAGAAATCAAATTACAGCCGATCTTGTTTTCTATTTGATGTCAGAGACAAATCTTTGAATTCCTTGCAGAGTATGCTTCTCAAGGACTTGGTTCAATTAAATGTGCAAATAAACAGCACCGATGAAGGTAAAGCGAAGCTCAGAAGGCATCTCTCATCTTCTAAAGCTCTCGTCATTTTAGATGACGTTGATCATATTGAGCAGATGGATGCATTACTCTTGTCACCTGAGGAAGTACTTCATTCCGGGAGCTTAATTATAGTTACATCTCGCAATAAGGATGTTCTTACAAACTGGGGAATTGAAGAATCCTCCATTTACAGTCTAACCGGACTCGGTTCACGACACTCGAAAGAGCTCTTCTGTTCGCATGCATTCGGCCGGCCTCATCCTGATGTGGGATTTGACGAAGTGGTTGCAGAGTTTGTGGATGCCTGCCAGGGATTGCCATTATCTCTTAAAGTGCTTGGTGCTCTTCTTCGCGGGAAATATGATTTGAACCATTGGAAAGAGCAATTGATCAAAGTCTACAAAATACTTCCCTCTGATATACAACTCAGACTTAAAATTAGTTATAACAGTCTGGATGAAGAGGAGAAACAAATATTTTTAGACATTGCATGTTTCTTTATAGGAAAAGACAAGGATACCGCCATAAAGATTTTGGACGGATCCGGCTGGGGAGGATGCCTGGGTTTTAGGAACCTGGAAAACAGATGCCTTTTGGAGGTCGATAGCAGAAATCGTATAAGAATGCACGACCACCTTAGAGACCTGGGCAGAGTCATAGCCGAGAAAGAACCTCCTGATTCTCGGCGTCGTCTTTGGCGCCCAACTAACAACCTTCATAATATGTCCGATCAATCACCTGTAAGTATTTTGAAAACCGACTTTCAAACTAATGTTCTATCAAGTCCTGAATTCATAAACTAATTTGATGAAATGCCGTTGTGTTGTCAACATTCTTAAACAAATTTGCATGGATATCAATCATGTTTTAGGTACGCAGAATTACCATGGCTCCCAATTACGGCTCAGAATGGCATCCAGAGGTCACTTACAGGTTGCGGCTGCTCACCGCTGAAGGTGATTGTGTGGAACGCATATTGAGCATTGCCCAGTCACCACAACTTATATGGCTCTGTTGGAAAAACTGTCCGCATTCCTCCCTGCCTTCTTGGGTTCCAACAGAGAGTTTAAGAGTTCTAAAAATAGAAGGGGAACAGTTGGAAACACTTTGGCTACATGAATCCCAGGTAATCATGTAATTTACTTTTCTTTGTGAAGGTTGTTTAAAAATTCTTTGCTCTAGCACAATGCACAAAAGCAGATATTCAGAAAAAACCCACTTTGAAAACATGAACGTTGCAGGCGCCTGTGCAGATGAGGGTGTTGAATATTCAAGCTGGCCGTTTCATTATTCCAAAATCCATTGGGAAACTGAAGCAACTCGAACGTTTTTCCCTCAAAGGCAACGAACATCTGCAGCTTAGTCTGAAAACTTTGCCGGACGAATTCTGTAATTTGATGTCCTTGAAATACTTGGAGTTAAAGTACTGTCAAGATATGGAGAGGCTTCCAGATTCATTTGGCAACTTAACTAAGCTCCAAAGCATTAACCTGATCCAGTGCTCTCATTTACAGAGGCTGCCGGATTCATTTGGCAACTTAACTAATCTCCAAGAGATTATTTTGTCAAGCTGTTCCAGTTTACAGATGCTTCCTGATTCCTTTGGCAATTGTGTAAACCTCAAACACATTCACTTGACCTTCTGTAAATGTTTGCAGACGCTCCCCGATTCCCTCGGCAACTGCACGAACCTCCAAATCATTACCTTGCTCGACTGCTCCAGTTTGCAGATGCTCCCCGATTCCCTCGACAACTGCACAAACCTCCAAAGGATTGACTTGTCTCACTGCTCCTGGTTGCAGATGCTCGCCTATTCCCTAGGCAACTGGACGAACCTCCAAAGCATTGACTTGTACGACTGCTCTAGTTTGCAGATGCTTCCCGATTCCCTCGGCAACTGCACAAACCTCGAGAGCATTAACTTGTCTTACTGCTCCTGTTTGCAGATGCTTCCCGATTCCCTTGGCAACTGCACAAACCTCCATAGCATTGACTTGTCTTACTGCTCCTGTTTGCAAACGCTCCCCGATTCCCTTGGCAACTGTACAAACCTCCAGAGCATTGACTTGTCTTACTGCTGCTGTTTGCAGACGCTCCCCGATTCCCTCGGCAACTGCACAAACCTCCAGAGCATTGAGTGGTCTCACTGCTCCTGTTTGCAGATGCTCCCCGATTCCCTCGGCAACTGCACGAACCTCCGAGGCATTCGTTTGTCCAGCTGTTCTTGTTTGCAGATGCTCCCCGATTCCCTCGACAATTGCACTAACCTCCTAAGCATTCGTTTGTTCCGCTGCTCCCGTTTGCAGATGCTCCCCAATTCCCTCGGCAACAACTGCACCAACCTCCAAAGGATTGACTTCTACCGCTGCTCTCGTTTGCAGATGCTTCCCGATTCCCTGGGCAACTGCACAAACCTCCAAAGCATTGACTTGTCTCACTGCTCCAGTTTGCAGATGCTCCCCGATTCCCTCGGCAACTGCACAAACCTCCAAAGCATTGACTTGTCTCACTGCTCTAGTTTGCAGATGCTCCCCGATTCCCTCGGCAACTGCACAAACCTCCAGAGCATTGACTTGTCTCACTGCTCCTGTTTGCAGACGCTCCCCGATTCCCTCGACAACTGCACGAACCTCCAAAGCATTCCTTTGTCTGGCTGCTCTCGTTTGCAAATGCTCACCGATTCCCTCGGCAACTGCACGAACCTCCAAAGCATTTGTTTGTCTGACTGCTTCAGTTTGCAGATGCTCCCGGATTCCCTCAGCAACAACTGCACGAACCTCCAAAGCATTGACTTGTCCGGCTGCTCTCGTTTGCAGATGCTTCCCGATTCCCTCGGCAACTGCACAAACCTCCAGAGCATTGACTTGTCTCACTGCTCCTGTTTGCAGATGCTCCCCTATTCCCTAGGCAACTGCATGGACCTCCAAAGCATTCACTTGTTTGCCTGCTCTGGTATGCAGATGCTCCCCGAATCCCTTGGCAATTGCATTAAACTTCAAAGCATTGACCTGTCCTTCTGCTCTAGTTTGCAGATGCTCCCCGATTCCCTCGGCAACAACTGCATGAACCTCCAAAGCATTGACTTGTCCGGCTGCTCTCGTTTGCAGATGCTCCCCAATTCCCTCGGCAACAACTGCATGAACCTCCAAAGCATTGACTTGTCCGGCTGCTCTCGTTTGCAGACGCTTCCCGATTCCCTCGGCAACTGCACAAACCTCCAGAGCATTGACTTGTCTCACTGCTCCTGTTTGCAGATGCTCCCCTATTCCCTAGGCAACTGCATGGACCTCCAAAGCATTCACTTGTCTCACTGCTCTGGTATGCAGATGCTCCCCGAATCCCTTGGCAACTGTATCAAACTTCAAAGCATTGACCTGTCCTTCTGCTCTACTTTGCGGATGCTCCCGGGTTTCCTTGGCAAGTGCATAAAGCTCGAAAGCATTCTCTTGTCCAGCTGCACACGCTTAAAAGAATTGCCAAGTGCTCTTGGAGACCTCAGTAATTTGAAAATTTTGCATTTAGGAAGCGAATCGTTGGAAATACCCTCATTCAGTTTTCTGAGGAGCTTAGAGGAATTGGAGCTCAACTTTTGCCAGGGATTGAAATGTTTGCCAGATTCCATTAGATTGTTGACTCAGTTGAGAAAGTTGAAAATAAAAAAGACGAGCAATCTTGAAGTGTTAAAAATAGAAGATTGTCAGCCAAGTGATCCGCCATTCAAAATAGACGGAGGGGAAATTGAAACATTTTCCAATTCAAGAGACGCATCGGAGGTATCCTATTCTGAAGATGTTTGCCTCAACCTTCAACATGTCGAAATTGAGGATTGTGATGGTCTTGTGGAGGTTGGAGCATTACCAACAACACTCATAACTCTAAAGGTGAGGGGCTGTACTGCATTGAGGAAAGTAGGAGGTCTTGGTGGCCTCTCAAAACTTCAAAAGGTTACAATCAACGGTTGTAATGATTTGTTGGAGGTTGGAGCATTGCCAACAACACTGATAACTCTAAAGTTGACTGATTGTGCTGCATTGATAAAAGTAGGGGGGCTTTCTGGTCTTTCAAAACTTCAAAAATTGAACATTCGCTGGTGCATAGAATTGGAGGAGCTGCCATGCATTGAAACATTGGTATCTTTGGAGGAGTTTTGTGCATTTAATTGTGTCAAGCTGAAGCGCATACAGGGTTTAGACCAGTTGACAAAGCTTCGAAAGCTGGATATTAATTGGTGCATGGAATTGGAGGAGCTTCCAAGCATTGAAAAAATGGCATCATTGAAGGAGTTGTCTGCATTTAATTGTGTAAAGCTGAAGAGCATACATGGGTTGGAACAGCTGACAGAGCTTCGAATGATGAACATTAGTGGGTGCATAGAACTGGAGGAGCTACCCAGTATTGAAAAATTGGTATCTTTGCAGGAGTTATGTGCATTTGATTGTGTCAAGCTGAAAATCATACAGGGATTGGGGCAGTTGACAAAGCTTCAAACGCTGAACCTTAACGGGTGCATGGAATTGGAGAAGCTGCCAAGTATTGAAACATTGGAATCTTTGCAGGAGTTGTGGGCATTTAATTGTCTCAAGCTTAAGAGCATACAGGGGTTAGAGCATTTGACAATGCTTCTAACGCTTAACATTGATGGGTGCATGGAATTGGAGGAGCTGCCAAGTGTTGAAACATTGGTATGTTTGGAACGATTGGTTGCACGTAAATGTGTCAAGCTGAAGAGAATACAGGGGTTGGCGCAGCTGACAGAGCTTCAATTACTAGATGTTAGGGAGTGCTCAGAGTTAAAAGAGCTGCCAGGTCTTGAACATGTGAATAGATTGGACACAGTTTATGCTTCTGGATGCCCCAATCTGCAGTGGGGTGGGGGAGTAGTGGAGGAGTTGCACCAACGACTGGAGGAAGGCTTCATCATATGAAAAGCTTATCAGAGCACTGCATGCTGGCAATCGAGGGCAGTTGGCACATTCCCGGAGAGAGCTCTGTCCTGACATTTTGGCACTTAATAGTTCAAAATGCTAATTCCCACATGGAACCATCTCCAAGAACGAAGAATCTCCTCTGTGCTAATTCCCACATGGAACCATCTCCATAGTTAAATGCTTATATATTTGATTTTATGGTGCGCATCTCTATAATAAGTTTTGACATAATGAGACTGAAATCGACTTGCTGTGGATTAATTATTTATTAATATGGTTTGGTTGCAAATCAAAAGTTCAAAACATTTTGTAAATTTAAGTTATTACTATTAAATTAAGTTCATGTTGCAAAGTCAAACTCTTTTGATTTCCATTAATTTGGTTTTTAAACCATAAAGTTTTACAATGTTGTGCATAATTTCAATATTAAATTTAATATTATGTAAAATAAAAATAAAAATGTTTTTTTTAAATATAATCATTTGATATTATGATTGGCTAAGAACAACTTTTATATTTGTAAGAGTGATTTTAATTATCAAAATTTTAAAATAATTAAAAATAAATTTTAAAACAAATTTTAAAAAATGTCATATATTATCTACAATCTAATTCATTAACTATAGTTAATATACTTGGGTGGCAAAGACTTTGAACTGCTTTCCATATATTTTTGAAACTTCTTTAAGAATCAAAATAACTAAAACATTAAAAAGAAGAAGATAACATTGAAGTGTTTGAAGGCGAACAATGTTTTAGTCTTTAAAATGAAGTCTATGGAGTCTTTTTCATTTGTTATTGAAGTTGATGTTTTGTCGTCGTGAAGCTTCTTGTGAGGATTTTCAGAGGTGTAATTCGTTGGTGCTCACAAGTTTATCAGAGCAACTGCCTATAGTTGTCATTGGTACCGTTTAGAGATCATTTTGGTAGTTGAAAGACCACGATGTGCAAATTAGACAAGCTCCAAGACTTCAAGGTAGTCGTCTAAGCCTCTGCCAAAATCCTTGCCCCAAAATTTTCTTTTAAAAAACTAGACAAAATACCTTCAGTGGATCTCTCTCCCTCATATTCGTGTAAGAAAGCATTCGCTCTCTCTAAACAAGCACTCATTGGAAATTTCACTAGGCTTTGTCTTAGCCCCAAAGCGATGGAACTATGGATTGTAGAGCATTAGGCCCCTCTGTTGCGAGTTTGGGTAACTCATTTTTCTATTGGTAGGGGTTACTTTGTCTTTATTTTTCTACACAAAGATGATAGAGATCTGGTTTTTTAGATATTGACCCTTTTTCATGGGTTGGAGAGGAAAGTTTCTTGCTCCTTGGTCTCTGGACTTTAACCTAGAAGCAGAGATAACAATTGCACAAGTATGGGTAGGGTTTCCTCATCTCCATCTTCACCTTTGGGTGGAAAACTCACTCATGGGCATCGACAATAAGTTGGGCCATTTTTTGGACAATGTGAATAAGAAGGGGGTCAAGTTCTCTTGCTCTCATATTTTTCTAGAGATTAACCTTGAGAAAGGGATTCTAGAGGCTCTAAAACTTAATGTCAAGGGCTAGAGCCACATCCAAGAACTGGACTATGAGAAGATTATGTTTAAATGTAGTGCTTGTCATGTATATGGACACTTTACCAAAATCTATCCAAAACTAAAACAAGACAACAATCTACAAAAGGTCTAAAAATCAAAGTTGCAAAGTTCAATATAGTTTCTAATTGATGCTAAAACCCTTTGCGCAAAGAAAACTTGGATATTGTAGGAATCCCCTTGGAAAGCAACAATAAATTTGAAACCCTCAAAGATCTGGAAGAATTGGAGCTAGAAATAGCAGGGGAAAAGAGTCCAATAAACCCCCCTCTTTCAAACCCCAAAAAGGTGGAAATGAGAGATTATGATTCAATCTTGTCAGTTTCCAGGAAAGAAACATGGCATGTACAAGATGCTCTAGCCCCCGAAGGGTTGGCTGAAATAGTCTCTAGTTTCATAGTCTTAGTAGACAAGGCAAACCAAGAATTGAATTCCCCCCTCTCAAAAGCATTCAATTTCTGGAAAGTTAAGATACATCCCTTCCCTCTCGTCCTCTCACAAGAGGAAGAACAACAAACAAGCAAAGGCAAGAAAAGGAAGTCAAATCAAATATCATGTTGGGATACAAAAGTTGATTGGGCCCCATGTTTAAGGGGCTTTCGATATCTCAACCAAGTTAGATTTAATGTTTTGTTTCTGCATTTTGTTATGTTCACAATTTGCGAGGATATACACTTGTAAAATAGATTGGAGTATCAAAAGAAAATGTTCTTGGAACAATTGGGATTTCTTTCCAAGGATTACCAATAGGAATATGGCAGTATTGCTAGAGGTCATCAACTTCCATTCTCTCTGTATTTCTTTCTCTCAACTCATCCAAATCTTTTTTCAATGCAAAACTCCCTAATTGTTCTTGTTAAAAATACAAATGAACTCTCTGAAGTGATAGTTTTGACCCAACCATCTCAAGGGAGAAACGATAAACAAGGAGCCACCATTTCGGCCTCATATTTACCACAACCATTATAACAGAGCAATAATCAACAAGTCTTAGTGAGAATTACAAATAATTTTCCATTTGTAACCAATGGCTTAATGATTACTAAAATTTATTCAATAGTAATTATTCTATTCGAAATATGACTTTCTTCTTAAAAACAACTATATGAAATCATAACATGCAAATGTCAATTAACACATTATATCTAAAATATGAGAAATGAAATGCTACTGAGATACATATATTTCTATACAATAAATATAAAAGAGGAAGAGGAAGACAACAATATAAAGAAATTTGGTGAACTAAAAATTGCAAAAAAAAATGAATGAAATAGATAAAAGTAATTAATATTTATAACTCTTTATGTTAACATTAAATTAAATATAAATAATAAAACATCTCCTAAACTATAAATGACTATTTAAAAAGAAGAAAATCCCTATATAATATAATAATAAAGTAAAATACTAGTTGAGAGAACTATTAGTCGAGACAAAGAACACAAACCTGACTATTTAAAAAAAAAATCTTTATATAATATAATAATAAAGTAAAATTGTAAAAGAAAAACTTTATATAATAGAATAATAAAGTAAAATAGTAAATGAAAATTTTTATATAATATAATAATATAATAAAGTAAAATAATAGTTGAGATTATTTTAATATAATAATAAAGTAAAATAGCAGTTGGGATTATTTCGGAGAACTGTTAATTTGTGAGACAAGTAACACAAACAATTTGTGAGACAGGTAACACAAACATTTTGAGATAATGTAGACGTCATATTTTATTTTATTTTTTTAAGGAAAAAAGTTGTTTTTTGATATTCTATTGAATCAAAGGTAACATAAAAGATACATGATATGAGTATCATTTCGATATCCAAAAGCTAGATAAATACATCTCAACTAAACATCAACAGTCTAGAGGAAAAACAATATCCAACAAGAACCATAAACCCCCATCTCCCAAACGTCCGAGAGGGACTCTCTACATGATCTAAAGGGATCAGAAATAGTGCCCCAAAAGCCTAACCAAAGGAAGCATAGGAGGGGAAAGCAGATACACCTCGACTAAAAAGGCAAGCAGAAATGCCAAAACCAGCTCATACGAATGAGCAAGACGGTAAAGAAACTGGCTTAAAAAGAAGTACAATCTTTCAAGGAAATATGGAAGCCACCGTCATAACTATTCAGAGAAACTTTAAAGTACCAAAGCCAATTTCTTCTCCATCCAAGAATTCAGAAAAGGAGAGGAACCCCATATCCAGAACAAGTGCTTCCTTTGATAGGACATCAACACACTGATTGTGCTCCCTATAAATATGCTGAAAACTCAAGGAGAGAAAAGAAGCTTGGGCAGTTCTGATGCATTCACACCAATGCTCCACAGTTGTGACCTCAAGACATGCCTTTTGATTTGCCCAATTTATAATAACCTGTGAATCCCTAAAGCTTGTGAGAGATGGGATTCCCACATATGCAGCAAAGGATAAGAGAGATGAAAGAGCTAGGAGTTCGGCTCTCGTGTTAGTACTTATGCCGCATCCCATCTTAACATGGAATAAATGTGAGGCACTGATGAGGAGGACAAACCCAACACCTCCTAATTTTTTTGCAGCTGCACCATCAAAAAAATATGTGGGATAGATGTTCTTTGGGATCAGACCAATATCTCTACGAGTTGCCAAAGCTTCCACATACGCATATGAATGGAAAATATCTTTTCTTTTGATGCATACCATGCCAACCATAGTTTCAATATCTTCAAATACACGCAGGTTACAGGCCTTCCAAATACACCAACAATAAATAAAAAAAGGAAAATAGAGCAGCGGGTGTGTTGTTACAGTCTAGGAATTTAAATTTTCCAGGAAAGATCGGTTCTTCCAATTTAAAAGAAGAGAGTAACGAGAGTCCAGAGCAACACGAACATCCTTTGCAAAAGTACAGGAGCCAAAGAGATGATCCATTGTCTCAGATTCAACTTTGCACAAACAACATCGCCCAGGACCAATCCAACCCTTTTTCAATAAATTATCCCAAGTGAAAATACGATTTTCCACGCTTAGCCAGGAGAAACATTTCAGTTTCAGAGGAAACTTCCAATTCCAAAGTTTATTATATTTCCAACAAATAAGAGTATCCAAAGCAGAGGACACAATCCGATTATAGGCCAAGTGGGCACTCGCATCACCATTTATGTCATTGCGCATCCAAAGTAAAATGTCTTCGAGTTCTGATAAGTGTATCCCTCCATGGGAGAGACCTTTGATATATCTAGTCCATTCATCATTCCAAATACCCCCAGCTCAAGATCCTCCTCCATCAACCAATAGGACTTATTAGAAAGTGGAGTGTCAGGGATGCATGTCTACTGGAGAGTGGTAATGCCATAGTCCTTGAGGTATCCATGTAATTCTATAGAGAGCACAAAATCAAAATTTAGCCCAGAAATCAGATCAATGCCCACCTTTAAATGGGTTCCATTACCTGCTTTTCAACCCAATTTGCAATTGAGCCAAGGAATCCCTCCGATGAAGGCATTCCAAATATGCGAGGTATTTTGGATCACAAACTTTTTTGTGTGGAGCCAATTCTCAAAAGAAACATATTTTTGAGATATTTTGTTTGAATAACCAAATGCCAGAGACCTTTGCTTTTAAGGATACTCCACAGACATTTCACCCTGAGAGAAATGTTAAACCAGTCAAGGTCCTTATATTCCAACCACCTTGCAAGTAGGGTCGTGAGAGGCCTTTCCAATAATCTAGGTGGAGTTTGCGCTTGTGAGTGGATCCCCCCAAAGGAAAGTAAAGATGGACTGTCTAAGTCTGTTAATAATAAACTTTGGTAATCTAACAAGAGAGAACCAATAGACTGGAATTCCAGTCATAACATAATTGATCAGTAAGAGTCTACCCCAATTGAGAGAATTTTATAGGTCCAATGGCCAATTCTATTCTCAATTTTTTTTACAATCCAGCGCCAATCCTTCTTACCATAGCCAGAGGGTTTGATAAAAAAACCTATATATTTGAAACCAAGACCAATCGATTCTTTTTTATACGGAAGGATTGCCTGGATACTGTTGTTGACCTCCTCCTATAAATTGTTACAGAGAAAGGAAGATTCCTCTATACTTACACTCATGCTCGAAGCCGAACAGAAGAGATCTAGGATAACATTGTAAGCTACTCCTTCAATGACCAGCATAAAAATGAGTGGTGATAAGGGACAACCTTTTCTGATACCACGAGTAGCATTAAGGAAGCCAGACGGTGGCCCATTGATCAAAACTAAGAAATTTGCAGAAGTAATGCAACCCGTTATTCAATTAATAGTACCCAACATACCTATCTAAAGTAGGATCAGTCTAATATATGTCCAATTGACCCTGTCGAAATATTTAATGAGATCCAATTAAAGTAACAGTGCCTCCAAGTTTTTTATTTTAATCGTGTGTAAGATTTCCTGAGTTATAATAATTGATTCCTGTATTTGTCAATTTTTTAAGAACCCAAATTGTTCCATAGAGATGTATTTTTCCAGAATAGGCTTAATTTTGTTCGAGATTACTTTTGAGATGAGCTTATAAGCTAGGTTGCATAGCGAGATGGGTCCAAAGTTTGCAAAATACTTTGGCTTATCACTCTTGGGTATGAGGTTCAAGAAGGTGGAGTTTAGGTCTCTCCCCACCCTTCCTTCTTTGCCAGAAAACTCCATCACTTTTCATAAGTCCAACTTAACTAGGTCAAAGAAGTGAAGGAAGAACTCAACAGTACATCCATCGGGACCCAGGCTACGGTCCTTTCTGAAACTCTTCAGAGTTGTTTCAATTTCCTCCATCGATACCTCAGCTTCCAGGGTCTCCGAGTCTTCCACGAAGAGGAAGGGGGGGAAGTGTTTTATAACCTAAAGTTGATTTGAGATAAGGGTTTTTCCATCATCCTTAAAAAGGTTTTTGAAATGTTGCCTCCCCAAAGTTTTGAGCTGGTCCATATTGCTCACCATATTACCTTCACCATCTTGCAGCTCCTAGATATTGTTATTATTGAGCCTGGCTAAGGCATAATTGTGGAAAATTTTGGTATTAGCATCACCTTCAGCAATCTAGAGAACCTTGCTCTTTAGTTTCCAAGTGAGAACCTCATGTGCCAATATATCATGACAACTCTTCTTATAGGATGCCATCTACTGAGCTTCCTGATCTGGGAGGACTCTTGTAGGAAATAGAGAAAAGACGTCCTGAATTCTAAGCTTTAATTCAATAAGTTCCTGTTTCTGTAGCTTTTTCTGCTCCTTTTCCCACACCTTTAGAACCATCTTGAGTCTTTTGAGTTTGAAAACCAGCCTATCCATACCATCAGTCCCATGGGTATTAGTCTTATCTAGCCATGAGGAATGAACAGCCTCAGAGAAAACTTCGACAGATAGCGAAGCCCTATTGAATTTGTATGGGTAATTCAAATTATGTGCAATATCTTCCCATTCAAGACAGACAAGGAAGTGATCTGAGATCACCAAGTGGTGTGTCCAAGATCTATAGCTAGTGAAGCAAGGAAACATTGAAGCTGAGATGAGAAATATATCTAATATCTTACTGATACCATCAGGCCCTACCCGACCATTTCTCCAGGTCAGACCAACAACAACAGGAGAAATATCCACCATTTGGTACGATCCAAAAGATGTGAAAAGTATGAATAGTCAGGATCAAAATTTTCTTTCTGCCCCCAAATCTCTGCATCTGAGAGGGTGAAATTTATATACCCAATTATAATCAGATTGGGAAGATCGAAGAGACCATCAGAGACCGTTGTGTCCCAAAATCATGTCCTGTGCAGATAGGGGTCGTAACAATTGAGAATGGAGATCTCCAAATAGGAATTCCTTGACAGGACCTTGAGAAAAATACCAAAACGGTTAACATAAGCCTTGCAACGGATCAAAGCAGGATCCCAACCCGAGAGAAGACCCCTAGAGAGACTGAGGGAGTCCGTTGAACATAACTCCCAACCGGGTTTAACTTTGGCAATAGAAATAAGTGCTTGTGAGTGGTCACACATGGTTTATTGCAGGAATACCATGTCTGACTTGATATCAGTGAGAAGAGAGACAAGGGCCTTTATTTTAGGGGGGCCTCTGACACCATGAATATTCATATAGATGAGTTTAATTAAGTAACTTGTTCTAAGGAGGTCTCTGCTCTAAGATCCCTAAGGGGACAAAGGTTCAAAAATGACAAGATCTTGTATCATCTTTTATTTTGACCGATAGGGGTTGATAGTCACTGACCAACAAGGCCACCTTGTATAACATATTTTGTTCTCCTACCCTTCCGAATGCTAACATTCTCAAAATGGATAGAGTCTAGGGGGATATTATTGGGGAGACATGTGTTTTATCAATAAATATTTCAAGAGAATTCAAGAGGGAAGAGTCCGAAAAAAATGGTACACCATGGGGACTAGCCACCGAGGGAGGGTCAAATGGAGGAGGGGAAGACACTCTAACGACCTCATAAAGTGGGGGGAAATCCACCTCCGAGAAAAGGGGCTGATCAAGTGCAGAGGGTAGGTAATCAAATTCCAAGGGGGGATTCGTCATCAGTGGCCCTGAAGGAGAAGTAGAGGAGGAATCATGGACCGGTTAGGGGTCTCATTTCGAACCTCAAATCCCCTCTAGTGGAGCGTTTACAAGGGCAGTGCCAATTCCCACCTTCAAAGGTGTCTGGACCAAGTGAGAGTTATGACAGATAATGTCCTTTTCAATATCCAAAATAAAGTCTAATTCCCCTTTGGTGAGATTCTTGTAAAGAGTAGGAGAAGCAGAATTATAAGTCACAGCTAAAGAACAAGAAGATGGGACTACCTGAGTTGGGACCAAAGGGATAGGGTCCCGAGTCCAATCATCCAAATATCGAGGAGAACCATGGAGTAGAACAGGACAAGAGTGCTTGAGATGACCAGTCTCATGGAAAAGGTGGCAACATAAAGGTATATTCCAATAGTCCAGCTTTTGTGAAAGAGTAAAATCGTGGCACTGGATATCTAGAACAACATGCATACCTGCTAAGACATCCATTTCTACTAGGACATGTGCCTATCTTTTATCAAATGATAAGTGAAAGTTTACTGGAATGACAACGAAATGGCCTAGCGAGTTGGCAATGTCGATAAGAATTTCTTCACTCCACAAAGGGAGCGGTAGGGTAGGCAGTATAACCCACAGGTGATGAATCGTCACTTTTTTCACGAAGAGGATTAAAATGAGTATTCCAGCGACTAAGCACCAGAAAGCCATTTCGAATGGGCCATAAGGAGTCAAGGATCAAACAAGCATCTTTTCCTTCAAGAAAGACGAAGACAAAAAATCCATTTTTCAGCTTGCTCATAAGTAGGGATGTAATTTAGGAGCGGTTTCCAGTGTAGTGTGGCCCAAGCTACCCAATCATATTTCCCAAGCTTGCAATATTCCAGATGCCAAAAGAGAGCTCCATTACAGAGAGTCTCAACCTTATCCATATAAATATCTTTCCCAAACACATAACTACGTTTAGCTTCCAGGATTTTAAGAGCTTTAGACTTTCTCCGAGACTTAAAGTGAGAAGATGAGGTCGCAGTCTGTTTTAAAGGGTCCCCAGGGTCCAAATTCCCCACCATTGCAGAGACAGAAGTGGATACAAGACACGCAATCCAACTACCAACGGGAAGGGAAAGCAATGGAAAGAGACTAGGGCGCTAGGATTCCAGAATCCAAACACTAGGAACAAAACAAGGGTCAACATAGACCACCTCGTAAAGTTACACAGACCCCGAGCAAAGGAAGAGGTAAAAAGAGAAATCCCTCAAGGAGACAGAAGCTCACAAACCAAAGGATGACCCAAAACCTGAGAAGGGAGGAGAAAAACCACCGAGAGCCTTAAAAGGAGGAGCATAGGATCGAAGCAACAGACCAGAAGCCGCCAAGAGGCAATCAAGCAAGAGTATCAGGAAGAAAAAAATAAGGAAAGTGAAAGTCAAGAGCAGATAAACCCAACAAAATAGCCTGCCCCAGATGCTGGGACCCAAGCTATAAAACCAATATCCTAGGGTTAAAGGAGAACCTTGACAAAGAAAACCCCAAGGAGTCTGAAGCTAGAGAACCGTGTGTAGAAAAGAGCAGACCCACCCACTAGAAAATTGAATTCCAGAGGGCTCGAAAACCAACAAAGTTAAGAAAAAACCCAGAGGTAGATACAACGCGTCAAGGAGACCCCGAACCCAACAAGAGAGAAAAAAAACAAGCAAGCCTTCTGGATCTTCGAACATACAAACATACAAAGGATGTGACCAAGGAGAGAGGGACCCAAAAACCAGAGAGAGAGAAACCCAAGAATGAGCCAAGAAACCGTGCTAGAAAGAGGAGGTCCCACTTTATTTACATGGTTGGTACTAAGTCCTCATGGAGAGGACGGACTCCATGCCAGGAATCCAGAGAATCGTCAGATTCTACCAGTCCTGGGAAAGATGCTACGAGATCGCGTCGCAGAAGGTTCAAAAATGGGTCAGATAAGTAGACAACTCGTGAAGTATCGGGGCACAAACAAAGTCAACACTCAGACAAGGGTAATGCACAGTCATAAAAGAAAGGACATAGCAATGGTGACTAAGCGCCAACTAGGCATAAAAGGGGGAAGCCCAAACTATAAAGGAGACAAACCCCACCACAAAGTAAAAAGGGTGACAAAAAAAGGAAGAGGGTTGTCAACAAATACCTAAAAGTCAATGAGATGTTTGAAACACCGCAGAAAGCACAGAAGCTGAAGGTCGCAGTGTTCCCTGCGAGGTTCGCAGAAAGCTAACCATCTGGTGAAAGTCCCACCGAAAAAAAGTAGTGAAGAGATAAGCCATTGACGGGGAAGCCAGAGTGTATCCCGAAAAGTAATGCCAAATACACGGAAAAGCTGACAAGATTCCAACAGAACCAGCGTTTCGAGGTCCTAAAAATAAAACATGAAACTAAGAAACCTGGCACAAACACCGCTAAAACCTAGCACAGTCGTCATCCCAAGATAATACATGACCACCATGAAACCCTAGCACAATCGTCAACCCAAAATAACTACACAACCACCATGAAACCTAACACAGACACCAGAGCTCCCCCTCTTCTTTCACCATATCCTATCCTATTACAATGTAAGTAACTTTATTTCAGAATTCATTTCCCTTTTCACGTTCTTCAGTTTGTTTAGTAGTAAATTTTTGAATTATTATCATGAAATAGTTTTAACTCTTTAAAAACATTAAAGTTTAACTCTCATCTTTACAAGTGTAACATCAAAATATTTAAAAAAAAATTAATTTAATATCCTTAACATTAAAGTCCGGTTCTCATCCTTACGAGCGTAACATCAAAAATCATTTGAAAAACTGCTATCATATGTCAATCCATTAGAGTTGTTATCCATAATATAAGTGGTAATCCATAATATCTTGAATAAAATAAAATAAAGGTTTGTGCAAAGGAAACATCTTTTTGAAATATGACCAAACCAAATGCACCTCAAATGTGCCAATTTGTCTTGTCGATTCCAAGTTCCAACGTTCCACGAAATTGTTTTCCCGCTATTTTCTCAAAAGGAATCATCTTGTGACATAAAATACCTCCTCGATAAAAATGAATATTATGTGATTGATGAAATTGCCAAGCACTTGCCAAAGCATTATTTAGCCTTATTTATTTTCATGGTTTAAATATAAATATAAAATAATAAAAGACAATGGTGATAAATTTAGTTCGTCGTATTTTAGGGACTTTGTTTGCTTAACGAAATAAAAATTTAGAAAATAACTAGATTTTGGTGTGGTTCTTGCCATATATTATTGGCATCATCTTCAACCTCTACATCCATCTCATAAGCCAACAACAATTATTATGTCTTTGTTGTTTTCATTAACCATTGTGGAGTTAATGGCAATAAAACCTTGTCCTTCCAACCTTCCTTATGGGCCTTTAGAGCTTGTTTTCCCCCTTCACGAATTCCTCGATGACTATTTTGTTTCTCAATATTTGAGGGTTTTGCAGTCCACCCAAAAGGATTGCAGTGAAACATCTTATGCAAAAGGTTGGGTCGACTATTCTATGCTGCAGGAAACTATGACCACTAGGGTCAAAGCATGTGATTTTTTTTTAAATTGCGGCTTGATTGGAAGTGTTGTGGTGTCAATGAGGATGACATTTTGAGTGGCTTGTTGGTTACATGGGACCCTTACTTTACACCATACTCTACTTGTGCAAGGATTCTTATTGAGGGGAAGGTGTGGGGTATGAATAGACCTTTGTCTTTGGTTAACATTTAAGGGCCATCTATCAATAGGCACAAGTTTTGTGATAGAGTGGCGAATTCGAGTATCTTAGCCGACCCTTATCGTATCATTGCGGGTGACCTAAATTTGACCCTTTTGACAGATGAAGTATGGGTCTCAAAAGCCCAGTTGGATCCTTTGGCATATTTCATCTCTGATTTATTTGAGTGGGCTCACCTGATTGATATCGTGCTTATTAGGATTATTAACCCTCCCTTGTCCAATTTGGTCATATGTCTAAGTTGGGAGTCCATCCAATCTATTTTTAGTCACTAGCACCATTGGGTCCACTTGGCCTAATTAGGGCACATGTTTCAGTTACTAAAGTGTGGGGAACACTAATTGAGGCCTACTGCCACTGATTTCACTTGCATGCATCAGTTTAGGAGCCTCCTAGACCAATCCCTACAATTTAGGAGCCACTGGGAGTGCCGAAACCAACCAAGGTCAGTTCAGTTCAGTTGGTGACTAGTCAAGCTAAGTTAGGAGTCAGTTACATTCAGTTCTAGTCCTCTACATTCAGTTGGCGCTAGGTTTGCTTAGCTGCACTCAGGAGGGGCACATTTCTCACCTACCACAATCAGTTATCCTTAGTCAACACTGAATGTAACACTTGATTTGCGTTTTATAACTTCGATGAACTCCAGTTATGGTTTAGACAAGGTCAGTTAACTATTGAGTCCTCCAATAGTGATTTATACAAGGTCTTAGTTACCTACAATCAAGTAGAGTCTAATCAATTCTAATTTCCTCATGTGGATTCGAATTGCATGTGGCTATTTAAGACATTGTACTTCATTGTAATTATTATCTAATTACTCTTTGATTAATGAAAAGCATTCATAGCTGCAAGCCATTTTTGCATTGTTTCATTCTTCAATAACTGAGTAAATTGTGTGATCTATCTTGTGAGTTGTGTGTTTGTCCATAGATATATGTGCTTAATTTAATATGGTATCAGAGCCTTGGCAGACAAGGCACTTCTCCTCCTCAGATCTCCTACTGGATCAATTTTTAGCAAAATTGCTCCTTCCAGCTCTACACCAAAAGCAGAAGGTTTACCACTTAATACCCCAAGTTAAGGAATTGTTGATCAATATTCATCAACTATGCTGGGTGTGATGAAAACCTGAAATGTGCAAGTTGTCGACCTTACGGTGCCCTTTTTGTGTTTTTTACAGGTACAACTTTGAATGGATTCATCAGTTCCTCTTCTCCCCCTATTCTCAAACTATTTAGAATGGAAGAAGAAGATGATTGCGTCTCTGATGAGATGAGGTCTCTATGGGGTGTCTATTGGACTCGGTGAAGAGTGTTTTAGTGAGAATGACTGGCTGAATAAATTTGATGCAGCTTTTGGAAGAATAGCACTGGGTCTTTCTCCTAGCTTGCGCTACCTCAGTAGATCTATTGAAGACCCTAAGGAACTATGGACAAGATTGGATAGAACCTTTGGAATGATTGATGAGAATCATAATAGTACTTTGGAGAGAATATCCAGCACCATAAGCATCTCTGATCCAAAAATCTCGGCCTCCACTCTCTCTGATGAAGTTGTTTAAGATGAAGAAGAAGCAGAAGCTTCTACACAGTCAATTCGAATTGAAGATAGTCTCCATGCAGTGACTCCTTCTTTTGATGCTCCGAAAGTTTATGAGATATCTGATATCTCATCTCCTCATATGGTTGAAATAGAAGAAGACATTTTAATCTCTGATATTGAAGAAAAATACTACTGCACTTCCATGCAAACATTCACCGGTGATTTTCCTTTGAATTCTGTGCAAAATTTACTAGTAATTGCTTCCGAAAGTGAAGAGAAATTTGATTTTTCTCCCTCTAATGTTGCTACTGGTGTGAAAATATGTAATACCTTGGATATTTTGGAAGAAATATCAGATTACCAGAGTGAACCATTCACTCCCCATGATCTAGATCTTCCAGCAAATTCCTGCAGGATTGCATGCACCAAAATTTAGAATTTTGAAGAAGAAGAAAGCTATGTATCCACTGTCTTGGTTAACCATTTATTTGAATCTGATATTAAACTTATTGGATCTGATATGATATTATTTAGATATGATATGATATTGCTTGGTTTAATATATCAAATTCATAATCTTTCAGTACTGCTTGTAGCTGTTCTCATCAACAATGCGAAGAAACAAGTACCGCAAGTCTCCTACAAAACTGCTGCTGGGGATTTGATTTCATTTCACAGTTTTGGATCTGTTATGAACCTATTTAGATCTGATTTACTTTCTGATATGATATTATTTGGTTCATATTTTAAAATCCAAGAGATTTCATTCATGCTTTTAGCTGCTCTCACCAATTCCGGTGTGAAAAATCAAGTACCGCACTTTCTCTTCAAAACTGTTGATGGGGATTTGGTGTTAGTTTCCTCATATGAGACTGTTGATATTTTATTATGTGATTCATTAGCTATTTCAGAATCTATATCAGACTATGGAGCTCAAGCATTCACTCTCAACAGCCCCAGTGCTTCTCTAACATTAATCACATGCTCATCTCCTCACAAAATTGGTAAAGAGGAAGATTTTATGCATCCACCTGGACACTTGATCCTAACACTTGGGGATGTTCTTACCAATCATGGTTTGCTGTTCATGGCTGCAACATATCAGTTTCTTGAGTGTTCCTCACATGTTCTGAATCCTCAAGAACCTTTTCTCACTTATCAGTTAACTTCAGTTGCTCTACATGGGTCCAGTCTTCATCCAACAATTGTCTATGTTTCTGATTTAGTTGAGCATATCATTCTTCTTCCAAAGAGGAAGATTCCTCTAGACATAATGATGGAGAGGTTCACATGCCAGGCCCTAGGATACCTGTGCACAGAAGAACCAAATTGATCCTGATTCTACCTGCTTAATTAGAGGGGGGGATTTTTTCCCATGTGGTTTTTTTCCCCAACACCTTGTTTTTGAGCAGTTACTTTACTTTACTTGATGTAATGGGTGACCTATGGTCTTAGTTACCAGGGCCCACAAATTTTCCAAGTTAGAATTCAGGAGGGGTGTTAGGATTATTAATCCTCCCTTGTCCAATTTGGTCATATGTCTAAATCGGGATTCATGTCTAAGTCAGGAGTCCATTGAGTCTATTTTTAGTCACTAGCACCATTGGGTCCACTTGGCATAATTGAGGCACATGTTTCAGTTACTAAAGTGTGGGGAACACTAATTAAGGCCTACTACCACTGATTACACTTACATGCATTAGTTTAGGAGCCTCCTAGACCAATCCCTACAATTTAGGAGCCACTGGGAGTGCCGAAACCAACCAAGGTCAGTTCAGTTCAGTTGGTGACTAGTCAAGCTAAGTTAATAGGAGTCAGTTACATTCAGTTCTAGTCCTCTACATTTAGTTAGTGCTAGGTTTGCATGGCTGCACTAAGGAGGGGCGCATTTCTCACCTACCACAGTTAGTTAGCCTTAGTCAACACTGAATGTAACACTTGAGTTGTGTTTTAGAACTCTGATGAACTCCGGTTATGGTTTAGACAAGGTCAATTTACTATTGAGTCCTCCGATAGTGATTTAGACAAGGTCTTAGTTACCTATAGTCAAGTAGAGTCTAATCAATTCGAATTTCCTCATGTGGATTCGAATTGCATGTGGCTATTTAAGCCATTGTACTTCATTGTAATTATTATATAGTTACTCTTTGATTAATGAAAAGCATTCACAGCTGCAAGCCATTTTTGCACTGTTTCATTCTTCGATAACTGAGTAAATTGTGTGATATATCTTATGAGTTGTGTGTTTGTCCACAGATCTATGTGCCCAATTTAATAGTGCCCTCCTATTTAAAACCTACTTGGTCAAATGGACGAGTAGGCATTGCTAGTATTACAAAAAAGACTTGATCGATTCTTGATGGAAGAAGGTTTGGCTACTTCTATTGGGCACCTTAGATCATGGTCCATCCCTACGGGGATATCTGATCAGGAGGCCCTAAAATTGGACTATGATTCTGGACCAACTCACTACCCATTTAAATTCAACAGAACTTGGCTTGGTGACAATGAGTTTTGCTAGTTTGTTGAAAATTGTTGGGCCTCTTAAGATGAAATTCATCATCCTTCCCCTTTGCATCTACTGATTAATAAGCTCAAGTTACCGTGAGTGGGCGTGGGGGTGGGGGGGTTATTGAATGGGATCATTTAAAGAAAAAATCCAATTACAAAGAACTGGTCGAGACCGAAAGGAGATTGGAGGATTTGGGAAATTATATGGGTGATCAGTTTTTTTCTCAGGTTAAACGATTTGAATTACTTTCTCTGGAACACTAGAAGACCAAAATACTGGCACAATTTGAGTTCACCTGGAGGCTCAAGAGTTGAGCGCTTTGGAATCTGGAGAGTGACTCCAACACTAAATTCTTTCAGAAGTTCACATCTCAACAATGAAATTCAAACTCAATCTGGGAATTAAGATCTTACGGCGGTTCTATTATTTCTAAGCATAGTGAACTTCAGATGGAAGCGGTCTCACATTTTCATAATGTCTATAAGCAAAATCGTACTAGTAATCTTACTAAGCAGTTCAAGGTACTTAATGCTTATCTAAGATTGTTCACTCCTGAGGAGGGAGTGAATGTTGGGAAGAGGATTGATTTAACTAAAATCCAGGAGGTTCTCAAATTCTTCACCAAAGACAAGAGTCAAAGCCCAGATGGCTGGACTATGAAAATTTTCTTTCACTTCTTTAAATTGATGGGGGAAGATATTCATAAGGCTATTGAGGAGTCATGATAGCGGGAGCTCTTTCCAGAGGTTCTTAATACTACCTGTTAACCCAAAAAATCCCTCACTCATCTCTACATGGCCTACACCACCCAAGGACACCCATGCACGACCCTCATTTCACCCCGTTGGACCCCCACACCCTCAAAAAGGCTTAAGGATGAGAAAAAGGGCTTAAAATCCCCTAAAAAGATCGAAAATAGCTCTCATATGAGCTAACGCCTCCAAAAAGTGGCTAAAACCCCTAAAAGGAGCTTAAAACCCCAAAATGAGCTAGAGATAGGGTGGGAGGGGATAAAAGCCCAAAAAAGGGGCTAAAGCCCCAACCAGGGGCTTAAAACCGTAAAAATGCCCCAAAAAGCTATAAATAGAGGGGTGGGGGTCACTTTCAAATCATTCCTCCCTTGCATACTGTTATGATGCCCAAGTGGATGCCTTGAGACCATTTGCCTCTCAAGCCACCCACACTCCCTCTCATCCATCTTCCCTTTGAGCCATAGCTCCCCCATTGCCAAGAGAGAGGTGCTTCTCCAAGCTAGGGCATGGTGGCCCATTTCCACCAAGAGGTATAAGCTTTGTTTAATGTCATGTTTATTTCTAGCTTTTCTAACTTAGTTTGCTTGCAGGTTTATTTTATGTTCTAACAGGTTGTATGCAGGTTTCTGGAGTCTAACCTTATGTGCAGGGTTTCCATTTCTTTCTTTTCTGTTCTCTTTGCTTCATTTCTGTTTTTTTTTTCTTGCATTACCATTAGGAATCTTACCCTTCCATCCTATAGATGGAAGGTAGCCATTCTTGCCCTGTAGTAAGGGAGAAATCCCTGCTACAAAACTGGTGACCATACCAGGTTGATCCCAATGGATCCTTGGGTTTTGTTTAATATACTTTGCTTATTTAGGTTGATTTATATTTGTATTTCATTTTTTTTATTGTCTCGGCCACAGTATCGGTTACTGTTGGCCGTTCTGTGAGTTGCAAATCGCTCAACTATGCAAAAATGGCCGAACCAAATTTCTGAAAATTCACTTGTGTTCGGGCTCATTTTCTGCCCAAATAGTTCATCAATTTGTGAATCTACCTATGGTTATGGGTAAAAGGGCCCATTTTCGAAGTGGGTTTTCAACCGTTTGCGGTAATTCATCATAGTTTGATCACAATCCATTTCGCAAAAACAGGTCCTTTACAGGTGCGCAGCCCATTTTTTGGCTTCACTGTTTGCTTCTATTGGGACTGTCAGTGCGGCTCAGCCGCCTCTGTCCATCAAATATGTTTCTGTTTCTGTTTTTTTTCATTTCAGTTGCAGCATGTGTAAATCAAACAGTAATACAATGGTTAATGGTTTAATGAACATCATTAAAGCTTGATTAAAATTTACTATAATTAAAATCAAACATCTCGCCTAGCCCTTCCTCCTCTACCCAGTCATCACCCTTCGGGGTATTCTGGGATAAGATGAAGGGTGAAGCTCATATAGTAATAGGCACTTCACCTATTATTTTTCGAAGCCACTAAAAATGGGTGAGTTGGAAGGTATAGGGGGTAGAGAAGGAGGGCTTCTCACGGCGCTCAGCGTCCTCCCTGTTGACCAACCTTGCATTCGGAGGGTGACCTATGGATCTACGAATGGGTTTAGTCCCATTTTGTTGAGAGCTCAACACCCTTTCCTGGTTGAAGAGAAAAATAGGTGTAAGGTAGTCACCTAGTCAGACTATCACGATTTAGGATCACAAATGGTATATGGTTAAAATTTCTGTTTACTGCTTTCATTACATATGTTTATGAAATAAACCGAACAATCTCTATGGATATTCATAAACCATACAAGCAACCATTAAGAGTAAAATAAATATCCAATACATTCACACAAACCATACCATATAAATCAACCCAACTCAGTTCATGACGCTGAGTGAGCCATTAAAATTTACAATTTACACTAAGTTAAACACCTGCAGTCTTTGAGGACATAAGTCCCTGGCTACCTTAACCATGGGAAGTAATTGGGCTCAGCCCAGAAACTCATTGTGAGGAGTACCACGAGAACCCCAAAGTAGTTGGCTACTGAGAGGAATTGCCAAGTGAAACGGGTAATGACCCCCACCGATTGACTAGCACTCCCGTGAGAAAAAAGCCAAGCACTGTCTTCTGGCAGTCTTGGTGGCCGAGTGACCACCTGAAGCCAATAGGAAGCCATTAAAACCGGGGTCCAAAAATCATTACCACTATTTTTACATACAAATATGACACGATTGATCCCTCACGCTCTTCCTCGCGCCTAAGAGGCGAACCACCACAGTACGGGTCATTAAACTGACATCATTAAGACCATGCTCGACAAACTTCTACACCATCAGAAGGCCACACAGCCTTTGATTTAGATTCAGACCCATATCAGTCTGAACCAAATCGGCACACTGCACCATCAAGCCCCATGGCTGGTGCAAACTCAGATCCATTTTTCGGCGTAGTAATTGCTAGTGGACCCATGTCCACACCACAAACCACCACCAACACCCCTACAGGTGGCCCCAACACGGTCATGCAAATCATCATAAGCCAGCTACCACCACCCATATTGACCAGTCAAGTTGTCCCACCTGCAACACATGGGGGCAATATGCCTTCAACCCACACTGTCCCACTTGGGATACATGGGGATAGTGGCCCTTCCAACTACACTACCCCTCCTACCACACTTGGGGGCACTGGCCTGTCCACAATGGTGCCACAAGTACCCCCAGTTATGCAGGTGCATCATGTACCTGCAAACCCCACCACCATGGTTGCCCCATCTCACATCCATTTGGGGTCAAACCTTCCTTTCATGGAACATCTCAACTTGCCTGACTTGGCTCAGTTAACAAATGACCCTATCCGCCATCAAAATTTTTGGCCTCCCATGCCAACCAAACTTCCCTCAGACATTCCCAAGTTTGAAGGGAAGGCAAGGGAGTGCCCCCAAAACCATATCATTACATTTCATCTATGGTGCTCATCAAACAGCTGTTGATGTATATGTAACTTAGGAATGTATTGACTTGTATATTTCATGTATTGTACCCCGATGTTTATTCCGGGAAGTATCTGTAATGTAATTGAGTCATGTCATGCCCCAATGTTCCTATCGGGAGGTTCTATAATGTAAACAAGTCATGTCAAGTCATTGTGGGTAACCCTCCTATTGTTCAGGGGTTAAAGTCCTTGTAGTTTCAGGGCCCTAGGGTTATTAGACTCTCCTAGTGAGTTATTGTCAAGTCGGGAATTAGTATAAATAGAGAGTGAGGCTCTCTATTTATCACACACTCACTCACACTTAGTTGTAGCTCATAGCCGAGAGAGAAGAAGTTGTTGGGGCTAGAAAGAAAGAGGCCACTTCTATCGGGAGATCATCTTACTGTGT
The DNA here is from genome assembly GCA_001517045.1 of Pseudotsuga menziesii. Taxonomy (NCBI): domain Eukaryota; kingdom Viridiplantae; phylum Streptophyta; class Pinopsida; order Pinales; family Pinaceae; genus Pseudotsuga; species Pseudotsuga menziesii. Next base: position 118,091 of record LPNX010118458.1, read on the forward strand.
TGGGGTTTTACTTTTGGTGCTTATTCTATCTTTGAGGAAGTTGCAGAGTTTTCTCCATTTATGGTTTCCCTGAGGAAAAACATTGTGTTCATTGTCTCTTGTGTTTGATTGTTGTACTTGTTATTCTCTTAGTTAAAGATCCTAACATAATGCTAGCTTGAATGATAAAAATCTAACAACAACATCATAGATGATTCGATCAAGCTAAGACTATTCCAACGCACCCTCATAGGTGCTATAGCCAAGTGGTACATTGAGCTACCACAATCCAAGTACCCGGATTTCAACTCCCTGGCTTTCATGTTCCTACAATATTTCTAACTCCTCGTCAGATATGACGAAGGGGTGGAGATCTTGTTATCTTTCTGCCAGAATACTACGACCCACATAACCGACCACATCCATGAGTGGCGGTGACACCGTAGTTTGTGTAAGATCCAACTTGATGACAAGATCTTCCTGGATTGGTTCCTTAAAACCTTACTCCCACCTATAGCAAAGGACATCGCATCCGAACGTCCCCAATCCGAAGAGGATGCCATCTTGAAAGCCTAGCAGTTTGATCTGATCTATGCATAGTCTGGATACCTTTACACTGTCATTCTAGACGCTCCCTGTGTAGGCACCTCCTATCGGGATGCACTGGGGGCATCCCATGGTGCAGATGTCATCATAGGTTCTGTCTCTCACCAACCACAACACCGTCCAACACCACCTACAACACTGCCACAACCAAGCAATACCCTTATTGTTGCTTACCAAAACCAAACTATGGACTATGCAAAAATGATGTCCCAGTCCGGAGCCACAACTTCTTATGCACAACTTGTGCCACCGCAACAGACCCAGGAATTAGCTTGGCCGAAACAGTAATACGCGAGACAAATGACCACAATTGTGGCACCGACACCTACCCAAGTCTACTATGAGCCACCAATGCAAGTTGTTCAAGCCCCCACCCCTGCTCCACCTTCTCCATTGGTACAAGTGTTTTCACAACAAAACCATCCCAACCATCCAAACCCCAATAACCAACAAGGGAAAGCCAAGAATAACCGACCCCGGAACCAAGGCAACAATCAACCGTAGGGAGGAGACCAACAACCAAATCCTCCCAACAATGCCATGACGAATCGGGCAGCCCGAAATCCTCAACGACCAAATGCACCGAGACACAACACTTCATTGTAGACAAACCAACCATGCACACTATGCGAGGTCTATGGGCACTACACATTCGAGTGTCTCTTCATGGGTCATGCTAAGGAGGCCATTAGGAACGAGGTTCAACATGCCACCAACACAACAGACCAAGCCCAACCCAACTCGACACCACCAGGACCTCCTCTTATGGTGCTCCAAAACCCATTACTAGTCCAAGGATTGGTGGCAACTGCACCCCCTCCCCAACCCAATCCCAACGCTCCAGGGGCACCTCCCATGGCAGAAATAGGTGTCCACCACCTGTTAGCTATGAAAATTGAAGAGGTCAATTTGCAGACCAGACGAAATCAATATGTAACCAACACCGAACCTGCTGACCCATTAGCGACATCCACATCTAAAACGACCAATGCACCTCTTCAACTACTCCCTTTCCCGCGCCCCCCCATACATCGGGTTGATAACAACGCCACGGCTAGAGCTACTGTCAGCTACAGCATCGTGGATGATTTGGCCCAGACACCTACTGCCATGTCTGCTCTTGAGGTACTCAAAACATGCCCAATGCAGCGGAAATCCTTACTAGCTGCCCTCGGTGTTGTAGACCCCTTCAACTCCAAATTGATCACATTCGACATGGAGAATGGAGAACCGCGAATGCCATCAACCATTGCCTTCCAAATTTCAGTATCTATTCAGAATTTGGTCGTGCACTGATGCATAGTGGATGAGGGGGCATCCACATGCGTTATGTCTACCCTAGTCTGGCAGAAGCTTGGATCCCCATTTCTGCAACCATCCTCCACAACTCTGCGGGATTATATCCCACTAAAGCCCAAGGAATCCTCCCCCACGTCCCCATCACATTAGCTGAGAAGATAGTATTGATTGACATAGAAGTTGTCAATGCTCAATTAGACTATAACCTTCTCCTGGGAAGAAGTTATATGTACGCCATGGGAGCCGTAGCATCAACTGTCTTCCACTCATGATGTTCCCCCATGAAGGGAAAATCGTGACGGTTGACCAATTGACTTATCACAATCCACAAGGGCTAACGACACCCGCCAACATTATCCCTACGATCAACACCATTGATTTGCAAGGGCTGACCACACATGCCAAAGTTATCCCTGCAGTCAACACCATGGTTGACAACATACCAGCCTCCCCATTGTTGAATGTGGGCCCTAGTTTGTTTACCGATACCACCATGACGGCTCCTTTCCCTTTAGTGTCACCACCGTCGACACCAAATGAGACTGCGAACTTGTGCATGCTCTCATCCAGCACTGCTACACTCAAACAACAACCGCAGCCGTAGCCCCAACTGCAACTGCAACACCGTCCGCAGCCGCAACATCATCCACAGCCGCAACATTACGCACAGTTGCAACCACAACCTCATCCCCACATACAACCATCAGGGAGTTATCTGGGCTCCTCCCCAATCCACACAATTCCCTTGCTCTTTCCCCCGCCTGGTGTCATGAGCAATCCAGTAATGGCCACCTTAAACTTACCCAACCTTACGTTGGGAAATCCTGTGTGGTATCTTGATCCACCGGCTCAACCACCAATTCCCCAGGTAGTCTTAACCCTCGTACAACTCATTGCGGTTGAATCTCATCCTCCACCCGGCTTGCAAAAACCAACCACCGCACCCGCACCCGCACCGCCCCACCCAAAAAGGGTCAGGGGAAAAAATGCGAAAGCTACCACTGAACCTCGACAGATCCTGCCTTGCACCATCTGTGAAGAATAGTGCCATCCAACTCAGAACTTCCCTAAGATTCCTATAATCCATGCGCATTTGGATACCATGGATACAACTGAAAACCTCCCCGTGGTTAAACTTCCAAGCACACCAATAGTGAGAAACAAGCCATTAAGAACAAACCATGCTTGCACCCTTTGTGGATTGTATGGACACTATTCTTACCATTTCCAAGACTTGTTCAAATTTTGAATGGCTTTAGCCGACCTTCGACAACATTCCCTTGAATCTGAGATCACCCTGATCGAAGAATTTCACCCCCCACCTCCTTCTTTGGAAACCATGTCCATTTACATGATGTCCAGTACTACTGATCCTCTTGTCTCCACTATCAATGACGATCCATCAGTCTTGTCTCTTAGTTGCTTCCGCAATGATGAGGAGATACTTGAAGCCTTAACTGCCCCGAAATACCCATGGGATGACATGCACCATCGCTTGTTCTTCCTCCCCGAAGAACTTGTGTCGCAGTCATACCAGTTTTCCGTGGAAACCAAAGATTTCATTAATGGGAAAGTTGACTGGTTCAAAAACCCCATTTCGGCACCAGACGCCTTTGAAGAAGGGAACATGGCCAACATCTCGCCAACCATCAAAATCAACATCTGAACCAATCCTGAGGTTGTTGAAGAAATCATGCTGGGGGCATCCTGATCCCTAGAAGAAGTCGCTGCATGTAAATCTCTCTTCTAAGAATCCTGCGACATCTTTCCCTGGTCTTACCCTGAAATTCCCAGGTTGGATCCATCCATCGTGGAACACCACATCGACACATGGATTGATGTGGCCCCCGTACGCCAAAAGCAATGGCCCATCCATCCTTCCAAAGCGGTCGCGGTCAAAGCCGAGATAGAGAAGCTGCGCACAGCCGGCTTCATTTACCCCATTGTGTACACCACTTGGGTTTCTAATCCTATTCTCGTGAATAAAAAACAGGGTACCATCTGCATTTGCACAGACTTACGCGATATAAATGGGGCGTGTCCCAAAGACAATTTCCCAACACCCTTCATCGATCAGATTATCGATGCCTGCGATGGACATGAGGTCTTTTCCTTCATGGACAGCTTTTCCGGATATAACCAAATCCAGATCCAAAAATAAGGCCATTATAAGACTGCATTCACAACCCCGTGGGGCACATTTTCTTATTGAGTAATTCCCTTTGGCCTGAAAAATGCTGGAGCCACCTTCTAGCGTGCCATGACACACTGTTTCCACAACCTCATCCACATCATGCTGGTATATCTTGACAACCTCATTGTGCGGTCACAGAAGTAAGCACAACACATAGACGACTTGCAACATACCTTCCTACGGTGTCGTAAGTACAGGATCCACTTGAACCCTTTCAAGTGTGTTTTCTATGTCCCAACGGGCTTTCTCCCAGGGTTCATCGTTTCACACAAAGGAATGACCGTTGATCCCCTGGAAGTCCAAACCACTTTCCCTCTAACGTCACCTCTTTAAGTGACGTGCAGTTCATCTTGTAATATAGTCTTGTCCCTTTTGGTTTTACAACATTTTTAACACAAATAAGAAAACCCCCATTTAGGGGCAACACCATTAGCTACTGGTTTAGAGTCACCTAGAGCCTGTTCGAGACACCCCTCACACCTTTGGGCTCAAATTTCTATCTCCTTATGAGACCATTGTCTCATGTTTAACAAATAATTTTCAGGACCACTTCCCGAAAGTTACCTCAATTTACGAGCCACATCATGGTGATGCAAGTGCCTACGGACTTGTACTTACATCACACTTGCCTATCGCCACTCATGCTGGTTCCTGGACCATCGCTTGGAAGGTGCGTCATCTCATTTTAACATATAGTTGTCTAATCCGCCCACCGCACCTTACTTGGGTTTTTGTACCATCGTTCGAAGGACGGTTTATTTCTTTTGCATGCATTTGGCATATAACTGCCTCTGAACTTGTACTCACATTACATGTAGTCAAGTCCGTCCACCACAACTCACACACATCTCTCCTTACCTCTGTCTAAGAGCCACCTCGGTTTGCGTGCCTCTGCCACGATCTATCCCGTGCATGTATTGGTATGTTTAAGAGCCACTTGCTCCATCCTTACTACACAGATGAACTTTGGACCACTATCGACCGTCCCGACATAGGGGCACCACCTGTTCCACCATGATTGGTTGACCATACTGGAGTTTCTTTTAAGCACTTTTCTGACTCCTAAAAGAATGAAAAGATTGTTGAGCACAACTGCTTCCTTTCCCGCTCGTTAAAGTATAGGAAAGGGTGTCTATATCGTCTTGTTTATCTCCTTTTGCAGACTATGTAGACCATCAAATGAAAAGGACCACCTTGGCACATTTAAGCCAACACCGTTCCCCTCTGCATACTTTTATGCTTTCTCGGACATAGGGGCTGAACTTTACGAAAAAGCTTACCATGGGTTGTCGTTAAGCTCTTTTCCAGCCTTCTCACCAAGAAAATATTGCTGAGCAAACTTGGTTTCGTTCATACTCGTAAAAGTATCTGAATGATTGTCCAGTCAGTATAGGTTTAACTTTTTTCGGCATGATTGCACTACCAACGGTAAAGAAGTCTCTCATCCCCTAAAGGATGGGCGAGCTCTCCTGTGTATACTTTTATCCTTTTTTGGGCACAGGAGACTACCAATGAAAAATAGCCCCCACTGGAGTTTTCTTCGTTCTTTCAGACTCTCTAAAATTGAAAGCACCATCGAGCATTTACTTTCTTGGGATTGTCAAAAATCCACGAGATCATACCACAATGGTATCTCTAGACACCACCCCACAGATAACAGTTTGGTAGCATTCCCACTTTGGGTTGCCTTTGTTCAGAGTACTCTGCAATGTGTCTTCGTTGGATCCCATCAAAATCAAAATTTTCTACCTCCCCTAAGTATTTCCCATCTGCAGTTACATGCCCGATATTACAGCTATGATCCCTTTCCCATGAGTCAGTTTCATTTGCTGCCTGGTCCACCCTGCCGTCATACTCTGAACAAAGAAAGTTTGAGTCTACTACACTCCCTCTGCCCCTGTTCAAATCCTCCCCCCCCCCATTCAGTGGGTCAGTCCTCAGATTGTCTTACATCTTTCGGTCATCTCCCTCACACTTCTGGTCAAGGAAACACCATTTCCTTGACCAGGGGTAGGTCTCCCTCTGTCGACAGCAACACATGTATTCTAGAGGATAGACCCAGAGGTCCCTATATCCTAGTTTCATTAACCTCATTGATGAGTTCCTTGAACCACTTGAGAGGAGTCCTTAGTGCCTCTCGGGATGGTTGTTTATCACATGCTCGACTCCAACTACATCATCGCATCGTTGAGATTCATACAGGGTATTGGTCTGTGCAGTATTTGTTCGAAGACCCTAGATGTCACCTGACTCTAGCACATTGATGAGTCTATTCAAGGGACCTAAATAGGTTTATGTCCCTTGTGATTTTTGGGTTGCGTTGGAGACAGTGTTTAGAATCCCTAGCAGTGCTTCTATATAGATTTATGGTTGATACTACATACTTGTACCACATGGACTCTTACTTTCCATCAGTGAGTCCATACAGCTATGTACCAATCTAGATCCAATAGGCTATCAATCATGAAGATATAGCATTCCATGAGAATGCCATGGGTCCAAAATAGTAGTTCTTCATATCAGTATTGTATTCAACCTCTAATTGAGGGAATAATTATTGTATCATCAGTTGTACATGATTGGCTCTTGTATTATAGAGCATAAATCACATTATTATTTTGACATTGTTACGAGCATGGGATGTCTGCCTCATCCATATACATGTCACACATTATTTGTATCTCACCCATTGATGGGAACCATATTAATACAAAAACCAAAAGCCACCATGCCCTAGCCCAGGAAGCACCACCTCTACACATAAAATCCTATGATGTTCGTCGGCCATACGATGAGCTCCTTCCCTCACACATTAGGGGGCAATCTGTTAACCCAAAAAATCTCTCACTCATCTCTACATGACCTACACCACCCAAGGACACCCATGTGCAACCCTCATTTCACCCCGTTGGACCCCCACACCCTCAAAAAGGCTTAAGAATGAGCAAAATGGCTTAAAATCCCCTAAAAAGATGCCAAAATAGCTCTCATAGGGGCTAAAGCCTCAAAAAAGGGGCTAAAATCCCTCAAAGGAGCTTAAAACTCCAAAAAGGAGCTAAAGATAGGGCGGAAGGGGATAAAAGCCCAAAAAAAGGGGCTAATGCCCCAACCAGGGGCTTAAAACCCTAAAAAACCCCAAAAAAGCTATAAATAGAGGGGTGGGGGTCACTCTCAAATCATTCCTCCCTTGCATACTGTTATGCTGCCCAAGTGGATGCCTTGAGACCATTTACCTCTCAAGCAACCCACACTCCCTCTCATCCATCTTCCCTTTGAGCCATAGCTTCCCCATTGCCAAGACAGAGGTGCTTCTCCAAGTTAGGGCATGGTGGCCCATTTCCACCAAGAGGTATAAGCTTTGTTTAGTGTCATGTTTATTTCTAGTTTTTCTAACTTAGTTTGCTTGCAGGTTTATTTTATGATCTATTAGGTTGTATGCAGGTTTCTGGTGTCTAACCTTGTGTGCAGGGTTTCCATTTCTTTCTTTTCTGTTCTCTAATTTGCTTCATTTCCGTTTCATTTTTCTTGTATTACCATCAGGAGCCCTACCCTTCTGTCCTATCATCTTGCTGATGATCAACACTAATAAAGAGTTGGAATCCAAAAATTATTCATTGACTTAATTAGGCTTCAAATTTGAAGCCTTCACAGCCCTTCAAAGGCCACAAGGAATTTTACCATGAAAAAAAAATTAGTTTCATTTCTATCATGTCAATAATGAAATTGAGTAGGCTGGGGTAAATTTGCAACAGAAGGGCAGCTACAAAATTTTCCTATTCAGGGGTTATCAGTTTTATGTGGACTATTGAAGAGTCGGGATATGGAGTCTTCCCAAGTGCTCTAGAATAGTCAGATCATGGTCCCAATGGGCAAGACCACAGTGGGCCATTGGGTTTCCAAGTGCTAAGTTCAACTCGGTGAGTCGAGAATGTGACTCAAGATTCGATGTTCACTTTTAAAGCATTTAATGGCATTGGCATGCATTACTAATTCACCAATTTTATTAAGTCTTGGTCTGAGATAATGCCAGCCTGCCAACTTGGTTTTCCATCTTGCATCTTCTTGTTCACCGAGTCACGTGATCTCACAACTTACAAGTCACTTGAGTATTTGAGTATATGATGTGAAATTAAATTCTCATATGAGTCATATCTATGGACAATGAATTGATTTGAAAACCCTCCACTATCAAGGCTCTGTAAGGAAAAACTAATGGTGTTGTTTTTCGGGTGACAACATAAAACCTAACCTGGTCCAATGGGTTTGTAAGTTTCCAAACCAGGGTTTCACCTAGTTCTAATCATTTCTATGACAACCACATGACTGGGATGACAGATATTTGGTAGCAGTCTAGCTTCATGTCGCCTTTTGTTTGTGTTCATGAATCATATCCTATACTATTTAGTCCATGATTCCAGGTTTTATTCCAATTTCCATTCATTTACTTGGGTTAGAATCATTTGAATCGGCACTACGAGTCTCCCACGGTCCACCTAGGATTCTTAGTATTCCCCTCTCATCAGAGGAAGAGGGTTAGGCAACAAAGACAAAGGAAACTAGAACAGAGTGCCATCCAAAGAGAAGGGTAGTACAATATGCATACAGTCATCTCTAAAAGAAACAAAATAAATTTTCATATATATAACTGAATATTATTAGTACTCAGTTTGTTAGGATGCTTACGTGGTAACTCCCGCGCTCGAGATGATTATGAGGGATGGATGTGTCGGCAATGGCTACGATTTGGAGAGGCTCATTTCCATCATTATACCACTAGTGGGATGCTCCTGAAAATATCACTATTGTGTCTCCCCTCCTCACTCGCCTCATCGTCTTTTACTTGAGTCCTCTTCTTCTTCTTCCTCTTCCTCCCATGGGCTCTCTGATCTACGCCCTTAGCGCCCTCGAAACAAATAATGATCTCTGAAAGTATTTGGACACCTCGAGAAAAAAATACCTAGTTTTCCCTCACCCGCACATATATATCTATGTTATGTAGAAGCAATTATAAAATGATTTTTTTGGTAATCATGTAAACTACAAAAACATGCATTCGTCTACCTCAGGCAAAGTACACCAGCTCAGGAGCACCGAGATATTATGGAGCTCAGATGGAGTTGCTTTCAATCATCTTTATATAGAAGGAAATGACTGTGCATTCTAATTCCTCATTGCCTTCTGCAGTGGAAAACGTGAAGGTGCCACCTTCATCATAGGTAGGAGCAAGATAAGAAAAGGTAGAACGTTGGGTAGGCTATATTGAGCTTCCTCGAGCTTAAAGAGATTGGTGAAGTCTGTGGGAAAAAAAACTATCCTGGGTTTACAAGTATAGGACAGTCATAGGTCGAGGCTCAGACTCTCAACTCTCCAATTCCATGCTTCAGTATGTCCCTAATTTATATTTCCTCCAGAATCTTTTGCAGAGCTAAGTTGTCGACTTGGTGTTAGTTTTTCATCATATAAGCTAGCATTATGATCTTAGGTTCTTTTCAGTGAGAGAATAACAAACACAGCAATAAAACATAAGCACAACATAAGAGACAAGAGACACAAAGATTTTTCCTCGGGGAAACCATAAAGGAGAAAACCCTGCAACTTCCTGAAAGATAGAATCAACACAAAATGGTAAAACCGAAAATAGTAAGATGCACTCCCGACAGCAGCAATCTCTCTCTCTCACACTGAGAGAGCTTCTCCTCTCTCACTCATGCGCCCCAATGAGTGAGTGTATGTGTTGCAAGTGATAAATAGAGAGGCTCTCACTCTCTATTTATATTCTTCCGTTCACTTGAAGTGCACTCCAACATGTCGGCCTCACTTAACAATTACTTACTAGAGCCGACATCTCTAGGAGTGTCTAATAACCCTAGTGCCCCACCACTTGTGGGGACTTTGCCTCCTCTGACCAATAGGAGGGTAACACAATGGTGGGGACTATTGCCCTGACTTACAATGACTCACCTAGGGTCGACTTCACTAGGATAGTCTAATAACCCAAGGGCCCCACAACTATGGGGACTTTAACCCTTGACCAATAGAAGGGTTACCCACAATGACTTGACATGACTTTCTCATTATAGAAACTTCCCAATTGGAACATCGGGGCATGACATGACTCAAATACATAATGGAATAAACATCAGGTTACAATAGATAAGAAATACAAGTGAATACATTTTGAAGTTACAATTACATCAACACTCCCTCTTAACTAGGAAGGTATTCTCTCGACACAATTTATTAGCACAAGTCTTCTTCTCTGTATCATCTGAATCATTGTCAACTTCTTGTCATCTTCATCTTCAAGTCATTTTCATCTTTAGTCATCTTTCATCTGGATCTAGATCATCACTCGATCTGGATCATCGTCACTGTATCATACTCGATCTGGAACATCACTGGATCTGGATCATCATCACTGGACTGGATCTGGATCATCAATCAATATGGATCTAGATCTGGATCATCTCTCGATCTGGATCATCACTGTTGGATCTGGATCATCACTTGATCTGGATCTGTTGGAGTCATCATAACTGGATCTGGATCATAGCTCGATCTGGATCTCACCTGGTCATCATCATGTGTGTACTATCTTTTCATAGAAAGTTCTACAGAGCCAGCCTTCTTTCATGCTAGTTGTAGGCCTAGCCATAAGGTAGGTATTCGCCCAGCACTTATATCTGACCTACTCGTCAGAAAGGCACGCCCAACACTCACATATGATCATGTAGTAAACTACAATCACATCAGAAAGGCCCAGCACTCACATTCACCAGCATGACAGGACATCACTATCATCTGTGAAAAGGCTTCAGCACTTATATCTGACCTGGAAGGAAACAAGTCCTCCACCCTTGCTAGAAAGGCTTGCACTCACATCTGACCTGGAAGGAACTAAATCCTCCACCCTCGCTAGAAAGGCCCCCAGTCCCAGACTGAGCTACCTGGTAACTGACCAGGCGCCTCCACTCACCCGAAGAGTGGTAGTAGCCCTTACATCTGTCCTACTCAATAGAATGGCTAGCACTAACATCTGACCTACTCGTCAGAATGGATCTACCCTTACATCTGACCTGCTTGTCAGAATGGTGGTAGCCCTTACATCTATCCTACTCGACAGAATGGCGGTAGCCCTTACATCTGTCCTACTCGACAGAATGGCCAGCACTCACATCTGTCATGGGAGGAACCAAATCCTTTATCCATGAACAGAATGGCTCTACCCTTACATCTGACCTACTCGTCAGAATGGTGGTAGCCCTTACATCTGTCCTACTCGACAGAATGGCCAGCTCTCACATCTGTCATGGGAGGAACTTAATCCTCTAGCCATGAACATAATGGCTCAGCCCTTACATCTGACTTGCTCGTTAGAATGGCGGTAGCCCTTACATCTGACCTGCTCGTCAGAATGGCGGTAGCCCTTACATCTGTCCTACTTGACAGAATGGATAGCTCTCACATCTGCCATGGGAGGAACTTAATCCTTTAGCCATGAACAGAATGGCTCAGCCCTTACATCTGACCTACTCGTCAGAATGGCTTTGGATCTTTAGCACTCATATCTGACATGAAAGGAACTGAATCCTCTCACCATGACAGAATGGCTCAGCCCTTACATCTGACCTGATCGTCAGAATGGTGGTAGCCCTTACATCTGTCCTACTCGACAGAATGGCTAGCTCTCACATCTGCCATGGGAGGAACTTAATCCTTTAGCCATGAACAGAATGGCTCAGCCCTTACATCTGACCTGCTCGTCAGAATGTCTTTGGATCTTTAGCACTCATATCTGACATGGAAGGAACTGAATCCTCTCACCATGATAGAATGGCTCAGCCCTTACATCTGACCTGCTCATCAGAATGGCTTTGGGACTCATCACTTTCCCTTGGAGGAAACCTTGATCTAGAGAAAACCAAGCTTCTCCCTGAAGTACTCGAACTTCATTCTGGCTAATGGTTTCATCAACACGTCAGCTATCTGTTCCTCCGTCGCAACATACTGGAGCTTCACTACTCCTCTCTGCACCATATCCCTGATATAGTGATACTTGATCTCGATATGCTTCGACTTGTCATGGAACACTAGATTCTCTGACAACTTCACGCAACTCTGGTTGTCACAATGTATACAAGTAGCATCCATCTAGAGATCAAATAAGTCAGACAGTAGCTTACACGGCCATACTGCCTCACAACTAGCTGAACAAGCTGTGACATACTCTGCTTTAGCTATACTCAGTGCCACACAGGATTGCTTCGTGTTAGACCAAGAGATCACACCTGATCCCATACTGAAGCAACACCTTGAAGTGCTCTTCCTATCGATGGCACTGCTTGCCCAATCTGAATCAACATAACCCTCCAGGTTAATCTTTTGATTAGCATCGTACTTGAGCCCATACTCAACTGTACCCCTGCATGCTTTGCAACCATCAGGTGAACATGTCTCAATGTGTTCACAGCAAAGCAAATATCTAGTCTCAGGTACATCAAGGACTCAATCATCTAACGATACATCGTAGCATCAACTGAATCTGATGAAGCATCACTCAATAGCTTCATGTTCGATGCCTTAGGTGTGGTCATGCAGTCCATCTTCCTGAACCTATTCAATATCTCTACTACATACTTCCCTTGTCCACACCTCCATGCCTAGAAAATAGTGCATCGATACATAACAGGAGCATCACTGGTCTTCCGCCTTCAACCTTGAAGCAAAGGTTGGAATCCACTTTACTCTCAGTAGAGCCTAGAGTCATCAGTAATCTACCCATCCTTTCATACCATGTCGAACCTCAAGATATTCCGTAGTCCCTCCCTCTGAAGCAGAGCATCATACTCCCTCTATCTTCTGTGCTCTATGCACTGAAAACATTCTGTACCAGAGTGACAAGTAGCTTCCTATGCTACTAATATTCTATGTGACCATCTAGTGTATAGACTTGCATCTTCAACCTTGTAGCAAAGGTTAAGATCTTCATCAGGCTCATCATGTATGTGTTTAAACTCTTATTGGCTGCAAATGTCTCTTCATAGTCTAGGCCTTCTTTTCATGAGAAGCCTCGTGCTACGAATCTTTCTTTGTATCCCACAATGTTTCCATCTACTGCATGATGGAACTATGAACTTCTCTTCAGGTCTCGATACTGCGCCCTAACATCATTCTTATTGAACTGGTCTTTCCTTTATTCTTGGTGGCTGGAAGGTTCTGCATCAGTGATGTCACTGCACTCGTCATATTATTCTTCATCTTGAACTGTTGTCACTTGTTCTTCGGAACAAGTTTCATCCTTCTTTGCTTGCAGGCGATTATGTATGCGATCTTTCCTACAAGTCAAATGCATTTGTATGGATAGAACATTTCATAAGGAATATTCATACTCGCAAATACTTATGCATAAATATATGATCATGCAACTACTTTAGCCAATACAACATTCATCCATATCTCACTGAAACTTTCTAGATGCCTTCCATCTCTACCAGGACAACATTGAGATTGTGCACTAATCCAATATGTCAGCAAAGAGGTTTCATTCTAGATAAGTAGCAATGGAGAGTTGTATAGCACCATGAGCTACTTACCCATCACATGCATATTAGTAGTATACTGTCATTAATGCAAACATCCTATCATGCATAATACATCAACAAAATATAAACAAATGCATAACAAAACAATATCATGAAATGACAATTGAATACTTATCTTTATTTTTTTCGTGGGTAGACTCCTTCTTGAGCCTTCAGCTTCATCGTCTTCTTCATTCATGATAGCATCGTTTCTTATCCAAATGCTAAGGAGGATAAGAGGTGCTTCAAGAGTTGAGTTCTTCATATTCATCATCGCTTGAGGGATCTTCTTTGGATGGTGAGAGCTTGATCTTCAATTGCTCCCATCTTCTCTTCTCTTCTTATGAGTCGAGCTTCTTCTTCTTCCCAGAGTCTACTGAAAGTAATCACTTCCTTCTGGCACATACTCCTCACATGAATGAATCACATGATCCTGGGAGTCCATTCAAGGTGGCCATCACCACTTCTGCATTCTTCACTTCTTCTTTTATTGGTTCAAGTTGTTCTTTGATTTGAGATACCCTTATGACTGCATGGTCTTTGCATTCTGGATCTTCACTTCCTTCAACTGGTTTCTTAAGTTCATATTCCGATCTATGCATTTCCTTCAAATAGCTTGGTCAAGGAATTAAACATCTTTGGTGTCTTTAAGGAAGACACTTGTGGTACAAGTTGATCCATGACTGAATCAACTATGATCTTCTTGGCCTTGACCAAGTTCTTCTTGTGAAAGGCTTCTAGCCTCATCTCCCTCTGAAACTGGAACCTCTCTACTCATGTAGGTGTCCAATACATTTTCTTCAGAGAGATCAAATACTTCTATTCTCAAAAGTTTTCAACTTCACCAAGCTTATCATCAAGCTGATGTGATAGATCACTTTGAAATGAGAACCTCAAATTAAAATAAGAAAGGATTAGATCTTACCGATTTGAGGTGTCCATCTTGGTTCCGAAGCTCGTTGATCTAGGGTTTGTCACAGAAACCCTAATTTTCAAAACTTGGAATATTTTAGATCTAATTGGATAGACAGATAGATCTCTTCAAATGGAGCTATCCAATGTACTCCTTTTCTGAAAACAGTGGAGGGAAGCTCCCGGAACAGGAAGCCATAATTTTCCAATTTCTTCTGCAAAAATGCCTGTTATTGTTTCTGTGATATCTCTGAAATTGCTGCTCCTCTGTGTCTGAAATTTCGCACTGAGGTAAAATCTCATGTCCCTGATCCAAAACCATAGGTTTCATTAGAATGGGTTTCACCAATTTGGATTTATGAGCCTTTTCCCAAGGTTACCTGTTACAGGACTGTTCAAAACAGTGAAGTTGTATGGCATGCCACATGTCACTGGTTCATCTTCTGATTCTGATCTCCTGAAAAATGAAATTATAGTCCGTTCCCTTTTTGGAACATCTTCAGGAATTCCATTTGTACCTCTGTAGCCAAAGATATTGCAATTCTCCCCAGGTATCCTGTTTAGGGATGAATTCTGGAAGAGGCTGGAACCCTAACTTGGAGGGATCATATCGCCTAGAATATAGCGAATTTGACACTGAATTTTGGACACAGTGTAAATTCATATGTTATATTCAGCCCCTGAAAGTTTCAGCTTCTGAGACTTCTCCAACCTTGAAATATAGTGAATGTACCAAAACTTATTAGTTTTAGTATTTAGGGTTTTTCCTAGCTCAGGGTCAAACTAGGGTTTGGCTTTCCCAGAGTTTCACCCAACCAAATTTCTTGATCCGGGTCTCTAAAATTTGGTTTTGATGAGGAGAAAAATCCTATGCTGGTATCAATCAAAAATTCCTCTTCTATAGAAATCCCTAATTTTCGCATCGAAAACTGAAAATGCTCGGAATCAAATTCCGCTTCAACAGAAAGATGCATCCTTCAATGGAGAGTCACCCTAGCATACTTTTGCTGATGGATTGTGGAGAGAGACCCAAAAAATAAGAAGACCTAGCTTCTGTAGCTGCACAATGTCTTCTTCTCAGTTTAGCTCTGATACCATGTTAGTTTTTCATCATATAAGCTAGCATTATGATCTTAGGTTCTTTTCACTGAGAGAATAACAAGCATAGCAATAAAACATAAGCACATCACAAGAGACAAGAGACACAAAGAGTTTTCCTCAGGGAAACCATAAAGGAGAAAACCCCGCAACTTCCTCAGAGATAGAATCAGCAAAAAATGGTAAAACCAAAAATAGTAAGATGCACTCTCGACAGTAGCAATCTCTCTCTCACACACTGAGAGAGCTTCTCCTCTCTCACTCATTCGCCCCAATGAGTGAGTGTATGTGTTGCAAGTGATAAATAGAGAGGCTCTCACTCTCTATTTATATTCTTCCATTCACTTGAAGTGCACTCCAACATGTCGCCCTCACTTAACAATTACTTACTAGAGCCGACATCTCTAGGAGTGTCTAATAACCCTAGTGCCCCACCACTTGTGGGGACTTTGCCTCCTATGAACAATAGGAGGGTAACACAATGGTGGGGACTATTGCCCTGACTTAAAATGAATCACCTAGGGTCGAATTCACTAGGATAGTCTAATAACCCAAGGTCCCCACAAGTATGGGGAATTTAACCCTTGACCAATAGGAGGGTTACCCATAATGACTTGACATGACTTTCTCATTATAGAAACTTCCCGATTGGAACATCGGGGCATTACATGACTCAAATACATCCTAGAATAAACATCGGGTTACAATAGATAAGAAATACAAGTGAATACATTCTGAAGTTACAATTGCATCAACACTTGGTTGTCATGAATTTACAAGTATGTACAACATTTTGTACTTGTGTAACATTTTATATGTGGAGAAAAGTTAAATGTGTTTCTTGTTGGAGTTCCTTCTCATGCTATAAATATAAGGGTTTAAAATTTCTCCATCCAAAATGTTGTTCGAAATTTGTAATGTATTATGCGACCACACGCCCTCCAGACTAAGTCTTGAATACTCAATAGATGTAACCTTAAAAAACCCAGTATGTAAATGAAAACATAACCAAAATAATGTATAATTTTCATAGGCTAGGACCACAACATTGTTTGGGCAGAGGAGAAAGCAGAAAGAGCCTGGTATTTGAGCTCCAAATCTGTCAATGCCCTTTATCTGCATTGAATTGTAAACATTAGGTTGAAACAAAGAAAAATATTTGAATACAAGTGTTTGAATTATTCAAATTTCCTTAATGAAATTAAAAAGTTGAAAGGATAAAATATTTAACAATTGACACTGTAAATGTTGTAGACTATGAACCCTCTGTTTTCCTATAAACCTTCTAATAATAGCAACAAGAAGCAAAAAATGTCTATTTATATATATAAACAAGGGAATCCCTCGATGAATGTTCACGAATGAGGGACTGGGAGTGTAATGAGCTAGCAAAGAACATGATTTCAATAGCCTCACTATTGCAAACCTCCCAAACATGTGTTTATTATTTGTCTTCCTTGTTGACTATGGTAAACATTAAACACCCAACTTGTAGTGATATTTGTTGGAGAATTTTATGTTCTTCTTTATAGTGGACTAATAAATACTTAACCTTTCTGATATGGTTGATAAAATTGATATATATTGGAGGGACTATCCATAATCCACCTAAAATTGGGGATTTTGTTTGATCACTTCGAATTGGGTGATAAGCTCGATATACATTGGAGGAACTATCCATAATCCGCCTAAAATTAGGGATTTTGTCTGATCACTTTGAATTGAGCATCTGGGGAGGACATGATTCAATTCTAAAAATAGTTGTTGAATTTAGAATTGATAATAAGAAAAGTTGATGCCTGAAAGAATTAAGTATTACATTTTGGGGTTTTTCTTTTAGGTAGGCCCAATCACACTTAACCAACCTCAACCTCAAGAGCTCGTTCAAGCTAGAGTTAATGTTTTTATTTTTTTTATTAGTCCCAACTGAAAGCTTTGACTTCTAAAGTGCAGTTCTTTGCAATCAGGTTTAGTTTAATGGGTAAGTTGAATAATATTTCTCTCTATATTATTTATTGGCTCAAAAAACCGAATTCATTACTAACTGCTCCTTGGCTACAGGAAATGGTTTAAAATCCATGAGGTTAACTCACCTTGAAGCTTGTTAGGCAACTTTTACAATTCAGGTAAGCCTCCAACTGCAATTGCCTCCCTGTTTTAGTAACTCGACAGAGTTTTCACATCCATGGTTGCACCTTAATTAAGGACTTACCGCTAAATAGTTGGCATATTGTAGTTAGTGAGGAAATAGTTCCCAAATTCCTATAACCCTATTTTCAATTTAGGGTATCTACAGCCGACGAGAAAACATGGTACAATGTCCTTAAATGATTGTAAATAAACTAGCAATTGTTCCTAGGGGTGGAATAAAAGAACACCATGTTGCAAGCTAAGCAAGGAGATGTGGACATATACAACAAGACATTATATTCTTCACATAATCAACCATTACATTATTATCAGCATGTATTCTTCTCTCATCCAAATGAGAATGGATTGTTAGTTTTTGTAGTTCATATGTTACAATCAAGTAACATTGCATAAATTTATGGCTCTATCTACCATCTTGTTTCTTATATTAAAGATTGTCAAATTCCAATATATTAATAAAATCTGGTATTTTGTATCCTTATCTTTCTTACGGTTTTTACAAATTTTTTACTTGCAGAATAAGTATAATTTCTGAATATTGTTCTGTTCAAAATAAAAGTTATAACTGTTTACTCATTTTTAGATGCCAACCATTATCTATCCACCCTAGAAAATTTGATCCCCTAATAATTGCACTTGGAAAGCTGAGGTCCATACTACCCATGTATTGCTGACAAAAGCTGTGAAGTAAGTGTATAACTAAGACATTTCTAAAAACCCCTGATATACCTCTATACCAAATAATATTGAACTTGACAAAGAAGAAAAGAACAAAGGATGTGGTTTACTTAAAAGTCTAAATGCACATAAGAAAAGACTTTCTACTAAATATGAGTAAATCATAAAAGTAAAATAACTATGAAGTATGAACATAGAGAGGGATAAGATACATACTCTTCTTAGCAAAGTAATGAATAGGACCATGTTAGCTCAATTATTCAATAAAAGAGAGTTACTCAAAGAAAATACCATAAAATACTTTGTTTTAACTGAGTTTGGTTTAGAAACAAATCATAAAAGAGCTTCAGAGGCCCACCTCTGCTACAAAGCAACTTGCAACTGATAATTTGTTTTTTCCTTTAGTGTCATTCTTCATCCATCCTTGGAGAAATAGGGGCTGGAATCTGTAACAAGTTACTAGTATCCATATAGGTTGGGCAGAAATGTAAAAGACGTAAAATAGGATTACCGACTGTCCTATATCTCTTCGAAGATCTCTTCTAACAGTTTTTAATAGAGATGTGGTGGGGAAGATCCGGGTTGTGTGTCGAGATCCAGATATGATCGGTTTGCAACATGATCACCATTGTTGAGGACCGGCTTAGAAATTAATACGAAGAATGTCCGCTCAAATCAATTCTCTGACAAAGGGACAAATTGCATAACAAATAATAGGCTCGAGGAGTTTAAAGAAGGAAGAGGGAACTGCAAGTAATGCAGATGCCCATGTTAAGACATTCAATTGGAATTCTTAGTTTTCTTTCTTAGGAGAGCAAACTGTTCTGAGAATGTAGAAAACACTTAATCTTGCCGAGTCTAGTAAAGAACAGTCCTATATTTGAAAAGCATACTGTACTGAGAAAGTAGAAAACACTGTTTTGCCGAGTGCAGGAAAGAGAAGTACTATATTTTTAAAGCACTTGAGCTTAGCCCCGCTAAATTTATGAAAAGCTAGATGTTTACACCTGAACTGAAGCAATAGAATTATTTCCAGTCTTCCCACTTACAAGAAATTAGCTCTTACTGAAGCAATAGAATTGACTGCATATTTAAAATTGTCAGCTTTTTAATTTAGGCTTCTCAAGCTAAATTTAAGCAAAATTCTCTCCGTCAACACTGTTATGAAAGCCAAGTTCAAAAGTGAATAATATATACATGCATTATGTCTCTATCTTACATTACACTCGCCTACAATGCCCATACAAAGATCGGCCCAAAATTACATAACAAAGAAAAATAATTTAATTCACATAGTCTTCCTTGATTCCATTTTTATTAGATCATTGCTTCTTGATTGATGTCATTTTAGATCATTTTTGTTAGAAAAGAGAGGTGCCCTTGCAACCTAAGGCAATAGAGATACCCTAGTAATATATTTTATTTCATTTAATTCTTTTTAATATGACAAATAAATCCTCTCCTATAGGCCCCCCTATCTGGTGTTCGTATATTTATTAGCCAATCACAAGTGTCCTAATAGGCAGGATAGTGCGCACTGTATTAAACCTTAAGTTTGTATTAAACCTTGAGTGCCCTACAGTCCCCCCTATCTGGCGTTTGTATATTTTTTAGCCAATCACAAGTGTCCTAATAGGCAGGATAGTGCACACTGTATTAAACCTTGAGTTCCCTTCGACGTGTGTCACCCATCTTCCATGCCCATCTTACATGCCACCCAGATGGCATGAAAAAACCCACCGTCGACCATGAATATGCTTACTGTGAGGCGATTTGGAGTTTTCTCATCAATTCAATTTTGTGCAGATGGCAGGAAAAAATCCACCATCCAAGCACACCATGAATACACTTTCTGTGACGTGATTTGCATTTTTATGTGAGGTGATGGCAGGAAAAAACCCACCATCGTTGTCGCAGTAGCGGGCCCCTAGGGTGCCTTCGTTTCCCCAACAGGATTTAGTAGCAGAGGGTTTTGATCTATCGCGAAACGACTCACAGGAAGAAACGATACCTGGTGTCGGCAATGAACATGATGGGATCAAAGAAGAGTCTGAGATGAAGTGGAATTATTCAAAAAACGATGAAGTCAGGGTTCATGCAGAATATTCCGTTCAAGGTGATTTTGTGGAGAATACGGATATCAAGATGGGGGAGCGTGAGGATGAATTGAATAAATATAATGTTGAAAACCCAGTCAATGATCCAGTGGCGTGCTAAACGGACCTGGAAGAGAAAATTGATCGAGATTCACCGTTTGCACCAACTGAGACGGCACTCCGCGAAAATGTGTTCCAATCTGAAGAGGATAATGGTTTGCCGCAGTATGACAATATTTCAGGTCTTGGTATGGTGATGAATGGTGTGACAACCTCAATTCCTAGGATTTTGAGAGGTTATGATGATATGGAAGAAGATGGGGAAGCCAACGGAGAGAACTGGGTTGCGGAAGTATCTCCTGTGAGGCAGGATTTGACACCTCTAGCGGAATTGGCTGTTGCAGAGAATCAAGGGATACAAGAAGAGAATGGATGGGATAGTGACAACGAAGATGATTTGCAAATTGTCCTCAATGATCATCGAGTTGTTTATCCCAATATGGAGAGAAGAGAATGGGATTTTGAGGAAGGAAGCGAGGATGAAGATGGGGATGATTTGGTGATTATTGTCGGTGGTGATAATCCCATTGAGGATTAAGAATGGGGGGCTGAAGCCACTATACCTTTCAAAGGTGCAGTATCTACTCCTGCCGACAAGGTTTTACCAACATACAAAACTGGTGATGATAAGGGGTAGACAGGAAAAGTTAATGTTGGAATTGGAAATGTAGGTGTTCCAAGGGTTGGCTATGGCAGTCAGCATTATCATGCTCACTATTCACAATATAGGGTTTGTTTCTTTAAGATCTTTGTTTTGCTACTTTGTTTGAAGACATTCATGTTCCATTTTTTGGGAATAAACATGCTGCTGTCCACCAGAACACCAAGAATTCTATTCATCTAGATTATAAATTATTTATCTTCTGCTATTGTTATTTCTCCTTCATTTGACAATCACATGAATGCTTCTCAATGATGAAATTTGATAGAATAAGTGGGTTGAGTTATAGTCTATAGAGTTTCTTTTGTAAATATATTGCCGCCTGAGTGAACATGTCTATACATGAAGGTTATCATAGTTAACATTGCAAATTTGCTTTTCATGTATTTTTCTATTCTTACTATTGATACCATGGAAAACTTGAATCTTAATCACATAACTTTCTGATCACATTTAAATTTGGGTACAGTATGTGAGGCCAGGTGCAGGATCAATTCCTGGGGGAATTTCAAGTGCTTTTGGTGGTGCCCAAAATCACACTAGGCATTCTATAAAAGGGAGGACCATAGCCCATGGGAAATAAAAGTGAGTCCCCATAATTCCATCAATTCTACACGTGTGTTCATACCCTTCCCACATCCCAATATCTTAAAGTGAAAGAATTGAAAAGCTCCAATGCATAGATAAATGCTAGCTACACATGTACCATCGGTCGATGCACCATCAAAGAAATCATCGAGAAGTTTAAAATAGGCGGGTCACCAACTACCCTTTATTTGGAATGTAACTCAGGAGATCAGAAATATTTCAATAGAGTGATGGTGGAAATATAGACCTGAGTGGAATGAGGTTTTATATCATCAAAGATCACCCTGTTTCTCATCTTCCATAGCAACCAATAGAAGAAGACATGCAGATAATAAAATTGATGGTCCCTAGAATGCCATTGCCAAAGATTAGTCAAAATATCTTGGCCATCCCAAAGAGGTTGTATATTCATAAAGTGTGCTATTTGTAACTAAATCGTACACCCAAAAGAACAATTCACAAAATATGTTTCACAAACTCAACTGTACATCCACATAAAGAACATATATTCAGACCAACCCAACCACGATTCATCAAAGAGTCCCAGGCAGTGATTATGTTTTCTGAACAAAGCCACAAGAAGCACTGTATTTTTAATGGAATCCACCACTCCCACATATACTTATGCCACCAATTACTAGAAGTTTCATTGAGAGACTGAGATATGAAGCTATACACATATTTTTCATTTACCCTACCAGTCGTCTTATTAAAATACCAAATCAAGGCATCCTTTGTCAAAGATAATTTGGTCCTTGCTCCATACAGGGATTTGGTAAAACGAAACCATTCTTCAGCCTAATTTCCAACCATCTCAAGATCCTCAACTGAGAACCAGTAATCATCAGAGAAACAATAGCCTCCATAATTTCGAACTTGGCTTAAATACCAAATATCCTGAGAGTTAAGGAAAGGAATCAAATTTGGTGAAAGGGCATAGTCTTGGTCCACCCCCAAGAAGGGATCAATAAAAAGCTGATGTATTCCTCATTTCCAACCTTCCAGCACAATGATCTGCTAATCCAATGATATATTTTGATAAAACCATTCCAAATCAAGGATGTACTTCTAACAATCACCTCCCTTTTCCTTAGCGAAGATGTCAGTGACCGATTGTGTAGATACTTCACCATAATTACCTTATTCCACAATCCCTTTCCCGTCAGTGCAAGCCACATACTTTTCATACGTAATGTCATACCAAACCAACATAAGTTTTTATGTCCTAGCCACCAAAATTTTTTGGCTTAGCTAGAGTCTCCCAATTCATTAAGCCGTGGATTTTTTTTCTTGTACCTTCAACTCCCCATAAGAAATTAAACATATTATTTCTAAGGATATTCATAATAGAAACAGGAATATAGGCTAATGATAGCTAATAAACTGGAATAGCCACCAGTACCACTCTGATGAGTACCAATCAACTGCACAACGACAGAAAATGATGAGACCAATGATTTATCCTTCTATCAAACTTCTTGACCATCCATTACTAGTCCAAAAGTCCTGTAATTTAGCGGTTTGAGAAAAAAACCCAAATATTTGAAGCCCACCTCAATTGGATCTATTCAATATGGTAAAATAGACTATTTAAGCCGGGAATTATCCCCAAAGACACCATTACACAGGAAGACTGGCTTATCAATATTGATTAACATGCTAGAAGCATTGCAAAATAAGAGTAAAATGTCTGCAAATACCTGCCACTCATAATCCCTGCTAGCGCCAAAGAGTACCACATCATCCACAAGAAAGAGGTGAGTCATCGACAGTGATGAGGATAACTTGATCCCAATCAACTTACCCAGACTCTTGGATTCATTAATCAAAATACTTAAACCTTCGATGACCATGATAAATAATAAAGGGGATAGCGGACAATCCTGTTGCAACACTCGAGAAACATTGAAGAAGTTGGAGGGTGAACCATTAATAAGTACTACAAAATAATTCGGTAACACACAATCCATGATTTAGTTGGTGGTAACCAGTTTCAACCTAGACTAAAGGAGAAGAAGTCTCAAAAACCCCTAGTTTACATGATAATAAGCCTTGATCAGATCCATCTTCAATATAAGTGCCTCTATATTTTTTAATTTGATAGAATGCATACACTCTTGGGTTATTCCAACTTCTTTAGTAATATGATGGTTGCCCGAGAATCCAAATTGATCCTTAGACAAAATCTCAGTCAACATTGGTTTAATCTGATTATCTATCACCTTGGATATTACCTTGTGGACTAGATTACAAAGTGAAATCTTACGAAAATATACAAATGTCGTCGACTTATCACATTTAGGAATAAGTGTAAGAAATTTAGCATTAAGATCTTTTGAAATATAACCTTCAAATCTAGACTATTCAACAGCTGCCAACAGGTCATGGCCAATAATATCATAGAGAGCATAAAAAATTCCATAGTCCAACCATCAGGGCTTGGGATTTTATCCTTAGCAAAACATTTCAAAATCCCTTCAATTTCCTCCCTAGTCACAGGATGTTTAATGCCCAAGGTCTCTTCCCTAGTGAAGAAAGAGGGATAGAGCTTAATAACCTTCAATTGATCTAAGATTAGGTTAGTCCCCAGATCCTTAAAAAGATAGGAGAAATGACAAATAGTCTCCTAGTTTAATACCACCTGCGAGTGATACCATTGCCCCTAATCATTTTGTAAATCCTAGATCATATTAGAGATACACCTGGAGTTGGCATATGAATGAAATAACTTAGTTTTGGCATCCCCTTCGTGCAACCAGGTGGCATGACTTTTAAGCCTCCAAGTTGTCACCTTTTGAGTCAACAAAACACTCTTCTGACTATCCAATAAGGCAAGAGATTCATAGTCCTCCCGAGAAAGAACACTCGCATGGGCATGGAGGAAAATCAGTTGTATATTATACTCAATCTCAACAAGTTCCCCAACAACCCGCAATTTCTTATCTTTTTCCCAAACTAAAACCACGATTTTCAGTAATCGAAGTTTAGTAACCAAACTGTACGTACCATCAGAGTCATCCTCAACACGAAGAGTAGGCCAAGTAGTGTAACATACCTCAAAATTCAAATTTTTTTTCTTTCTATAACCATATATCTTCAGACATATTAATAAAATTCCTAACTGTTAGGAGAAAATACCAATAAAAGAAACCCTAGCCATATTTAATGGTCAAATTCATCTCTCTACATTCATTCTCAAGCTTAGGGACCACTGTAACAGTCGTTTTTCCATTGACAGATGCAACCAAAATAGTTATTTCCGGACTAAACTGACCTTTCCGCCTTCTGCCTTCTTGGAGGAACTCAGAAATCAGAAAACCAACAATCGATACCTCCATTTGACCACTTTTCTCCTTCTGCACTCCGCATATGCCTTCTGGACCATCGATCCTTTCGAGAACAACCTTGATCTTTGATCTTGCTCTGATGTGGAAATCAGATCCTAGAAACTCCAAGTTCCATTATCTAAATCCTTGACATTCCTTGTTCTGCATTCCACATCGGCTTTCTGCACCGTTGATCCTTGTAGAAACAACCTTGACCGTCGATCTTGCTTTGATGCGGAAATTGGAATTCAAAAACTTTAAGTTCCGCTAATCTAATTTTTGGACTTTCCATATTCTGCATTCTGCATTCCACATCGGCTTTCCGCACCGTTGATCCTTGCAGAAATAACCTTGACCGTCAATCTTTCTTTGATGCAGAAATCAGATTTCGGAAACTTAACATTTTTCCTTGTCTTATTTCCTCCTTCCCTCCTTCCGCCTTCTGCAACTTCTCTAAAATGTTGATCTCTTCTACGGCTTTAATCTTGAACATTGATCTACTTTCTTTTATGGATCAGCGTTTAACTGTGAGGATCAACGTTTATCACTGTGGAATCAACTGGTTGTGGTTTGACTTGGGGTTTTTGTTTCACTGTAAGTTAAACCAAATCTAGAGGTTAAATATGGATTCATACCATGAATTAAGGATTTTTTCCCCATGTACATAGATTGCACTCATAACATCGAAAAGATATAGATCTAAACCATAAACCAACATTATTAGATCAATCAACAATCCAATTTTGAAATGCAGAAGTAAAGGAAGATTTACATAAATCGATTCATTTAGGAAAAACATAGTAGAATATCCGATTAGTTACAACAACATAGGATGTGAATTTTTTTTGGAAATTAAACATTGTGAAGAAGATCAAGATCAATGAACGAGGTTGATTGGGGGAGGCGATCAACGATTGTGAGCTATTTCATTGGGTGAACTAGCACGGTTGAAGAAAATCCTGACGGGTGCGATACTTTATGAGATTTGCTCTATGCCCAATGAAGTCCACTGTTGATCTAGATTTGATGGTCATTTAGTCATTTCATTAATGAACTAGCAAGGGATTTAAAAGCTAGAGACGGGAGATAAATTGTTTATGAAATCGGATCCACAACAGATTTGAAATCTACTCTTGGTTAAACGCCTATGGGACCATTGGCCGGGTGAGGTTAATTTAGTAGATCTACCAAGTTTAGAACCAGACTAAAATCTAGTGACAATCAATCTAAATACTATTACAAAGGAGCCTAGCAATCAAATTCAGACAACAAAAATTTAAGGTGTTGTCATAAGAAACAATGAAAATCACAGATCGACACCAAAACCAACATTATCATTTCAATCGGCATTCTACAATCGATAAACATAATTAATGAAGATTAAGCAGCACTGATACAGACTGGAAAACATCGTTAAAAGTAGGAATAAGGTTTGAAATGGAGGATTCCATTCGTAGATACAGACTCATCAATTCTAAATCAATCAAGTATTGATTCCGAAAACCATTAACGGATTTACAACAGTCAGAACTAAGTAATTCTACTCATAACAAAATATTAATTGCTATAGTAATAACATTGTAAATATGATATAAACTTCAGAGAAACATAGGTAGTTGTTCTACAAAAAATGCATACATAATACTGGCTGGAAGTATAATTGCAATTCAACATTTTACAAATACATCCTAATGTACTAGAATCATTCACAAGAAACGGAGTAGGAACCTAGCACCAACGCTGGGAAAAAAAAAGTGGAGAAGTTGTTCTTCCCAACCAACTCCCATAGGAACCAAATTACTTGCTCCAGAACCCTCGATCCTATTCGCTAAACCACAGGAGAAAAATATCTTAATGCGCCATCTCTTGCATTATACAGTTGTTAATCCCCGTCCAATGCTAGCCTCCTGCTACTCATGGACACACTATTAAATAGTATTTTCTCCCAGGACTCTGGCAATTTATGAGCCTCCTATTCTTTCGCAATTCAACAAGGAGTGCAGACTTGATTTTTGGGGATGATGCCTCCTGCATCTTGAGTTCTCTCTCAGTGGTCTTTTCCACTTGTCATTTTCCTCTTGTGGGTCAGCAAGCACTGTTTCAACAACTATATCCACTTTGTTCCCCTTCAACAAAATTTATTAATTAGTAAATGTTTTATTACAAAAGGTGTTTTGTTCTTGACCTTCCTGTCCAAGAATAGTAAAATAATAATCAAAGTATTTTCCAGCAGAATTAATAATTATCAATTGAGGGGGTATTACATACACCTCCCCTTAAAAGCTAACACTGTCCTCGGTGTTATAAATTTTGATTTTATTCATCCATGTCAGCCTCTTGGAATAAGCCTGTATACACCTCCTACATATGCCTTTCCAACTCCCAAGTAGCTTCTTCCAGACTTAGGTGATTCCATTGCACCTTTACCTGTCCGATGGTACGATTCTAGAGTAAAATTGAGTCTCTTGTCGAGAATGTGCTCCAGTCCCACTTGGAACTCTCCTTATTGTTCCACCTAGATTACATTCCATTCAATCACATGAGAAACATCATGAACATATCTTTTCAATATAGAAACGTGAAACACATTATGTACATTAATACTGGGTGGTAGGGCTCACCGATATGCAACTGACCCTACTTTAGCTAGAATTTCAAATGGTCCACAATACCTGGGTGCCAATTTCTTATACTTTCCCAATATCAAGGCACTTTTCTTGGGATTTACCTTTATGTATACATGATCACCCACATGGAACTCTCCAGGAGTTCTTTTTAAGTCAGCATAACTTTTATGGTTGTCCTAGGTAGCCTTCAATTTTTGATGTACCTGTTTCACGGTTAGTTCCATATATTCTAATAAATAAGGTCCTAACATTAGTCTATCAACATGGCTGCGCCTAGATATTGGAGTATTACACTTATGCACATATAAAATTTCAAAAGGACTCATACCTGCAGAAACTTGGAAATTATTGTTATAAGCAAATTCAACTAAGTGTATGTAGTCCTCCCACTTACATGGTTTGTCCATAACATACATCCTTAGCATGTATTCTAGAACCTGGTTTACCATTTCATTCTACCCATCCATTTGCGTATGACATGAAGTACTAAAGTTTAACTAGGTACCCAAGCCTTTAAACAAGGCTTTCCAGAAATTACCTATAAACTTCGCGTCTCTATCTGAGACTATTACCTTTGGTACGCCATGTAACTTGAATATTTATTTCATGAATATGTCTGCAATATTAATAGCTTTGTAGGTAGATTTGACAGGTATAAAATGAGCCTCTTTTCTCCTTAACTCAACAAACCGAATTCATTAATAATTGGTCCTTGGCTACGAGAAATGGTTTAAAAACCATGAGGTTAACTCACCTTGAAGCTTTTCAGACAAATTTTACAATTCGGGTAAGCCTCCAATTGCAGTTGCCTCCCTATTTTAATAACTTGATAGAGTTTACACATCCATGGTTGCACCTTAGTTAAGGACTTACCACTAAATAGTTGGCATATTGCAATTAGTGAGGAAATACATCACAAATTCCTATAACCCGATTTTCAATTTAGGGTATCTACGGCTGATGAGAAAACATCATACAATGTTGTCACAAGCCCCAATTTTGTAAAATAATGTTATTTTATTTGATTTTATTCCCAGACATTATGTTAAATTTAATGCTAAGTGGAAACTGATGACTGAGCAGAGTCAAGAATGTGGAATGTAATTCTGAATATTTAATTTTAAATAAATAAAAGTGGAGACAACAGCTTGGGAGAGCTGTTAAAAAGAGTATTACTGGTCAAGTTGGTGGAAGGAACTAGGTGGAGAACAAAAAGACAAGTGGCAGCATCCTCAAACACTACCTATGTTTCAGGTGGCAACTTCCCTACATTTGGGGTCATGATTCCCCAAGAAAGTGGGATCAGAGCAGGTGGCTCAATTAATGACAACTAACCCAAAAAGACCTAGGCAATCTTATTAAAAATTCCCAATGTAGAGAGCTGAGGCTGCTCATTCTAGGAGAAGAATCATTTAGGTGAATGCACTTCAAGGAATTCATTGGGAAAGGGAAATTGGAAGGAAGGCGTTTGAGGGGAAAACTGCAGAAAGTTGATCTAGTACAACTTTGCAGCTGAAAGATCTTACTGCAGTATGCAGAGTTGGTATTGATTCTCAGGACTGGTACTTTGTTGATTGCTCCACCTAGTTCTAGCCAAGCAGACCAGAACAGGCTCAGGGGTCATGAGAAGTCATTGTTTGAGTGCTCTTTAGGAGTTGGTAGGGAGGAATAGCCTCCCATTGCTATTGTCGTCCAACTTTAAAGACATGTTCCATTACCTTTTAATTTCTGTGTTATAGTTTATCTCTATGTATGATCAATAAATGAATGATGTTATAATATGCTGTGTTGAAACCTCTTAGTTATTCTAGACTAAATCTGTATTGTGATGAAAGATAAATCCTACCTGTGTTTTTCCCCATCTGGAGTAATCCAGATCGTACTCTAGCATAGGTAGTTTGTTTAAGTAAATGAAGTATGATAGGATTATAAATGAATCGAATATTTATGTTTTCAGAGTAATGAAATGTTACTTCTCAGTAGATGGTTGCTTTCTAGAAAGATTATTAATTTGTTTGCAGACATGTTATCAGAAATAGACTGTGTAAATAACATGTTAGTACAAAACAATACTCATATTACTGATTGACATTAGTATGCTTAACTTTATAAATTATTTTCTACACAGTTTCTATTTCCATAAACTGTACTTTTACGTTGAAAATAGAGGAATTAGTTTTATCAGTTGAAAGTTAATAGTTTATGTTAATAAAAGATATAGACACAATACTGATAGTTTTTCTTCTTCTATTAGTGACAACTAATCTTCCTGCATCTATCTGAACTATAGTTAAATAATATGATAAAGGTTACAATAGTCCTTACTTAGCTTTAAATAGTGAAAGGACAGTAGTAACTTAGGGTTTTAAGTTAATATTATAAACTATTTTTATACTTTTGCAGAACTGTGTAATTATAAAGAATACTGACAAGTAAGGAGGATCTTTTAATTTTGTGCTCTAAGTAAGTCTATAGATATGAATTGAATTAAACTAACACAAATATTACAGACTGTTTTCAGTCATAACCACTATACAAATAAGAACCAACATAAACTTAAGAATGTATGTTATACTTAAATAAGGGTATTATAAATATTATTCTTATTATTATTCTTATAAAGTGACAATTATAGATTAATAATTTATAAAAACAAATTAAGAAAAATTGTACAACAGTAATAAAAAATTTACAAATAATAACATAGGAAACAATATCCTATTTAAGTTAAATGGGAGTAAACCCTAGCTCATGTTATGAGCATAAATTATAAATATTAGAATATAAATTATAAATATTTCTAGTACTGTAGTAACCTAGGTTATACTTAGATTAATTTCTTTTAAAAACTACTGACTAAATTTGTTATGTAACAAAGATAAACCACATTATTGACTAACATGTGCAATTGCATTTACAAAAGAAACAGAGTCTATTAATAACATCATACATTTAAATGTCGGGGTTGAAACCCTTAAAAACTAATACATTACTAGTACAGACATAATAACCAAATTCGTATCAATTTTGTAATCATCTTAAATAGTGAAATAAACCACTCTCAGTCCTTTAAGGATAGATAGATTAAATTAGAGAAACCATGTAATCATTATCATAAGATTAATCTAAACCAAACAAGGGTTTACAGGTCAAACCCTAACCTGTGACTTTCATCAAATAAACAAGATTTACATCACAGCTGTGAGTACCAGCCTTAAAAAATTTAATATATAAAACCCTGATAAAATACTCAACTGGGTTCAACTTTATTAATATTCAGAAAGGGTAAAACCCTAAATTATACAGAGTACATCATAAGCTACTAACAACCGAAACCAGTTGTAGCGAAGCTACCTTTGAAAAATTTACAATCTAAATTGACTGCGAAGCCAAGCTTCAATAAGTACACTACACTTACAAAGTGCATCCACCCTATCAAGGGTTTGAATTTTAAACATTCTTATAAACAACCTGTAAACAGTAAAAGCATAATATAACTCATGGCAAGACGAGAAAGGGTATTCAAATCCTGGGCGAGTCCAACGACCACCCTAACTGTAATTAAGGGAAAACCCATCTTTCAGACCACGAGGCTTACCCGAGTTTGAGCCACGATCCACGATTGTTGCAAAGGCTGTCTTCTTACCCTTGTACAAGCTTTACTTCAACGAGTACTTGCAGTAATGGTAAACCCTGTCAGTAAATTATCTTACTAGTATAAGCTTGAAAGTATACTATACTAAAACTTGCAGTAAAATGAAAGAAAGGTCCTTTATGATTTTTACCTATCACTAGGAGTATGGTGAATGGATTTACAAGCACTGTCACCTATAAATGGTGCAACGGGGAACCCAACAACTCTCAGAACCACACACAGTAGTGAGCTACGAAGAATTGAGCAGGAAAACTGAATAAATCACCAAACTACATGGGCTTTGGGAAGAAGGTTTCACTGGCAGTGAAATGAAGGTAGTAGGAAGAATAACTCTACGTTTGGCAGAGAAAGAACCAGCAATCAAAACCACTCATTGGAGAATGGAGGCATCACAGAGTCAAGGTATAAGGCGATGATAACCAAAAGAATGACGAATGCCATGGGAGACACGCCAAGCAACCCTGGAGCTAGCGTAAACTGCGGACTATAATGCATTAGGTTAGGTTTCCAGAGTGTTATATATTTTCCACACATGGACAGGATTCAACCACGTAGCCACAAATTTATCCGCGCAGCGAGGGTCGTGTCCTATAGTTCTTGCATGGAGACATTATATTATTTGTTTTTTCATTGCAGCGAGGTTCAAACTATAACGACATCCCAATAATATGTAACCAAACCTCTAATCATTTGCACCATGTATTATATTAACCTAATCACTAGATTATCATCATGGAGGGATTACGTTGACCAAGCTTTGTGTCATGTATAAAACATAATTTAAGTCCGTTTTGGATTAAGCACAAACCCTTGCTATCAACGACATAGTGTTATCACATAGTAAACATTACCATAACGACATAATGTAGTCTTATATTAAACTTTACCATATGTTAATTTGGGGGCACAACAATACTCTAAACACCATTTGAGTAGAATGAAATCATGTGATATATGTTTTTGTTTATAAAATAAATTAAATTTAAAGTCTTTAGTATAGTTATAAAAAGAGTATATGTTAGCTAGGACATTACTATAGTGTCTATAGTGACAAGTTAAATTATAGCTTAAGCATAGTATACTCTTTTGCTTTAGGAATATTACATGTCTAACACTTATAGATAATATCTTGTAATAATGCCAAAGGAGTTAAAGGCTAGAATTGAATACGTTATAATAACAAACTTTTGGTAGATTGAATGTTCATCGAACAAGTCAATTATGCATATCTTTGAAATATAATTGAACTGATAACTCACATAGCATCGAAACTGTAAAGTAGTACAAGCTAAAGATAAGAGTATTCTCACAAAATGATGTCACAAAGTTTATGCGACATTACTTTGTTAAATACTTGGGAGTATAATCAACTTGGATTTATGCTCATACAAATTGTCTAGTGGACAGTAAGATATTTACAGAGACAAAACTGATGATAGGAATAAGAACGATCATATTTATTTTCAAAAGTTAATAGAATACAGAGTTAAACTTGGGAACAAAGTATTGATAACCTTAAGCTCTTGTAGAAGGGTATAATGGTCATAGTTCTACACTCAAAGGTTTTTACTGTTCATAAGATATTAGGCTGTAAGTACCTTATAGAAATAATTTAAGGGACAATAAATATACAAGCAAGACAAGATATTATTGCAAAAATAATGTCAATAAAACAATGTTTATGAGTATTACCAATTACTTCGACTAAAGAAGAAATACTCATATCTGAGATTCTAGGGTTAGAGTCGCAAATATGCGGTACTGTCATTACATTTTTTCCAAGCTGGTTTATTTGAACAACTGATGAAAATCAAATGATTTACCTTACAGGAGCTGTCTAGTGCTTAGCAACTTCTTGTTATAATATTTTTAAATTGCAAACATATTCATTTGCATTAGCATGAATGCTAAGTAAGCCCCGGATTTAAAAGTAGATTCCACCTACTGACATAAAAGAACTAATCAGTAAACTGAAGCAAATAACACACAAAAAGATTTTAATCTTGCTACGAAAAACAAACTGTTAAGTTATTTTAGAAACCAATTAGTTAACTAGTTCTTTATGCCAACTGTTAGCTGTTAGTAGAACCACAGGTTATAACATTTATTATTAACTCAAAAATTTTAAATTTTTGTGAAAATTTGGGGATGTGACAAATGTCCTTAAATGTTTGTAAATAAAATATCGTCATGTGTTTAAACAGTTCATTGAGAAAAATACTTATTTCTTTAATGGGATGTAAAAGGTTTGTGTAATATCTTTTCATGTGCAAGACATTTACTTTCATTCTTTTTTTTTGTCAAGTAGAAAAAATCGTTCTTTGTTATTCAATGAGAATCAAAGGTAACAAAGTACATTGCCTAGGATCACCACAGTAATCATTCAAAGTAAACATATCTAATATATGGCATAGGATCTAACTAAACATTAAAGGACTAAAGTCCATACTGCCATCACATACAAAACATGTCATCCATGGAATATAGTGCAATCACTAAATTTCTACCATACAAATCTCAAAATAATCAACTAATGGACAACCAATAGGGATCAACCCATCATTAGCACTAGAATAAATTTAGAGCACCTTCGTTGATCTTCAAATTGTCTTCATATTCCACAAAAGATAAAACTCCCACCGAACCTTTAAGGGTTCCCTTGGATAGAAGATCAACCACATAAGTGTGCTCCCTATAGACATGGGTCTTCACTTAGTGAAACCATGCCATAGCACGTCCGTTTGTGGCATATGAAACTATACCCCTATTTCAAAAAATATTGGAAAATACCTCCCAAAATCATTTTTTTAACCCCCTCCCAATATGCCTTCCCAATTTAAAAAAACCCCTATTTTCATTGTATATTGCATGTATCAATTTTTTCATTTACATTTTTTATACCCCTTTATATTTCTACCTAGTATATTGACATGATACTCGACATTCATTCTTTTCCCTCACCATGCAAAATAATTATTCATAAGTGTGTAGGGTTCCTTAACAATGAACTAAGGACACTCCCTCTATGGTCTTTCTCCTATTTTTTCAATAAAATGAACTTTATGACCTACCCCATGCAAAGATATGCACTCCTCTCCTTGATCTATGGGATATGAGACCTTCTCAAGAGACTAGCCACCCCTTGTTGAAATACCTAGCACATGATACTGATGGAAACAAGGAGAACAAGAGAAGAAAATAATAATCCTCCTCATTTATGATGATGCACTTCGAGTGGACATGCATGGACCATGAAGACTATGAGTAAATGACCCATATTTGCCTCTCAGTTTTCGGGGATAATCCACTACGGCCTTTTCCATAGGGTGTTCACTATTAGCCTGCATGATAGTATGTTAGTAGAAATTTTGAGTTCCTTACTTCTTCTACAACAAAACCTTACTATTTAGTATTTTTATTTGACCATAATATTAATGGATTGCTTGAAAATTGAAATAGAGCTCCATATCTAGCAACTTAAAACATTTTAGGTATTATCTCCAGGATTTCCAAGGAATTTTGTTGTCTAGTGATCCAAATACTTGGATGTTATATGTAAGCCTCTGGACAAAAGAAAAATATTTTGAAAGCAAGCTCAAATCATAGAACACAGACAGCTGGAGTCTGAGAATAGTCAAGCGTTACCTCAACAGCAGTTGCCACATCACACAGCTTTTGCAAAGATACACTTGTAAAGAGCTTGGTCCCTACTACCATAGGTCTTCTGATGGTAAGGGTACCAGTTTTGTCAAAAACAATGCACTTAACCTGCATTAACATACATTCCAAATGACAATGTTATAAGTGGTATTGGATAAGTTTATACACTGTTTCATGTTAAAGTTAAACTTCTGTAGGGTTTTGTTAACTCTTATAATCTCTTAGATTGCCGAATTCAAGGTCACAATATGTAACACGAAGTAGTATTGTCCACCTTTGGATGTCCTAGTAGGTTAGTTATGATGTCAGAAATATCATGTAATGACATTTACATGGAGACCATTCTTCTTATAGGAAGTGGATGTATGCTGACACAAAACTATAGGTAGACTCTATTGTGAATATCTTGCTCCAAAATATGTAGTGGCCACAAAATCAGCAGTTTTGGAGAACACTAAGCTTCAAATTTTAAGGGCGAGGGGACAGAATGAACAAGCTCCTAAAGCTTTCTCCACAAAAAATGGAGCCATCAAAAAAGAGTTTAAGAATGTAGCTAAAGTAGGGTGTCTTCATTCCACTTTGGATTTGAAGTGAAAAAGTTTCTTCTGGTATTCTTCTAGAGTTCCTTACATGCTTAACATTAGAGCCCAAACTTTACAAAGTACATAGAAGTAGAATAAATAATAAATGTTTACAATTCTTCCATATATATCTGCTCCTAAAATCCTAAGGGGTTAGCTCAACCAATTGTCACCAAACTTGTTGGCCATTTGGCTAGTTCTGTTCTTGCAAGGGCCTGGTCTGAATCCCCTTGGGTTAGGAACACTAGTCTACAGCAATGGATTTACTAGGGATACTGTCCGAGAATGTGGGGAAGCATCCTCTGGGATTCCCCATGAGGGTTTTCCCTTGAAAAAAAAATCTATGCTCTTGAATCTCAATAAGAAGTACCCCTTTCTAAGATAGCACTTTTGAAGGACAAGAACATCCTTGAAAATTACTAATGCACCATTTGGAAGCTAAATGTTGATTGCAAGATCAGCAACAATACTTTTCTTCCAAAAACAATAGATGTTAATCAATCAGTCAAATGAAAGCATTTCACATATTGTTTCCTTCTAGTGCTAAGTAAGATTTTGCTACACTAGTCTACACCAACATATTTATTAAGGATACCATCCAAGAATGTGGGGAAGCATCCAAGGGTTTTCCCTTGAAAAAAATATCTATGAACATCAATAAGAAGTGCCCCCTTTCTAAGGTAGCACTTTTGAAGGACAAGAACATCCTTGAAAATTACTAATGGACCATTTGGAAGGTACATGTTGACTGCAAGATCAGTAACAATACTTTTCTTCCAAAAATAATGGATGTTAATCAATCAAACAAACAAAAGAATTTCACATATTGTTTCCTCTATTGCCAAGTAAAATTTTGCTACAACATTTCTATTCAAGGGCAAAATATTCACAATCTTTTATGATAAGCAAAATGGCCTTTGAAGGAGAACAAAAGGTGGACTTTGATCCTTTGTGATGAACAACCGCCTTAATGATCCAAACGAACAAGTAATATAATGTTCTCTAATAAGCTGAAATCAAATACCTTATGAGCACTTTCTAAAGCATTTCCACCCTTGATCAACACACCTTGGGAAGCATCTTTCCCTGTGGAAACCATTACTACATTTGGAGTTGCAAGTCCCAAAGCATAGGGACAAGCAATGACAAGCACTGATATTCCAAACTGCAGCGCCAACTCAAATCCATCCATTGATGTTGGGATCCATGTTTCAGGAAAGATCCCAACTTCCCCAGAAATGAACCAACCAAGCCATGTTATACTAGCAGCAGCAACAACATGAACGCCATTGTTATCATCAAAAATATAATTTTCCCTTATCAAACGTTAACTTTTCTTGGCATAATTTAAATTGCTTGTCATGATAATATAGTTACCAAGGGAAAAAAGAACCTGGAAATTCAGTCAGAAAGTTTCTGTACAGGTGCTTTGGCCATCTGGGCGGCCTCTACAAGCTGTACAATTTGTGACAATGCAATTTCTAATTCGTGACTTTAACAAGCAAAAACCCATTCTCATTCATGCTTCCACCTATGACCTTATCGTTGGACCTATTTGCAACAGGCCTGGCCTCACCTGTGATCATGCTCTCATTAACATGGCTATGACCTTTTATCACAATCCCATCTGTCGGAACCTTAGTACCTGGAAAAACCTTGATGATATCATTACGCTGGATAAGCTAACTGGTTATCTCCATCTCTGAGGTCACATTTCCATCATCATCTAAAGTTAGCAGCATTGCAGTATCAGGTGCAAGGTCCAAAAAAGGTGACAGGTTCATTAAAATTTAAGATGACGATAAACGGTACTGCAGCAATGAAATTGAATGGTGTGTCACTATATACAAGGTTGCATTTAGAAAAATCAAACAATCTTAGATGAGTGTAAGTCTTATATTAGTTGTGTGACCATTCACATGAAATAGTATTATAGTGACATTCTTAAAAAAATGGATTCTCAACAATCCAAGCCTAAACTTTAATTCACTTCTTTCTTCAATAGATTACGGAGATCACATACCTCGTACATTGTGGAACAACCTAAAGAACAACCTACCCTGTCACCTGAAACCTTGCAGTTTTGCTTCCAGTCACCCTAAATCCTGATGATTACCTAGAAGGTTGATTTCTATCACCCAGTACTACCATGCCTGAGCTCCTTGGTAATCTAGTTTGTGTAACATATGTCAAACAATGTGTTTAGCTAACAATGCCTAAAATGAAGAACATAACATTTGCATGACATAAGGACTTTCTTGAAGAACTTAAATACAGTTTTTAAGAGGAACCCCCCGCCACACACACACACTGTGAGCCATGCTATTAATTTGAAAATAAAATTCAACTGAACATATATATTATCTAGACTCACGTCATCTTCTTCATCCACTATCATGTCATGCCCATGCCATATATGACGATCAAGTAAACTTAACAGTATTACAATAGTGTCCACTGGGGCCAGATGTAAAGTATTCCTTGAATGTGCAAACGTGATTTCATTTGCAAGAAATTTTATTTCGGAAAGACGAAGCCATGTGACCTCCTCTTCACCTTCATCTTCTCCAGGAATTTCTGCTCCCTCAAGATAATCATCTAACATTTCATAGAATCCTGCAACAGTGCCATCTGCAAATATAACATTGCAACCCATGATCCAAATGTTAACAAGTGGGCAGGAAAACAAGGAAATTTTAATAAAACCATGTTTCATTATAGAAAACCTTGATGATCGCGAACTTCCAACTTGCCCCTATCTACCACTTCTCCAATTGTGTCTTTTCTTATCATTCTAGACTTTCTTGTAGACATGGGTGTTTGCATGTTCTGAAATTCATAATCACTTTCAAAAATTTAGAAGCAAAACATCCTATTCATTACAAATTTTCTTGCCACAAAGAACTGTATAGCTAATTACTACAAGAATTATCACCTTCATTCCTTATCACTATATTTCACTATTTCTATTACTCTATTAATTTAATTATATTTTATGCCATCTTACAAGTATTTGCAGATGTTCATGTATGCCTCAAACACAAAAATATTTACCTACTATGATAAAGTCTATAATATCCTTGACCTTGGCTAAGATTGATCAGAAAAGAAACATTACGAAAGAAGACTGAAATAATTTCAAAATGAAGCCACTGTAATGAACCATTAAATATCCACTACGAAGCTCAAGTTGATCATGGTGAGCAAAAACCTGCATGATTTTCAATTACAACTAAAGGTTGTCTTCTTACATTTTTGGACTTCCTCTAGATTCAATAGTAACATTAAACATGGGCATAAAAGTTTATGCAAAAGATAATATTGATAAAACTACTGAAATGTACAATTCCTAATGGTAATAAAATTAGACATACAAAACAATCCAAAATCTATTGGTCACATAAGCAACTTATTCAATATAGAAGCATCTTAGACATCTTCCAACCTCATGCACTTCAGTCAACTGGTTGCATTATTTTAGACTGATGTCTTTTAATGACAAAGTCTGGAGAAAAATTGTAAACTGCAAACATGTAGTTTAGATCAAAGAAAACACAAACATACCAAGGAGGTCCCCTCTTGAAGATTTGATGAAGCCCCTTTTGAAATGTTATGTGATTGAATGCCCCCATGAGAATTTTCTTGAGAAGACCTTTTCTCAGAAGACAAATTGCGCCAACCACGCTCTTTGACTGGCCTTGTGATGCTTGAACAGTATTGTATTGAATAAGCAATAAACAACTTGATAAAAAAATACTGCTCCTATAATTATAGTTTGAACAGTCATAAGATAAGTGTTTCGGGCTAAACCATGGTCCATGTATAAGCTTAAACAACAAATAGAGAAAAGAAACTGAAAAACATCTAAGAATTGGCATTCGTCGGTCAAGTAAAAAGCATCACCCAAACTTTTCTTTATATACCTTTAAAACAACGTACAGAAGCTATAACAACTACGGTCAAAGGTCGAACAAATAATATTGATGTTCACAATGACAAAAATAATCCAAAGGTCACAACTTATATATTTGTAATATCTTACTGCAAAATTTACCCACTGAACAATTTGTCTTCTTCCCTGTTGACCCACTCTTTATTTTCATGTAACAATTTCAAACAATAGGCCTATCTAATTCAGTATATGCATGCCAACTTGGACACTGTATCTAAATTCGTGCATATTATAGAAACTATTACACCATTCTCCAAATTGCTACAAATACAAAAGTCATCCTGATGTGTCCAACATTCAAATCTGAGACACTCATTGGATACAAGTGTATAGGACAAGGCCTGAATCATTCCAACATATTTTAGTGTTTTTTACACTTCTGTTGAGATATTTGAGCCTGAAGGTGAGCATGCTTCAAGAACATCATTTATCATATCTATTAATGCATTCATTTGGCTTTCTGGAGTGCACATGCTAAAATTTCTACTGAATTATTGGCTGATCCAAAAAAGGAAGAAAAAAAGGTATAGAGCGTGACTGCACCAATGCTGCCTTCTCCAAATAAGCAATATGTTTCAAATTTAGCTTCAAGGAAAGCCAATTCAATCAGCATACCTCCTATCAAGGCTTATGATGCACAAAAGGGTGAGGCTGAGCAATATGAATACAAGTCAAAGGGAGGGTGAATAAATCTTGTGTGATCCCAACAAAGAAAAATAGTAGAGGCCTTAAGAAAGATCATGGGCAGTTTGACTCAGAGAAGTTTATCCAAGGGAAATTAGCTAAGCAGTTGTCTATTCCCAAGCATGAGCAAGTTTCCCCTATAAAATATGGCATTGAACCTTCATCCTAAAAGGTGACAGGTTCATCAAAATTTGATATGTCTTTTTAGTTGTCATTTGATTTATGAATTACCAAGCAAGCAATATAAGATTTTGTTTAGTTTGTTTTATATTTGATTTCCATTCATAATTGTTTTATTTGACCCGATTCTTCCCGCAATGCCTTGGCAGAATTATTTTATTTATCTGATTCTGTTGTGATGCCATGCAAAATTCTCTTACAGAAACAGGGAGTGGCTGGATTGTGCTTGTTCTTGTAGAAGCAAGGGACCTGATTGCAACAGACTGGCGAGGAACCAGTGATCCATATATCAGGGTACAATATGGAAATTTGAAAAAAAGAACAAAGGTTAGTGAGTGCTACCATAGTTGACATCTTATTTAGCCTCAAATTCCTTGGTTTTTGGCGATTTAATTTTGAACGGTATTTAAGAGTAATCATCTACCCTAATAGAAAATGCAAGATACAAATT
Organism: Pseudotsuga menziesii; assembly: GCA_001517045.1. Taxonomy (NCBI): domain Eukaryota; kingdom Viridiplantae; phylum Streptophyta; class Pinopsida; order Pinales; family Pinaceae; genus Pseudotsuga; species Pseudotsuga menziesii. The sequence continues at coordinate 159,110 of LPNX010118458.1, forward strand.
GGAAACATTGAGGCTTTGTGCTAAGACAGCTTGATAATGGCCTTATTTGCATCTAGGTTTGTTGAGATCATTATGTGAGCAGCTCATTTTTGTGATGTTTTATGTTTGTGTTCACCTTTAGTCCTCCTTAAGGCCTACCTGTACTATAGGAACTCTTCTTAGAATTAAAATTGAAAACAACTATAATTGGGAATTTGATCAAAGAGGTTGGATTTTTAGGACTTCGTTTCTATGGTTGAATAACTCAGCTATAAAATTTCCTAGTTCATTTCGGTTTTCATGGGATAGCCTAGAGAATTTTAAACGCAAATGCTTTTGTATTTCTTTCTCGTTGGTTCAGGACTATCTAGGATGAAATGTTTTCCATCCTCTGTGGCTTGAGTTATGCAAATTGTCCCTGGGCAGTTTTCCTTGGGGTAATCTGACCTTTGAATTATATTTTCATTGGGAATTTAGGGTGCTCAAAGTCTACAGTTTGCTTTTGTCCTTTTATAGTTATAGGCACTGTAAAATGTTACTGTTTCATGCAAGTTTGTGGGTACAAACTTTCTGTAAAATAGAATTCTAAACTAGTTTTATAACTGCTTACAATATAGATATGCAAAATTATTTGGAGTAAATGGGAGGTATAACAAGGCCAAAGGGATTACGCTAATCCCCAAAAACTAATAATTGAAGACTTCAGTGACCAACTAGCTCTTAGAATAATATAAGCTCTAAATTGATTTCTCATATTTCCCCTTTTATATCAGAATTCTCAATAGTTGTCGACTGGGTTGAAATGCATATCAGGTGACCTCTGCAGTTGTTGGAAATGATTTATTCACACAAGGGACCCCAGAGGTGAGATGAATCAGTCCAGAAAGAAATCAGGGTCTTCCCATTGTGAAAATAGTCTATGTAGTTCTTGAAGCTCAATACCAAGCTTGTGTAAGTGTAGCAGTTCGGAATCTTAACCAGAAAAGAAAAGATGTTTCGTTTGAGATTGTTGGGTACCTTCTAGAGGAGCAAAGGGACCAAAGCACCTACAACATGTTCTATAAATATATGTCTGATGATAATATATTCATTGGATCTCTCATATTTGTTGAGGAACTGGCTCAAAAGGTAAAGGCTACAGTGGAGACCGAGAGGGAAAGATTGGATGTTGTCTTGGTTTTCCCTTCAATGCCAGAGGTAATGAGACTAAATAAACTGGGATCTTTTAGTATGTCTCAGTTGGGCCAGTCCAAAATCCCTTTCTTTCAAATGTTTAAAAGAAAGAATAAGTCAGCAGGCTTCAAGAAAAGCATTCTTAAACTTGTTAGAACCCTACCCAAAGTCCTCAAGTATTTTCCAAGTGACAAGGCTCGGGATGCTAGAGCCTATATCATGAGTTTGCAGTTTTTGTTGGGTGGATCACTAGAGAATCTTGAGAACTTATTTAAAATGATTACCGGATCCTATGTGCATGCTCTTAAGAAGACAAAATTGGAGTTTGTTGATCCAGTCGTCTATTTGGACACATGAATATGGCACCCTCTGGCTCCTTGCATGTGTGACGATGTTAAATAGTATTTGAATTGGTATGACACCAGAAAGGATGCAAATGAGAAACTTAAAAACCCAAATGCACCAGTCATTGGAATTTCCTTACAAAGTGGCCACATTATTACTGGTGATGATGGTCATTATGTGGTTGTTGTGATGGAATTGGAAGCCAGAGGTGAAAAAGTTGTGCCAATCTTTTCAGGTGGATTAGATTTTTCTACCCTTGTGGAGCGTTTCTTGTATGACCCACTTACACAAAATTCTCTTGTAGATGTTGTGGTTTCCTTAACTGGGTTTGCACTCGTGGGTGGACCTACTAGACAATACCATCCTGGTGTTATACAAGCTTTGTCCAAACTTGATGTTCCCTACATTGTGGCCTTGCTGCTAGTGTTCCAGACTGTAGAGGAATGGCTTATCAGCACTTTGGGATTGCACCCAATTCAGGTTGCATTGACGGTTGCACTTCCTGAACTTGATGGTTGTTTGGAGCCTATTGTTTTCTTAGGCCATGATGCAAGAACTGGTAGGTTTCGTTGTTTGTCTGAACACTGTTTCAACAATTTCATCAATTAGACAATCTGTTAACAATGTAATTTGTCTAAAATTATTAACCTTGTTGTGAAACTCCTATTATCATTACATTGATGTCAGAATACCAAAACAGGGCCATGGGACTAATACAAATGTTTAGGATCAAAGTTTCTTTCGATCCATCAGGGGATTAAACATAGTATACCTTACCTCCAAGAATGCCATGTAGTGGATCTCCAACGTGCCTCCTCCAACACTGCTATGCACTAGAGAAACCTACCACAAACCCATGACCAAAAAACGGTGAAAAAATGCTATGCGCCAGAGGACCAACAATGCTATGCACCACGGTGGAAAAAAACGGTGAAAAACACTATGCACCAGAGGACCAACACTGCTATGCACCCAAAAAAAATCCTTCGTTATCCAGAAAACACAATGGTGAAAACCCAAGGACCAACACTGCTACGCACCAGAAAAAATGCCCTTGTTTTCCAGAAAACACGATGGAGAAAACCCAAGGACCAACACTGCTTCGATTTGAAAAATGCCCTCTTTATCCAGCCATAAAACATGATGGATAAAACCCAAGGACCAACACTGCTACGATTTGAAAAAACGCCCTCGTTATCCAGAAAATAGGATGGAGAAAACCTAAGAAAAAACGATGGAGAAAACCACAGGAAAACCCTATGCAGCATACATAGGGTGCACGTAGGATTCACACAGGCTTATGGTGGAGGTGCAGGCAGGATTGTGGAATAAAATATCCCCCAACATATTGCATATTTATATAGTTAAAAACACCCTTTTTACCCCTAATATACCACCAATATATTGGCTTGTAATTTTTTGATTTTTAACCCCCCCAATATGAACGGATGTGATATCATATTGGTCCCTAGGTGACACCCCCGTGCCTATAGATATGTCGAATGTTGTATGAGTGAAAATTCCCCAACATAAATATGATACAGTTGCACCACTGGTCAAGTGCCAAAACATGAAGAGAATATTTTTGAATAGCCTAGTTCACTGTAGACATAGAATCCCAAAGATGTCAATAACAGGGAGGCCCATCCCATGGGAAATAAAAGTGAGTCCCCATAATTCCATCAATTCTGCACGTATGTTGGTACCCTTCCCACACCCCAATATCTTAAAGTGAAAGAAATGAGAAGCTTCAATGCATAGATAAATGCCAGCTCCACATGTACCATCGGTCGATGCACCATCAAAGAAACCAACCGGGAAGTTTAAAACATGCACATTACTAACTACCTTTCTTTGGAATGTAACTCACGAGACAAGAAATCTTTCAACAGATTGATAATGGGAATACAGACCTGAGTGGAGTGATGTTTTATATTGTCAAAAATCACCCTGTTTCTCATCTTCCATAGTGACCAACAGAAGACTACATGCAGATAATAAAATCTGCAGTCCCTAGAATTCCATTGCAAAGATTAGTCGAAATATCTGGGCCATCCCAAATAGGTTGTATCTTCAAAAAGTGTGCTATCTCCAACCAAACCATATGCCCAAAAAGAATAGTTCACGAAAAGATGTTTCACAGACTCATCCGCACATCCACATAACAAAGATATATTCAGACCAACCCAACCACGATTCATCAAAGAGACTGAGATGATGATTATGGTTTCTAAACATAGCTACAAGAAGCACTGTATTTTTAATGGAATCTGCCACTCCCATAAATACTTATGCCATAAATTACTAGAAGTTTCATTGAGGGACTGAGAGATGAAGCTATACGCATATTTTGCATTTACCCTACCAGTCGTCTTATTGAAAGACCAAATCAAATCATCCTCCACCGAAGATAATCTGGTCCTTTCTCCATACATGGATTTGGTAAAACGAAACCATTCCTCGGCCTAATTGCCAGCCAGCTCAAGATCCTCAACTGAGAACCAGTAATCATGAGAGAGTCAATAGCCTCCATAATCTTGAGGTAGGCAACTTCTTTTAGTAACCATTCATGAGTGATTCTCTTACCATATCATTGTTGAACAAAATCACATCATCAATGAATAACAACATTTATGTAGCAACACACAATCCTCAATTGGATTCTACAACTATTTCTTAAACACATCCCTTATTCTTTGTCCTTCTCAATTTTAGGTCATTAGGTATGCATCAATACATTATCTTGTTCTCTAAGACTCTTTTGTGGACCACTTTAACATATTGCATAATTGATTAAGACATTTTGTTTCCTAATCATGATAGATTTTTGTACTTATTAGTGTGTTTTGAAAAATACATTGGATTTTAAGCATGATTTTCTTTTGATCTTATTGTCTTTTATTAGAATTAAAAATGATGAAATGTATGTGTTAATATTGCTCCTCTTCTCGAATCTTAAAGGGTTCTATCTCAATGGAAGAGCGCTTGGCTTACAAGCAAGAGGTTGGTGGTTCGATTCCTCCATGCCCTAATGATATTGCAATGTATTTCTAAAGGTTAAAATGTATTAGTGCAAGATGGATGCAATATTAGATGCACCACTAAATGCAAAACAAAATGTAAAAGTGGACATAACACCAAACACAAAAGTGGATGGAAAAGTGGACGTTATGTCAGATGCAAATGTGGACACAAAGATGGTGTCACTCTAAATGCAAAATTGGATGCAAAAAGAGACTTAACACTAGACACAATTAATGACTCAAAACTAGATGCAATACTAGGCCCAAAACTAGACGCAACAGTAGATGCACAAGTGGACTCCTAATTAGATGTAAAATTGGACATTAAATTGAGCACAGATTATGGTGTATCGAAGGACATAAAACCAGACGTAACACAAGGTGCAAAATTGGAAGCGACACTTGGCACAAATAAAACTTAAAATGAGACACAATATTGGATGCAAGATGGGATAAAACATTGGATGTAAAACTAGACGTAATATTGAATGCAAGATGGGATGCAACATTGGACACAAAATTGGATGCAATATTAGACACACACATGGGCACAAAAATAGGCATAACACTAGGTTCAATATTGGGTGCAACATTGGGCTCAAACATAGATGCAAAAAAAGACATAAACCAGGATGTAACACTAGGTGCAAACCTACATGCAAAATACGACGTAAAACAAGATGAAACATTAGGCACAAACATGGATACAAAAAAAGACGTAAAACAAGATGCAAAGTTAGATGCAAAAGATGATGCAACATTATAAGTAAAATTGGATGCAAAACTAGACGTAATATTGGGCCCAAAATTGGATGCAAACCTAGATGCATTAGAGAGAATTTGAGGTCAAAAATGGGCCTCAAAAGGACCAAAATGTACAATAAAAATCAACCAATTACATTCTAGTAGATGACATCATCCCCCAT
>LPNX010118458.1:165194-186525 GCA_001517045.1 Pseudotsuga menziesii
ATAATATCAAACTAATATATATTAAATCTTGTACTTTTAAAATAAATTAAATTCATGAATGATATTTATATGAAAACAAATATGTTAGTTATGCATATAAATTAAATTCATTTTTGTTTAATTTTATTTACAAGTTCAATACAAATAAATGCTAAAGGACAATGATTTTTTGAGAATTTACAATGAATCTTAGTCACATCATTGTAGAGTTATTTTATTAATTTTATTCATAGTCAATTTAGAAAAGTAACTCAATCATGGTTATCTATATTGTACATAAAAAGTAGTGTAGGAGATGAGTTGTCATATATACCTACCCCATAAAACCCCTAACTCATAATATTTTAATATATCTTATATTTTTGTAGTACATCTCTTAGGAGGCCCATTTTTGACCTCAAATTCTCTCTAATGCAACTCTAGATGCATAATTGGACACATAATTTGATGCAAACCATGGTTCAAAATTGGGTGCAAGACTCGATGAAAAACTAAGAGAAAAATAAAATGCAACATTGGATGCAAAACTGAGCGTCAAATTGGGTACAAACAAGGATGTAACAAATGACACAAAAAAAGATGCAATACAAGATGCAAAATTGGGCGTAACAAAAGATGCAAAAAATTGGGCCCAAAATTGGACGTTTAAAATGATGGAAAAAAAGATGCAATAGACAGCGTTTTATGAAATTGTACAATGGCGCCAAGTTTAGTGCCATATTGTTCACCATAATTGGAAAAAAATTACACTAAAATCCGACGCTAAATCCAGTTTTTGTTGTAGTGAAAGGGCATTGTAAAATTTACTAGACTTTTCTTGAATTTGCAATCTATGATAAATCTCTCCCATCCAACTGTATTCTAAATATCTGATAGAATGCTACGTCATTTGTGTACTATCATTAATTTTTAGCCCTTGACATTTCTTGCCTACTCAACAAAGCGACAAGTTTCTGGTACTTGAAATTTCTTCTTTATTGAATTTTAGAAATATTCAAATATCTAATAACTAACTAGATAATTGTAAAATATGCCCCGTGTGTAACTATTCTTTTATCTAATAGTAAAAATAAATAAAGCATTTTTTAAAGTTAACCAATTATCTACGATCAACTTAGATGCTACTTTCCTCTTTAGCGAATACAGATCATTTTTTGCCTGCACCGAGATACTAAAAGGCCAATTGATATTATGTTGCTTAAAAAGAGAATTTAAGTAACGATCTATATATGATATAGAAAAGAATCGAATACCCTGAACACTATCAATAGAAAACGTTTCCATGCTGAAATGCATCCACTCTAGTTTCCATTTGGAAGTATCAAGTACTCGTAATATTCCCAATTAAGAAAGCAATTGTCATACAGAAAATCAAGTAGTCACAAGAAATATTGAAAACGAGGGTTTTTTGGGCGAGGCATAGGAAGCTTAGATTCTACATAATCTGTTGTGTTTTTTCATTCTTAAAGGTTGTGTTTGGTAATGGTGCATTTATACATATATTTTTTATTTTAAAGATTCATTCCTTGTGTTTTCAACCTCGACTTAAAGCGATAATTGACAATAAGAAATAAACGAAATATTTTTTGCGATTTTGATTTTATTATTTAAGTAACAAAATAGCTTTTTTTGAAGTGGTTCGTTGCATATGCTTGAGAAAATGGTCCCAGTGCTCCACAGTTTGAGTTTCCAGTCTACTCCGCTAGTGGTGGTCAGATATGAGGAATGGATCCAAATGGGTATGGAGCAAGCTCAACATACACAGTGAAAATGACAAAATGTAATGAAAATGGAAAAATGCTCAAGAGTGAATGAATGGATGACAAGACTTCAAAAGTGTGACTAAAAGTGTTTGTGGTGAGACCTTCACAATGTATTTATAGGATGGTCCAAGGTTTTTTTGTCTATGGTAATGACCCATGGTATTTTATTGTGTATGGTATTTATCTATGGTTTTTTACCCTTTTCATTTTAGGGTTTTTTGGTCTTTTTTGAAGAGAGGGGCTAAATCACAATAAATGCTCAACTTTCCTTCATTTATGGGGAAGGAATAATAATGTTTTGGACCATATTTGGTGGATTTTTAGTTCTAAAGGTCAAAATAGAGAAAATAATGGTGGGAATATGATTTATATTTATGGTTTCGACCAATCTAGAGAGCTAGATGGACAATTTTTGGTGTTAACATTCCTCTAGGAATAAAATGTTATGTACATCTCCTTAATACAAAAAAGGTTGGTCGCACACACATACTCCATAAGCACTATAAAAAGCCATAAACACTCAAAAATGACTGTTGGCTTATGCAAAAAAACCTGACCACGGAGCTACCATAACCTAATGTCCAGAATAGCAAAAGGAAGTCCATGATCCAACAAATTGCACAGGACACTGCTTTTTGTTGTTAACCTCAACCTCTTGCACGGTTGCCAATTTGGACTGGATGCCTGACAATGAGATGCGACAATAGCTCAAAAATCGAGGCAGGACGTGTCTTAATCCAATTCGCCAAACCGACGAGGAATCAAATCTACAGTACCGAGACTCCTGTCTCCATTGTTAACTGAGGCGTAATTTAATAAAAGAATTTATATTAAGTCTAGTTAGTGGACCGATGGATCACTACAAGTATTAATAAAATCATAAAGTAGATACTAAATTTAAATATATATATATATATATATATATATATATATATATATATATAAAGAAAATAATGAAAGGGATAATATGAACAAAAGAGTTAATAACTCATAAAGTAATTAAATATCACTATCAACTTAGTTTTGTTTTCAACATATCTAAGGCTTATTTAACAAAGTATGTAAGAAATGATAAAAGTATATAGAATTGATATTTAAATTCATAGTTTAAACTTAAATTATTGTATATATGTATTAGTAATCAAGTTTTATAGTATAATATAAGGCTTGAATTTTAGTTTTTTTCTCACCTAGTAATTTGCTATTAAAAGATGGATCAAAGTCACAATATCCAAACGACCATTGCCAAAATTTAAGTTAGTTAAACATAACACTAGAAATGTTAGATCAATCCACCACAAAGATGCGTACAATAACCACATAAATTCTTAAGTATGACCAACATTACTACTACATCAAAGTAGTTCAAATAACATATGATCCTGCCAAATAAACAAAAACTGATAATAATACCAGAATATAACACTAAAGTGAGACCTAATATAATTGTTTAGTATATCTATGGATGTTGATGTGATCGAAGAATTCTTCCACAAACATGAAACCTTCATTTGATTGGAGTGCTTCTTTTGGTAGTCCATAAGCAATCATATTGTTTTCTCTAAAAATATGTTGAATAGTATAACTGCAAATAGAAAGTAGGAGGGACTTTGTCTACACTAGTGTGAAAGATGAGAAATATGAAGTTTACCTCTATCTTCAATCCAATCTATTATAACTCGGGAATCACCAAAAAATTGTAGATGTATAATATCTAATTAAATGGCAAACTTCAATAATCTCCAGAGAGCAATAAGTTCAGCTCTTTGATTGCTTCCCTTTCTGCATCCTAGCGTTAAGAGGAAATAATGGAAATATGAAAAATACAGGACCATACCTAGTCCACAGTCACCATTATTGGAGGCCCCTTCAAAGCAGCCCCACACTTTGGATTTTTCGATGCCCAAAACAGGTACATATGATGATGACTTGTCTTTGAATAAACCTTATACTCCAGGAAATGACTAATAGTTCTGACAACTACCTGGGAAGGAGAAAGCATATTGTTCTAAAAAATAGAAGTGTTCCTCGCCTTCTAGATATACCAAATAAATATAAATGGAAGCGACCTGAGGGATGAGTGTTCATTTATCCATAACTTCAATTTTTCCTCTACTGTTGCTTTGTTCCAAAGAAAGTTTGAATGTAAGTGTTTCATAATATTAATCCAAGTATAATAAAAAAACCAGCAGTCCCTAAAAAGATGATTTATATTCTCAAGATTATATTTACACATCAGACAAACTCTCGGACCTTGAAAGCCTCTTCTATAGATATTATCCCACGTGAGAGCCTAGTTCGTCAAAACAAGCCACATGAAACATTTTATTTTAAGTGGAAAATGCCAAGTCCACATCTTATGCCACCAAAGCAGTTCAGGATTAGTATAAGATTTAAGAATAGCGTGATATGCATAATTTGCAGTGATCATACCGGCCTTTGAATCCATAATCCAAGACAACCTATCCGCTGAATCGTTTGGGGAAATCTCTGTATGTCTATGTCCACATATATATTCATTCCATTCATGTGCGAGCATTCCATGTAATTGTAACCGATCCACTGAGAGCCAACCAAAAGAAGACTATGGGTCATCACAAACTATCTCAGCCAACTAGAAGATGCATTTTAAAGCGAGATGATAGGATTGAATTTTAGTCTATTAGATGTAGGTTGGGTGATTGGGAGGAGCGATTGTTACCTTAATTGGATGTAGGTCAGATAGTTGGGACGAATGATTGTTACCTTCTTTCCTGCTTAGGTTGAATTTACATGATGTTTTTGTTTAGACCCTTTGTAATAATAATGCTCTTCCCCACCAAGGTCCAATTTACATGATGCTCTTATTAAGCCCCTATATAATAATGATACTTGTTGAGCATATTTATAATAATTAAGTGGATAATTACGCCGAAGGCATTATTTAAGGGTTTGATTCCTTTGTTGACTTTGTTGTCTGTCGATGGCCTATGAGGCATCGCCCCCTGTCATGGCATGTGATTACCCTTTATATGATTTTCCCCAAATTTTATAAGAATTTTCTGCAAATTTATGTTGGACTACTTAAGAAAAGCGACTGCCTTCCAGGTTGTTGAAGAAAAATGTAGAGAAACTCAGAATTTCAAGACATTTCCAATGTTGAAGAAAAGCCACCTCATCGACAGGACTTCGGGTCCATTGCTAAAGAAGCCACCGCATAGAGAAAGATTCCAAGTCCATTGTTGAAGAAAATTCACCTGGTACAAATCTCACGATACCTTGCTACGTAGACATAGATACAACTAGCATAGGTAGAGGCCATAGACGACAAGAGCTATCCATTGAGTTGTAGAGCATTTAATGCGGCTGCAGCGGGTTTGATGACCGTCGGATCTGGAGCAACTCAAAATCCAATGATCATCAAGCTTGCTGCAGCCACATTAAATGCTCTGCAGCTCAATAGATAGCTCTTGCTGCCATAAACGCCCCACTGGGTTGAGATTAAGATTCATACGTAGTAAAAAAGGCTCAGAGAGATAAGAGGATAGGCCTATCACTATTGGTTCAGTTTAGGGATACTTCCTTCAACATTAGGTAGAAGCGTGGAATAAGTGAATTTTTATTCTCTTATATGTTTGCTTAAGGATATTTGAAACAACCAGGAGCAGGAAGCTGAACCCAAAAAACACAATGGAGCAAAAAGCCTGGATCGAGTAAAGGACAATACTTGCATTTTAACGCTTGCTAACTTTGAAGGAAAAATAAATTAAGGAGGTCCGTGTTGATTTCATTCTTAAATTAGTTCGTCTATAAAGTTGCTTGACCTTAAAGGGCACACCAATTTGTCATGATAAACTTCAAATGGAGAAGACAATCAGTTGCTCTGATTTGCCGCAAAACGAGCTTCTATACGTTAGAGTTTTTCAACGAGGGGATTTGAAAAGTAAGTTGGAGCAAGCTCACATCATTGAACATGAAAATTATTTTACTAACGAAGGCATATTTCTGGATCTTAATAAATAAAGGTAAGATAATATGGTTACGAAAGGTGCTTAAAAAATTATACCATTGTTGAAAAGGAAATAGCTAAGCAACATTTGATTTATTTTTCGATTATTTACAATGCTTCAAAACATATTAACTTAACCTCTGATTAAATTAAAATGGTTAAGCTATCAATATTTGGGTATGGTTAAGCGATAATCTTTGGGAGTGTTTTTAGATTAGTTTTATTATGAATATTAGTTAGATTAGTTTATATGTATATGTATATATATATATATATATATATTTAAATTAGCTCGACTGAAAAAAATAATTTTAAATTATATATTTTTATTTTAGTGTTGGATGAATTAAACTATATATATTTTATTTTATTGTTAAATTATAATAAAACATTATTTTTAGTTAAGTGATTAATATTTGGCTGTGTTTTTAGTTTAGTTCTATTGTGAAGATTAGTTAAATTAAATGTATAAGTTTTTAGCTTTGTGATTTTGTGAAAATTGCAATTTAAAAATTTTGTAGATTGGATTTATTGGTGTTCCAAGAAGAGATGAAACATATTCAATATATTCTCATTGATGAGATGACATTCAGAGGGACTAAATTGTTTGTGCAGATTGAGAGTTGTTTACGTGAGTGTCTTCAAGAACAAAACAATTAATCATTCGACAATCGTTCAATAATTATTGTCGACGATTTGACCCAATCCCCACCTGTGATGGACAGACCTCTATATGCAGGAGAAACTCTTGGGAATTCTTTATGGATAGACTTTACCACTATTATCATTTTTGAAACATTGTTCTGTTAAAAGGGCACTAATGCCACCCAACTTCGTTTCCAACAACTATTGACAAACATCAACAATGATACGCCAATCTTGGAAGAGTGGAGCCTCCTCCAATATAAGACTAATAAATTCTTGTCAACAAAGGGGTGCTCAAACTTTGACACAACAATTCATCTCTTTGCAATGAGCATTATGCAAACAATCATAACAAATACATGCTTCAAGCACTGACTATGCGTATTTCATAAATTGTCGTAGATTTCACTTATGGTTCAGGTGCACAACAAGATAATGAACTTCTCCCCCTATGCAAAGAAGAAATACAATTTATATGTCACACTTGAAAAAAAAAGGCACGCCTTCATTCTTTGTCCCTTTCACGCTTCAAATTGCAACCCTCAATCCCTACACTCCCCCTACCAAATGAAAATATCAATCTTGATTGCCAATATAATTAAAGTCAAACATGATAACTAACATATATATAGTTTCTTGTATGACAAATTAATGTACATTTCATTTTACTTGCCATCAATTACATGGGTTTCTATGGTTTCTATTTATTGCTTATTAGTACTTCACTAGAATTTTCCTTTAAATTTCACTAACTACTATGCGTAACATAGATTCACTAGACTTGCTTTCAACACATAGATTTATATTATCTACACAAGTAACCTACTTACCCGACCATTTGCACCGATCGGACGACCGGCAACGTCGGATGTGACTGCTCATGCGAGCCAGGTCGTCCGATCGGTGCAAATGGTCAGTTAAGTAGTGAAATCCTTATCTACATACACACAACTTTCTCTTATTTTTATACCATATCTATGTTTCATTTCCATGTTATGAAGATATACTAATAATATTTATATAATAATAATATTCTTGTTTAGCCGACTCATAATAATTATGTTGATGATAATATTCAAAGCAATTGAGTGAATAATAATTAAAATTTTTAAAAATATATTAAAAATTCCATTTTAAATCCAAAGTGCACTAATATCTTTATGTCATGTCTATCCATGCCACTTGCTTTACTATCTTTATGTCATATCCATCCATGCCACTTGTTGTCCATAATGTCAGTTTTCCGTGAAATATTGAATAAAAGAAGGGAACGCACATGTCAAGTGTACGTATTGCTGGCCATTTTTCTTGTCACTTCACACCATCCACTAATTGGGTTCCAGTCAAGAATCATTATATAGCATGAAGAGACTGAGAAACTAGAAAAGCTGGTAAAATATAAAAAACAAAATTCCAACAATATACAAATACTTTTAACTATATATAAAAAATAATAATATAGTAATATAATAATTTGCAAATATTAACTAACACATTGCATTTAAAATATAAAAAACAAAATACCAACAATATACCAATACTTTTTACCAAATATATAAAGGAGAGGGCAAAGATAACATCTAAACAAATTTGACCACATTAGGAGTAAATACAAAGAATAAAAAATATACTCTTTATTAAAATTTGCCATCAAACGAAAATTATACTTTGAAAAATAATAAAAAAAATATTAATTTATATTCATAAATTTTAATATTTACATTGATTGTTATATAAGTATTATATAATTAAATGCGAACTCTACAACAACCTCACATTAAACTTTAAAATACAAATCACCACATTTACATGGTTTTGAAATATGATTTATAAATTAAAAAATAAGGGGAATAAATTTCTACACACATTGACTGTTATATGCTTATTATATAATTAAATGTGAGCTTTACACAACCTTATATTAAATTTAAAAACAAAAATTATATTTATGCGAAGGGGTTTCACAATGGAGATGCAATCTCAAAATATTTCTTGTCGCTTCGTCTAGTTGCAATTCGACAAGTGTCTCATTTGTTCGGCGAATAGGAGTTTGACAGGTGTCTCCTGTGTTACAGTATTTTTCATGCACGTTTGGTGATCAATTTCATTTTTTGTCGCATGTCTCTTTTGACAGGCCCATCTTTTCTGCCAGTGTTATTTACTGCAGTTCAGTTCAGTCCTTTATCAATTTATCCACGCGATTCCACAATCTCGATTTCGTAAATTCTGTCCTGTGGACTATCTTTCCACAATACAGCTTTTCGCAGCTTGCTTCTACGACCTCATTCTTTCCGCAATAGAATCTTTTCGCAACTCCATTTCCCCAAATTACCCTTCAACAAGGTCATTTGCGCAACCTCCTTTTATGTAATAGTGTTTCTACAATACATATTTCCGCAAATCTGTTTTCGCAGTTCTAGTTCTGCAACTCTATTTCCACAAATCTCCCTTCTGCAATTGCTTTTTTAAATTTTCCTTTCTGCAACAGTTTTTCCGCAACTACGGATTGCGGGTTTGCAATTCTTAGTTTTCAAAAATGATTATGCCCAATGGTTTCACTGTTGCTCGAGTCGACAAGACATTGTTGCTCCATTAATGCATTTGTTTTCATCAATGCATAGTTGCTCCATTAATGGAATCTTTCAGCAATTGAGTTTCTACAACTCCATTTCTACATATAACCCTTTAGGAAGCTCCTTCCCACAACCTCCTTTTCCACAATACTGTTTCGACAATACAGATTTCCGCAAATTTGTTTCCGCAGTTCTAGTTTCACAACTCTATTTCCACAAATCTCACTTTAGCAATTGCTTTTCTACATTTTCTTTTCCGCAACAGTTTTTCTGCAATTGCGGATTGTGGGTTTGTAATTCTTTGTTATCAAAAACAAACTTTCATAAACTTGTGCCCGCAACGATCCTTTCCACAATCAGATTGTGAATTGTAGATCCTGCTTCCCATTTGGTGTTTAGGGTGTTTTAATGACAGATGGCTTGCGTGTTTTGACTACACTTTTATCTGTTGCCCTAAACGACCAGTCCTACGCATGAATGGATTGATGGTCCTAACAAATTTTTTCATGATCGGTTTGGTGGTCAATTTCATTTTTTTGTTGCATGTCTGAATTAACAGGCCGATATTTTCTTCCATTATCCTTCATTGCAGTTCATTTATTTAAATCGAGGCATAGCCTTTGCCAATATTTGAGGCCAAGGGTTTTGTGAAAGTTTCGGTTTGATGGATTTTGTGGGTTTAGGCTCAGATTTTGTAGGGTCAATTTGGTCTAGGAATTTTGTGGCTTCAGGCTCACAGTTTGTGGGGTCAATTTGGCCGCAGTTTGGTTTCACTGTCGCTCGAGTCAATGAAGAAAACTTTGTCGATGTCCCTTCATTTACATGAATGTTCTATGTTAATGTTTCATCAATGCATTGTTGCTCCATTAATGCAATAAATCTTGTCATTTGATTCAAACATGGGCCTATTTCTTAATTGTGGCTTAGCTTATGAGGATCTTGAAGATCTTTTCAGAATTCTTGATTTACCGAGTTTTTTGTTGCATCGCCTTTGCTTTGCACATATATACAAAGCTTCAAGTAACCAGTATTTGGTACTCTTTGCCTTTGCTTTGCTTGTATTGCTTTTGCTGCACTTCGTTTACACCAGAG
This sequence comes from Pseudotsuga menziesii, assembly GCA_001517045.1. Taxonomy (NCBI): domain Eukaryota; kingdom Viridiplantae; phylum Streptophyta; class Pinopsida; order Pinales; family Pinaceae; genus Pseudotsuga; species Pseudotsuga menziesii. Next base: position 175,256 of record LPNX010118458.1, read on the forward strand.
ATTTTTCCACTTTGTCAAATTCATGTAACAACATATGATTGTGAAGGTCTTCTAACTTAGAAATTCGGAACCAAATAGTTGATGAGTTGAGTGAGTTCACTTGGTTTAATGTGGAAAACTTTACCAGCGGGAAAAGGTTAACAACACCATGTAGCAAGAGTGGAATGGCATCTTCAGTTAGCATAGTATCCATAACGTGATGGTTGTTCTTTCCTGTGGAATCAAATACGGCATGAACAAAAACAAATTGCAAATTATTTAGAGTGAAACAACCCGTGCCTTGATAGTGTGGATTGCATGTTTTGGAAGCCGTCATGCTAATTGTTTTTTTATGGACATGCTTAGTGATATCTGTTTGCTTCTATTGTCAACTATATGCAATATAAGAACAGTTTCCCTTAGTAGAGTAAATAGCATGTTTCATAACTACTCTTACCCTTTCCAAAATAACATTTACATACATCTTGCAAAATGAAACTCTCAATTTGACAATAAATAAGCAACTTGTAAGTAAGTACTAAATTCTGAAACATTCAAGATTAAAATTCCAATTGCAAGAAGAAGATAAATTCAAAGCCATAGAAATGCCAAGCAAATATTTTACTACCGCAATGAATGTTAAAGCAGTTAAGTAGAGTGAAGGAATACCCGTGGGGCGATTCCATGAAGGTGGGTAACACATTTTGGGCAAATTTGGTGATGAAAACCTGATTTTTTACTCATGTGCTAGATAGAAGCCCTCGAAATGCATATATGCCATCTGAATTTAGACTTGCGGTAAAAAAACAAATTGTAGAATATTATGTTGGATTCCTAATGATATTTAAAAAAAAAAATATTTCGATGTCATTTAATGTGTGAAATTTCACATTTAATGAACTATGCGACCTTAAAAGTTTGAAGAAGTTAATAAGTGGCTCGTGTCCCACCCCAATAATTCAATCTTACATTAATATATATATATATATGAGAATGATATACACAAAATGCACTGTGGTTTACATATTTTTTTGTTAATTTATTTCCCAATATACAATTATTTATTATTTTTCGAAAGTGACCACATCTGATTTCAACATCATTTTATACATGTGTGTCCATCCCAGCATTTTTTTCATTGTTTTCAAAAATTGAAAACCCAAAGATACCCTTTTGAAAAGGACGTGCTGATGTGTGGGCTGTGCATTTTTAAGAATTTTTTGGATGTGTATTTTTGACACTGCGGAATTTTCTTTGAGTTGCTTTGAAGTTGTTGTTAGGTTTTCTAAGTGTAAGTTTTAGAACGAATTAAAAAAAACCCATACGAATGCCAAAATGCATGCATGATACCCCAATGGATAGATGATTCAGTGATGAATCTATCGGTATAAACTCTGCTCAGTTATGTGCCATGAATGGAAAGGTTTACACCCCTGGAAGACACAGAGAAATATTGATTTTCCTGTAAGAGGGATAATTCTCTATTTTTCAGGCCCTTGATCGAGGTATTCAAATCCCTCGATAGAGGTTTCAACAGTAGCTCGATTGAGGGTTTATTAGACCCTCGATCGAGGGTCTAATAAACCCTTGATCAAGATACTATTAAAACCTTGGTCAATGTAGTTCCGAATCCCTCAATATCGATCGAGGGCTTATTAGACCCTCAATCGAGGGTCTAATAAACCTTTCAATCGAGCTACTGTTAAAACCTTGGTCAAGGTAGTTCTGAATCCCTCGATAGGTATGTATCTCAATTGAGGCCTTAACACATCGATCGAGGTTTTCTTAAACCCTCGATCGAAATTCTATTAAACCCTCTAAAATGACTCAAGAATTCATAAAAATTTAAAAATTTTCATGTAACATAAAATGTCAAGTGTCATTGCCAATGAACCATTAATTGTTAGCGGATATTTAAACAGTTTTAAAAGAATAGAAAGATCACTTATTTTACTTGGTTCAGTATAACTTATTGGCTTATCTTAAAATAATATGTTAGCACTGTTAAACATAGCAGTTGTATTTTTTAGAAAGTTAGAAAAGAAATTTACATCTTAACTAATGCTAAGTGTGTTATTGTCTTCTTCTCTCAAGTAGGGAGAATTCTTAGGTGTGATCGGGGCTTACTTAGCTTACATCTAACACAGTGGAAATGATGGTTCTTTTACAGGTTCTAACAAGTAAGCCTTTTGTTCCAATAAAATATCCAGATCAAGAAAGATACTTCACTAGCATAAGATAAAATGCTAGTATTTAAAATGTTAATTTGTAGCTTGTCCTTGTAAGAGGTAACGTTGACATTCCTAAAGTTGTCAAACTGCATAATGATGGTAAAACAAAACTGTGGAAGGATGGGATAAATGCATAATCAGTTTACTACCAAAATGGAACCAAATAAATCATCAGGTAGTTTTCAACTATTTGCTTAGATTTTTCAAACTGAATGATTAAGAACACTTCTAAAGAATATTCGTACTTCTGTTCATAAGAATTTATGATTTACCAGTTTTGTAAGGAAAAGAAATGTTTCGCATGTATCTACCTAATATTACGTATTTGTCATAATAGCAGTTGGAGTTTTAGTTCTACTCATATTCAATTGAATTCTTATGTAAATAAAAATAATCTATGATGTTGAACTATTACTTAGTTTTCTTGTTTATAGAGCTTAGTTTTCTATGAGCTCTTCTTTTCAATAATGTCATCATACTGTTTAAAAGTATTAGAAAATTTACCCTTACTCCAGGGTTTCTATAATTAGGTGTTTTCTTAATAGATAGATTATCTATTTTGACTCTTAAACTGTTTTTCTCCACAATCAGTCATTAGTTTACAATTGAGACTCATACAAAAGAGTAGATAGGTTGCACATACTTGTATTTCCCAATTACGCATTGTGTGCAGAAATTGGTCCAAGGTTTCATTTATATTCGATTGAGTTCTTCTTAAAACTTTAAAAACTCTACTTTAATAATCTTTTTACCTGTATCTTTTTAACTCGTTCCCTAGTGTATCCACCTAGATATAATTTTACTTTCAATTACGATTGTTATAAAATGTAAATTCCTTAATGTATTGTTACCATTTTACGTATTATAAAAGATCTTGTAATTGCTTAAGCCATAGTTATACAAATTACTCTCAATCTCCAAGATCTATGTGAATCACTTCCAGGGATGAGTAAATTATTTCTTCCAATAATGTTTTACTATTATGAGTATAGTTCTTTTATTTATATTCTACAAAAACATAGTTAGAAAGTAATTATCCTAACTTGTCTAGTATACCAAACAAATAAAAAGAACAACCATTTTATTTATCCCATGGTTTTAAAACTTAGTATCGACACGACCAAGAATAATCATTAGAGGAAATTTCAACTCAAAATGGGCCTTTTAACTTTTATTCAAATTCCATGTCATCATGTGTTAGCCAATGAAATTGCTTTAAATTTGAAATACTGTATAGGTCTTAAAAACTTTTTTAATACAAATTTGGGGATAGGTATCATAAAAAAAACTACTTTTTTTGTTTGTATTTTTGACATATCTCCCTGTGTTTTTACTTAAATTTTGATCGGGAGAGCTCGTTGGATGCGGAATCAAATTCCGCATCCAACGAGTACCCACTCGACATACTTTTGACGAACCCTGCTACCCCAAAAACAAGAAATACCTGAAAAAATGGAATGATGATGTCATCATTTCGTATTTTCAGGTATTTCTTGTTTTTGGGGTAGCGGGGTCCGTCAAAAGTATGCTGAGTGGGTACTCGTTGGCTGCGGAATTTAATTCCGCATCCAATGAGCTCTCCCGATCAAAATTTGAGTAAAAAAATAGGGAGATATGTCAAAAATACAAACAAAAAAGTAGTTTTTTTCTTTTCTTCCTCCAAAATTAATAAATATTATTTTATTATTTTAACTATTATTTTATTAATTCATTTTATGAGGCCCATTTTGAGTTTAAATTTCCTCTAATGTACATTATTGACAATTGAAAACATATTATTGATATGGTTTTTGACTTGATTCACAATGATTTATTGCAGATTGGCAAACAGTGTAATCAACTATTGTTTAAAAACCCATGATTGTGAAATCATTGGGGACATGTGGTAGATGATTAAGCCACTAGGTTTTGTTGACTTAATGAAATTTTCCTAACCCTAGTTTTGCATTGTGAGGGTTTTCTTCAGTAGAGGAGAGGCCGAGCTGAGAGATCGTGGCCACCATGGTTCTGTGTTAACCTCCAAGATGAAAACACTCGTCCTCCATATCTCTGCAAGCTTCTGTAGGGTGATAGTATACTTGGGTGTAGAGGCCCGTTGACTGTCGAAGAGGCATTTGAACTTTAGATATGGTTTCACCATCGTCTTGGGTGACTGTGGGTGTTTGTTCGCAGTGAAAGGTGGACAAAAAAACTTAAGTGAAGAGTTGCATCCTCCTCTTACTGATTTTCTCCCTTCTCGTGGTGTTAATCCCCTTCAATTTGTGGCTTAGGGTTTTTGTTTCACTCTGCACATACACAGTTTTTGAGCTTACTTTCTCCAAGGTGCCATCGAGTTGGGTTCAGGTGGCTTCCATGACTTCACCACTACGAGCTTTACCAGGTAAAAATCCTGAAATTGCTTACAGTTTATTAAATTACAGAATTTTCATTACGTTTTTAAGAAAATACCAACAATATTATGATGTGCAAGTTTCTCCAGGCTTGGTTTTGAAGCTGGATGTTAAACTACCCTCGGTCTTCAGCAACACGTTCTCCTGGTAAGCTTCGGTGACATTAGAGTGTTTTCCTACACATAAATTATGGTGGAAGGAAATAGAAGCACTGTTGTGATGGTTGATGGCTCGGCCATGGTTAATAGTTATGTTATTATTCTTTTGTTTTATAAAAATTTTTAAAGCCCTAGAGGATGTTGTAGGGAAATGTTAAGGCTATTGCAACCGCGAATTCATGGTTTTTATTTGAGCCTTCATGGCCTGGAAAGATGTAAATGATATTATATTTTAATACTCGGCTCTAAGCCATGACTATACTATCCAACCACTGGGTGGTTTCTTGAATATGTAACTTGGTTTTTACAGAAAAGAAAATGACCATACTTTTAACAATTCTCTAAACAGATGAAGGGTTTTCACTGCTGTATTTTATAGTTGTAATATTTTTGGTTTTACGACTTCTGTTTAGACTTGAAGAAGTCATTTTGGTAGGCTTTAAAGCCTCGACAATTAATATAAAAGGCCACAGGCCATTATACTTGTTCAGTTTCGTTTCAGCTTAGTGTTGTTTACATCATTATTTTAATTTAGGTTTAAATTTAGGTGTAAAAGGTTTATGGTAATTTTGTTATTTACTTTGTACAACATTACTAGATAAATAAGATATCATGTTTTCTCATTAAAGATTATATTTGAATAATCTATAGCTTTGTAATTATTTTCCTTTCAGTAAAATTATTTATTGCAGTGGTTAAAACTGGAAAAGCTCTGCTAGGTTTTTGTAGTATAAGATAAAATGTATATTTTATTTCCTAGAGATGATTCCCATCTCTTGCAAACCCTAGATGTTTCTTTGAGGTTTGCAGTGTTAATACCCATGCTTATAGTAAACCTAGTTTAATTGTAAGCCTGAATAGATAGTTAAATAACCTAAGATATTAAGAACTAGGTTAAACCCTAAGTAGATATTTTATTGTTCTTATACTTATTTATTTAAAATTTATTTATTGAATTTATATTATGTGTTTTTACTGGTTTTAATTTTATAAATATTATACATACTGGTGTTTATTATATAAATCGATTCTTTCTTGTAATTAGATATTGTAGATGCTTTCAATAGACAGTACAAGTACAACTATATTTCTGTAAATAACTTACATAAAACTATAGAAGTAATTATTTACATCTGCATTCAGAGTTAATGAAAATCTACTTATCTAAACTAAGCATACCTGTTGTACTAGAGTACTGCCTTGTAAAAGGTGTGGAAAAATACAGTTTGGTAATTTTCCTATCTATCTTTTAATTTAGCAATATCTCTACTATTTAATCATAATCTATTAATTAATAACTTTCTCAGTAAAACAAATGTCCTTTCTTCTTTATTAACAATAATAAAATAACAATATACTAATCTTAATAACCACTTAAACCTTTTCTGAACAGAAGATAAAATAATAATTAAACCTAAACAAGTAGAACCTGTCAAATAGATGAGGTGACAACAACTTAAGAAGGTTGTTCCTCCCAACCAACTCTTGGAGAAAAGCTTTGCAATTTCTCAGGACCCCCGAGCCTATCTCCTGGTCCTCCTGGTAGAGTACTGGGTGAGAGATGAAATCTTGAGATCCTCTGCAACTCAATGGAGTATTCAGCAGTAACTCAGTCCTACTTACAATAGTAAGAACTTCAGCTTAGAATAGCTACACAAGTTCAATCTTCAATACTTATCCCCTCAAACACACTTCAGCTAGTCCCCTCCACCGAATTTCTCATGTGCACTTCATTCACTTAGAATGATCACCAATTCAGAATGAGCAACCTCAGCTATCTTCAATGGGAAGTTTTATTAGCATGCATAGGTCTTTTGGGTCAGTTTTTACTTAATGAGCCAGCTGCTCTTGTTCCACTTTCTTGGGGAATCTTGACCACAAATATAGGGAAGTTTCCACTTGCAACAGCTAGAAGTAGTTTGAGGATGCTGCCAATTTTCAACATGCTCTCAACCCAGTCTCCTCAACCAAGTGACCAATAAACACTCATTTAATAGCTTCCCTAAGTTGTTGTCTCATCTTTTATTTATTTATTAATAAAACATTCTGCAACATTAAATTATCCTTGACCCCACTTGGTCATTAATTACAAACTTTAACATAAAATATAACATAATGTTCCTGAATAACATAAAATTGTTTTGCAAATTGGGCCATGTGACACCCTCGATCGAGGGTTTAACAAAAGCTCGATCGAGGGTTTAAGAAAACCTCGATCAAGCATTTGTTAAATGCTCGATTGAGGTGTTAAGACCTTGATCAAGGGTTTAAAAAGTGCTCAATCGAGGTACGTTTTTGTGTTTTTTCTGAAAGCCCCTTGCCGATAAGTGTAACCCAGCTCCATGGATGCACCCAATTTTAGCCATAATGAGATTTTCCTAGGTTCCTCCTCAACCATCCAACCATGCTTAGATGAATACCCTTTAATACCTTTAAATTTATTTAACTTTAAAACTATTTAGGACATCCAAACTATACTTGTCAATTCCATGGTTGACTTCTTGGACTTGTAATTTCAGTTTCGCCTACATCCACCATACGTAAATGGGATGGTGTAGAGACTGTACGATGCACCATTGGACTCCACGACATGTCATGCTATAGCATTGACATAACACTTTGGGAAGAGCATTGCCAAATTGAAGGAGTCGAGCTTGCTAACCTTCACGGTTTAGCTACTCCTCTAGCTTTAGCAATGAAAGACGACCATGTTACAGAATTCAATGGAAAAACTGTTGGAACTATTTCTAGCAGTACTCTTTTTATAAACCCAAAGATCGAAGAAATTTTACTTCTCCAGAGATGGTTTCATGACAATGGATTTCGTTCATCATTGGCATCTTTGAGCTGAAAATTTAATGCTTCTCATTCTATTCCTCGTAAAAGCATTACCATCAATGAGATACAAAATCTTCAACCGTCTGAAAATCATGTTTGGTACCATGTTGTTGCAACCATCACAAATGTTAACATGGATGACTTCCATTTCCTTGCATACCCTCTTTTTGTTGATGGTATACAATGCATGAAAAACAGTTCGCACAAATTTGGAAACGTTTGCCATTGTGGTAAATGTGATGGGGATTTTTTTGAATGTGACTACCGATACATACTAAAGGTTGACTTGGAATATATCACCCGACACCTTCATGGTGTCATAGATTTTGATGATGGGAAAACCAACTCATGCAAAAGACTAGTATGCCTCCTCTAAACTAAACCAACATCAATTGTTGAAATAGCCGAGAATATCTACAACAAACAATTTCTTCTTACTCTTTCAGTTAGAACAGAGACCTTCTCTGGAGTTGCATGCCTAAAGGTTGTTATTGTGATGGTTGAAAACATTTAATTGGCAATTTGAGCTAGACATTCAAATACATAAGTTGTTTCGTTTTGATACTTAAGAATTCTTTATTGTCTGTATTGAATTGCCTCAATTCTCAAATTTTTGTCCTTATTTCATGCTTCAACATAGCATTTTTTTTAATTCGCTTTTAGGAGTTCTATCTTGTAGTCTCATAGTTCCACTGTACAAGCTATCACTTAACATTTTGAACCTAAATTGTTGATGCAACCTATATGGTCGCTTTTGAATACAATACTAATTTGCTATTATGTTTATTTATAAAATAAACAAATTTGTTCTCTTCTTTCTTAGCACAACTTGTCATTCTTCTATATAGAACAATTATTACATTTTTTTTTCATATATGCTTTGTCATATTACACTTTGGTCTTCTATATTGTTCCTTTCTTATAGTTATCAAGCTACAACTTGAAAAGAAATATTTACTCCATAAATGTTATTTTAACTTACACAGTTAGTTCCCAATATGCAATCACTTAACCTTTGAGTTATATCTTGTTTTTTATATCCATATACTTTCCACTTAATACATATACAAAATGTGTCCCTGCCACCAATGAAAGATTTAATTCTTTAGAAAGTTTACACTTTTCTTGTAGGCATCATGTTGAACCATGATAATGAACAAGCCAATGCACAAAGAAGACTTGTATATGCACATAACAGAGATAAAAACAACAAGAAGCAACACCTTCTTTATAGGGTTTCTCGTCAACCCGTGGATATGTCTTCTTCGTTTTATCTTGTCCAACCTTTCGACACACCATCCCTTCCATCCCCCATGCTAAACCCATCCAACACCCGCCTTGATGATGCACATCAATGATTTTGTAAAAAAATGGACCAACTAGTTGACATGAATGTCTACTCGATTTGCAATGAATGTTACCTTGGTAATGCAACCAAAAAGTTCCATAGTGCATACAGATATTCTCGTTGTATTATAGAAAGAAAAGGCCATCGCTTTTAATTGGAAAACAATATGGACTCGGGCATCCAACCACCTGTCATTGTAGTACTTACGCAAGGTGAAGAAATGCTCATTAGTCGCGCTAACCCAATCCTACAAGTCACACATGCATGTGGTGGTAAATATAAATATTATGGCCATATTATTTGCTTCCCTCAATACTTTTCCAATATTTCCACCTCCCTACCCCATTTAATATCATACCTTTACATCCTTGTTGTTCGCAAATGCTACCCTACAAAAAATCCATATGAATTGTTTGTTAGTCGAACCCGTGTTCCTATTTATCTTGAATACAAAATGGAAAACGATCCATACTACAAGGATGTGCGAGTCAACCCAATTACATTAGATTCTTTGCCTCTTATTTCAACAAACATTTCACCTTTGATTCACCATGATAATAGCAATGATACATTATCTCATCAACAAAGCTCGTCCTCTATAGTCCAACCACCAAATTCAATTGAACCCTATCAATTCAAATCCTCCTCATTTATTTTAACACAAAGAAATGCTAGAACTGAGGTTGAAGAAATTAGTCGCTTCTTACACATACCATATATCGCACTACCACCTTCCATTGATTGGCTCCCTATAGGCATTTCCCCTATCAATGAGTACAACACAGAAGGCCTTCTTTCCATGGATTTTCCAACCTTGTTCCCCACAGGTGCAACAATGCTTAAACAACCACACATTCATCAAGTTGATATGCACGAATATGCACTTCACCTCAGTCACTATAATGACAACAGATTTGGGCAGCATCCTTGCTTCCGGTACTACATATACAATCTAATCATGCATCATCAGAGTAATGATATTGCTTCTGTTTTTGTCAAAATTAACCTTGAAGATACACTCCCTCCCACAATAATTGAACTTGTTAACCAATTTCAAGACAAGCCTAATGACAAAATTGGTGAAAGGGCTGCATGATTTAGGTCTTTATTGTGTTGAAAACACTCTCAGTTGGAACAAAAGTAGAGATGAACTCACAAATATTATCAATCAACAAGGTACACCAACGTTCTTCTTCACCCTTAGTGCATCTTACACAAAATGACCGGATTTGCATGCTCTAATTCCTGGTGAACACCCTATCGGTTTAGATCAACACCATCAATGGAAGATTCACAACATCATATCAAATCCACATATTACATCACAATACATGCACAATAGATTCAAAATATTCCTTGAAGAGGTGCTTCGAAATGGCCTTCATATAACGGATTCTTGGTGCACGTGTTTTACTATCTCTTACTTCTTATGCTTCTATTCATGTTTGTCACTTTATAAGATTGATTTCCAATATATTCATTTTCCTCCCATGTAGGTATGAATGAAAACATACTGGATCCACACATATTCATGGTTTTATTTGGTTGGCATATGCACCAAATATGGACACCTTAGACTGGGAAGATGTTCTTGTAGTTGAAGTTGCAAAACAATTTTTTAACACATATGTTACAGCTTGGAATCCTCGCAACGCCCACTTGTCAACTTTTGGGTTACATCATTCTACTACAAATGATCCATGCAGTCTTGCATAACCATCCATATTTTCATCAAACTACATAGTTGACTATGAAGAACTTGAAAATTGTGTTCAAATGCACACCAGATGTTCATAATCAACTTGCCTTTGCAAAAAAGGAACATCTATTCAATGTCATTATCATTTTTCCTATCACCTACAAGCTACTTCTTCCTTATTCATTGATGCAAATGGAAGTAAAACCTACAATCCTGCAAGAAATGATTCCCTTCTAAATATTCACAATCGTACCATGCTTTCAATATGGAGGGATAATGTTGATTTCCAGCATGTTCTTTCCAAACATGTTGTCCTGAAATACATTTCAAAGTATGCATCAAAAGTAGAACCAAAATCAGAAAGCTACCATGCGATTCTCTCTCGCCTTGCACATGAAACACCAAGTGATGACCTCGTTCTTCAACTAATCAAGTGATTCCTTACACAAATAGTTGCAGAACAAGACATTAGTGCACAAGAGACGTGTCACATGCTCCAAAAATTCCCTCTTGTGCTTTGTAGCCGTCACCTTTTTTTCCCTAAATGTGAGCCAAAGTGTCTTCCATAGTGTTTGTAATGACAGTACTAACACCCCTCCAACCTCCCCCCCCCCCCCCCCCCCCCCC
>LPNX010118476.1:0-64880 GCA_001517045.1 Pseudotsuga menziesii
AGGCTTGATCCTTCTACATAGCACTAGTTCCTATTTTGACTCAGTGGTTTTAGCAGCTGAGGACCCATGTATTCCATTGAGATAGATTAGTGTCCATAACAACACTCAGCATATGATGTTTTCTCAGTTTTAAGAACTCAATTCTTTAGAATCAATTTATTTTGACAAATGTTCATTCAAGTCTTGTTTCCTCAATAGTTTGGAACAAGAATTTATTTCCTCAAGAGTTCAAAATTTGCTACTTGAATTTATGCTTGTATCTTTGATGGCGTTGACAATGTAGAGATTCGAGGACCTCTTATTATTTTTCCATTCTTCCTGTTTGTTGGCATTTAGTGTCCATGAGCCGCATCTCTTGTTTGATGGTTGATGGTGACCACTTATGTTCGAAGCCTGAATTAGTATTGGAATATTAAGTAGTTTCCATTGATTCCTGGGAATATCCTATAGATTTCATGGTGGGCAGGCCAAAATCTCTTTCCTTTTAGCATTTGTGTGTTGATCGTTAGAGTTTTTCCATTCTGTGCCTCTACAATGTATCCATTTATTCAAAGAATAACCATGTTCATTGGGGTGATTTGGATTAAGATATGTACATATTTTTGGTGTGTTTCCTGCTCTTTCGATTCACAACATCATTGTGAAATCTTCATAAATTTAAGCTCCATTTCCTTATTCGGCATGTGTTTTTTTCTCTCTTTGAGGGAGGAGTTTTACCCATGATGTTTTGTCCTTTTCTCTATTTATGAGAGTTTGTACATGGGTATCTTATCGGGCCTTGTTTTCAAGACCCGTCTTTGTTTTCTTTTGTTTCCTCTATACATTTCGCTTATAGGGGTGTCGGTGGTGTTGGAATTTTCTAAGATAGTTATTGTTAGAGATCCAATGTGTGAATTTTAAGATTGTGTAGGAGTCTCTATCTGCACAATTGTTCTGAGATGACATTGGGAATTTTTCACTTGTCTAAATATCTTTCATTCTTTGTAACACAATAAAGCCATTTAAATCTTCAATATCTCCATTTTTGTGTGATATCATATGTGAAGTTGTTCGAAAACATAATGTATTGAAGTATCTTAATATTATATCCAAGATTGAATCATTTATGGAGTTTCTAAAAAATCAAAGTATTGAGAGGTGCATAGGGAATCAGAGCTGTCAAAATCTGTAGGAAATGGAAATTCTTGAAGAGAGGATCTAGAGAACCTATTTCAACTTCAAACCCAACGTGACATGCAAATAGAACTTCTTGAAGAGAGGAATCCATAGAACCTATTTCAAATCCAAACTTGGCCTATCATTTGCATGAACATATCCTGTAGATGTAAACCATTCTAATTAAATACAAACCTACATAAAGTATATCCATAGACAAATCACCATGATTCATCCTCCAAAAGACACTTTACCTGCATATTTCAAATCTCTTTGTTGTTCTTGTGGGATATATGTCCTTAAAAAATCATGCATAGAATGATGGTGTACTGTAATGTCATAAAATTTAAGATGAAATATCAATACTAGAAGACTTGCGATATAGCCTCCACATTTCTCCATACGAATTAAAAATACCATCCCTTAGCTGGTCATATTGTATCTAATGAGTTTTGGCATTGTGCTAGTATCAATGTGATCACATATTAAAGGAGACATTTGAATCCAAGTGAAATCTAAGTTAATAATTAGAGGTAACTGGGATGAGTTCCCACTTATCATGAAATTAGTGGAGCTATTGAAAAATGAAAGGGTGTCATTTTATTAATCCCCCAAAGAAATCCAACATTAACTATAGCGAATTGGATGCTCCATGGTTGTTAAATAGTGTAATTTTCATGTTATTTATTAATTATTTTAATTACATTGATAGGTATTTTTATTTGCTATTTTTGGGTCGATAAAAACTTATGCATTTTCTAGATTGCATGAGTATGAGACCAGTTTACTATCGAGATTGATTCTATGGGAGTCAAGTTCCAAATTAAAAGTAAGCAATTATATATATATAGTAGTTAATTCATCAATAATTGTTAGTTGATGCATAGATAAATCTGAAATGATGTGTAGATAACTCACAATTTGTGACAGATAGGTCATTTAATTAGAAAAAGGTGAGAACAAGTGATCGATAACTTATTGACTTATCGATGTTCATCAACCACAAATTACATGGCTATGCTAGAATATTAGAATTTGGGGTGGAAAAATATCTATCTTTTTCTAGATTGCACTAGGACGAGACAAGTATACTATCCAAATTGATTTTAGGAAAGTCATCCCAAATTTGAAATTAACAATTATAAAAGAAAAAATATCAAAAAATAACCGGTAGCTCATGTATGGATAACTCTTTGTTAATGGATGGATAAGGGGATTCTTGGTAGACAAATTGTTTAACTAGAAATATGTGAGTGATACCATGTAGTTGAGGCATAGACAACAAGGGATTACAACTACACATTGAGAACAAGCAACTTATAACTTCTTACATATTTGAGACATTTAACTTGAGGCTTTTCAATGTTCACCGACCACAAGAGAACTGGTTGTGCTATTTAAATTAATAACTTTCAATCTCTTTCTAATAAACACAATCAAATTATCTAAGAAATATTCGATTTTCATCAAAATATTAAACTGACAATACATTTCCTACTACATTTTTGTAACTAAAATCATGTACTTCCTACTAAATGTATTGAAATAGAAACTCCTATTTACATAAAAATTTATTAGAATGTGATCATTATGTAATGCAGCCACTACTATGTGTCATTTCGAGTGGCGAATGTCGTTAACCCTTATCCCAACGAAAAACGATATTGAGTGAGTGCAAGCTAATGATGTCCTCTTTTTCCATGTTAAATGCAACAACTAAAAATAAACATCATTCAACATGCAGGGGTAATTTGAAATACCTACATAGTGAATATTGCTTTAACTAAAAATATGAAATATAGGAAATTGACTCAACTTTCCAAATATATAAATTTTATTTATAGAAAATGTTCACAACTAATTCAAATTTTTTTTGTGACATTGTCATTTTAATTTTTCAGCAAATGATAAGGTATATATTCATTTTAATGCGTCCTTTAAATGCCTAAACAATGGAGTCGATATACTAAAATTGACAAATATGTAGATAATTAATAGTAGTAGTGTTACACTATTTTTCCAAAATAAAATTAGTACTTAAAATTATTTTTTTAAATTGTGTAATTGAGTAGACCTTGAAATTAGTAGGCCAAGTGTTAGTGCAACTTTTCATGGTCTTTAATATAATGACTTTGAATTTAAATTTTTATAGTATATAGACATCTAGTAATGAGACATTGTTTTATAAAATGGTTGAGAAAACAAAAAGCTATAGAATAAACATGATTAATTTTGTAAAAATCCAATTACATCTAAAATATCCCGACCTTCGTGCACTCAGCCTATTCTCCCACAAGAACATCCTTTCTATGCCTCCAAAAAAATTCAGATTTGTCTTGAACAGAACGATGCACTCAAATAGAAATAACAAATAATATTGTTATTATAGTATACAAGCAGCCACTATCATGCAATGCCGACAACCTTAACCTTAAGGAAGTAAATAACGACGCCAGCAACAACAATGCCATCTCGAAGCATTGCGAATTTTCCATATATGAAATACAAATAGTTGGTAGCACTGAATTTTATCCTTTTTACGCTAATATTTCCTTCATATTCTTGTCCGCTAATATTTCCTTCATATTCTTGTCCTTACATTTTTTTTTGATAGAAAGAGAATATAAAGTAGGTCTATTATTAATAGAAATAGAGCATGGTAGAGATAAGAGAAGCCATTCAAAAGTCTTGAAATATATTAAATTCACTCAATACTTCTGATAAAATAATTAATCATTATTTCATTAATTATCTACCCAATATCTTAATTAGCTGGCATCCACTTGCACCTTAAAGTCAACACATCTCATCTATACCCCATGAATGCTTTATTTCTTATTCTGGGTTGATCTTGACGAATTTAGTGACTCCCAGAATTAGTAACTGTGCTTTTCCTAGGATGTCTACCTTATTCTTCTTTTATCAATCTTTTCTATGGATAAGGTAAAGATAGTTAACTAGGAAACTAGTTTCTTTTGTAGCCAACCCATCCTCCATGACTTTCTCTCCATATTCCAGGATTAGCGTGTTTTTGCATGACTCTTGACAACTCACTCATGCTTTTTCTAATTTTTGAGGTCCTTGAATGATTTGGGAAGTGCTCTAGCCACCTATGCGGGTTTATCATTTTTAGTAACTTTGATTTATGAGCTAGCAATGAATTGTCTCAAATCTCCTTTATAAGGATGTATTATTGTTCTAAAAATATCAATTATCATTTATTGATCATTCATTAATGTGTGTTTATTAATTCTTCTTCTTTTCCCCTTATGGTAATTCTTTGCAATTCCCAGCGAGGAATGTGTCTTTAGATTCTTAGCTTGTTTATGGAATTCATGTTGTCATCAAGGCTTTAGAATTGTAACAAAAAGATGAAAGTTTTGATTCACTCATGAGGCTCATGTTGGAGTCAAGTGCATGAAGTCCGAAAGTGTTAGTTTTTATAGCTTTTTTTAGTTCTTTTGAAAAAAAGAATAATTAAATTCCATCGAAATGGAGCATGAATAATAAAACCTTAGATATTAAGCCACATAATAATATAAAAAAATAAAAAATCGAGAGAAGGTCCAGACGATCTAGTCTGCACCTTCTAAGTAATCTAAGGTTCGGGTTTTCATAACAGTTCCAAAGGCACGACAGTATTGTTAATAACGATTGAGATGAGTAAATTCACAATCGAGGGAGCGAGAAACACTCACAAAATCTATACCTAAACAGTAATACTTCATTCTTGTAAATGGGAAAGGATTACGTATACCTATACATATACCTAAGTGGGGTTTTCGTAACGGCAGAAGTATATGGCATTATACTTCATTCTCGTAAATGGGAAAGGAATACTTATACCTAAACATTTCGTTAAAGAACCCTATTCTCCCACAAACCCTATTCTCCCACAAGAATATGGTATATTTTCCTGACAAACCCTATTCTCCCACAAACCCTATTCTCCGACAAGAACATTCTTTCTATGCATTCACGAAAATTCAGAATTGTCTTGAACAGGACGGTGCACAAATAATATTGTTATTATAGAGTGGAAGCAGCCACTATCATGTAATGCCGACAACCTTAACCTTAAGGCAGTAAATCACGACGCCAACAACAGCAATGCCATCTAGAAGCATTACGATTTTTCCATATATATGAAATACAAATAGCCGGTAGCAGCGAATTTTATCCTTTATACGCTGATATTTCCTTCGCATTATTGTCCTTCGAAGATGACGTATGTATATTCTTGATAGAAAGAGAATATAAAGTATGTCTATTAGTGATAGAAATAGAGCATTGTAGAGATAAGAGAAGCCTTTCAAAAGGTGAAAATTTGGATTGACTGATCACCCTCATGTTGATGGACTCAAGTGCTTGAAGCCAGAAACTATTGGTTTGTATAGTTTTTTTTAAAGTTCTTTTGAGAAAAATAATAATTAATTTGCAACGAAATGGAGCATTGGAGTAGAATATTGTTTATACCTTTTCAAGATTGCATACGAATAAGATAATTATATATCCTATATATATGAATGGACAAGATAGCCATGTATATAACTAATAGTTGATAAATATATAAAAGAAAGAATGGAAGCGATGACATGTAGCTAGGCATGAGTAACTTAGAGTTGATCATGTTTAACTAGAAGAATGTGAGAAATATTATTTCTCACATTCTTCTAGTTAAACATGATCAACTCTAAGTTACTCATGCTTAGCTACATGTTATGGCTGGCATTCTTCCTTTTATCCATTTATCAACCATTTATCAACTGATAGCGATGCAAATAACGGTTGATAAATGGATAAAAGGAAGAATGCGAGTGATAACATGTAGCTAGGCATGATGAACTTAGAGTTGATCATGTTTAACTAGAAGAATGTGAGAAATCACATATATATATATATATATAGAGAGAGAGAGAGAGAGAGAGAGAGAGAGAGAGAGAGAGAGAGAGGTGATGAATGGATAACAAGTACTTCATGAAAAATAGCTAGAAGAAGGTTGGTGATTGCATGTAGCTAGTCATAGATAACTCCTAGCAAAATTTGTGTAACTAGAAAATGTGAGATATTACAACTACATATGGAGAAAAACTAATAGATATTAATTAGGTGTTTTATTGTCTTTAAATAATTTCTAGGATGCTTGGAGGCCGAGATGGAAATCGAGGAGGGTGTGAATAATACAAAGAATAAAATTAAGAGGTGAATAGAAAAACAAGAAAAAAATTAACAGAAGAATGGGTAAATCTGAAATCATGCAAATTTATTGCTTCTTCTTGTTTCATGCTTGTAGTGTAAATATAACCAGCGTAGATCCAAATCCTAGGCTCTATCAAGCGCGGAGAGGGATCAAATCTCTTATTAGGTATCCATGGATTTGATTCAAACCAAAAGATACCTAATAAAAGATTCAAAGAACTGCAGGTACATAAAAGTTTGAATGATAAATTCATTGCAGAAGAATCAATAAAGAAATTTAAGAGTTTATTGTTGATTATGGTATTCTAAAATCCTAAGCTCTATCAAAAATCTCTTATTAGGTAGTGAGAAGGCTGTGATGCATTGGTGGGAATTGTGGGAAGTTGGACTGGGATTTGGTTGGGGAATAGAGTTTGGAATTGTGATCGGATCGTTAGCTCTCAGCAGGCGGCTGGCGGCGGGGGAGAAAGTACTTTGAGCTTGCCGATAGCTTTACATTCATCACAGTCAACTTCGTTAATGTTCACTGCGTTGAAGACAGCATCCGCAACGGTAGTCTTTCCCATCCCTCCAAAACCGTACAAGATAACCGCGACAGCTTTCTTTGCACTTCCCCATTCCAAGAGATTCGTAACATCATTCTTTGGCTTATCAATTCCAACTGTTTTAACAATATAAAGTTATTACTATTGAAATAAATGAATTAAAACTAAAGGGTTTTAATCTGAATAAAAAATAAATGGACAGTATAATCACCAGCATGGTCCGGATATTTTCTTGACAAACGGGTCTTATCCTTACACTGGATGGCATCGAAAATACAAATCCCCATTTGCAAATTAATTTGCCTATACTTTTCAATTAACTCTCCTCTTAAACGACCCAAGTCCTCTTTGTTCATATTTGCTTTTGAGAACCTGAGATCAAACAATGAAATTCCACATGGTTAACAAAAATGAGCCTTCGAATAAAAGAAACAGGTATGCAAAATCTATATATGTATTAGAATAATATTTGCACGTTAAATTCCATATTTCCACATTTGTGTAATGGGCCATATTGATTTCCAGAAAAACATTGTGTAAATAGTATGCCCATAAACTAAACAAATGCGTAAGAAATCATATGGTCCATCCAATTCTGTAATTTCTATATTTCAATTGCTGATGATTACTGAATTTCTATATTTCAAACTAAATAAATCATATGGTCCATCCAATTCTGTAATTTGTATATTTCAATTGCTCATGATTACTCAATTTCTATATTTCAACTGCTGATGATTTCTGTAATTTTTATGTGTTTTGTTTACAAAACTTTGTTCAAACTTTAACCCCATGAAAAAAATATATATATATATGTTATTATCAGATAATATGAGAAATGTTTATGTATGTTATTTTCATTATAGATTAGCCTAAATAAAACGATCCCAGCTCTCCGGATACAGAAAGTTCAAAGCGACTGTAGAGAGTTAATAGTTTATTGACAGAATTGATAGTTTCTCGAAAAAATAAGGAATAGCCAGTGACAAGGAACGAATGCTGCTAAAAGTTATGTTGTGTTATGCCAGTGATGTATTCCACTTAGGTGTATGCAATTGTATTATTGGAGCGATTACTGTTCAGGCTAAGGGTTGATGCCTTCGAAGTGAGTGGATGCAAGCCGGCTATAAATCTATAAAACCTGGTTACATGTAGCTTCCTCGTACTCTATCGAATCAGGATCTCTTTTTGTTTTTTTCTACGCAGTGCTAATAGGATCAGATTCTTCAATTAGTCATTCTGACTCAGAGTCAGATGCTCAAAATCGGGACCCAGCCAAAGATACTAAACCCATATACCAGCACAAACCAAACAACCTGAAGCCAGCAAATCGAGCCAGTTACTACTCCACCTTGCTTGAATTGTTCCCTGTTGTTGGTTTATCCAAATCCCGCCTGTGAAAAATGTTTTTGATGGGATCGTTTTATATACCGTGCTGGCTTACAGAAGTTATTGAGGTATCATTTGTAAAGAATATCTAAATATTACCTGCAAAAGGAATATCTGAATTGATTGTTTTTTCTTCTAATTTTCTATTTTTTTTATGCCGACATAACACTATGTAACGTTACTTAACGTTGGGTTACTTAATGTTACAACGTGTTGCGTAACGATCTACCCCATACTGGGCTGTAGAGCGCCTCTGGGCTCAATAAAAAATAATTTTTACTAGCTAAAATATATATGATAAATTAAAATTATTTTATGCACAAAATATTTTGAATTCTAAATTATTTCACTAATGAATATTCCAAAATGCCTTATATTCAATTAGTATCTCTCAACTAAGTTGATCCCTAATGACACGATCCAACCACAATCTAAGTAGTTGTATGCGTAATATGTTTATATATTAATATGTACTTGTACGCGTAATATGTTTATATTAATATGTAAAATTTATACGTGTATAATTCTATCAAAATTAATGAAAACATATTTTATTTACATTGTAAATTTTTGTAAATAATTGTATATATTTAAAGAAAAAAATGCATGAGGATATTTATAATGGGATTTACATCTTCATCTTCAAAGAAATAAAAAATGGGGATGGTATGTAGAAATTTATTTACAACCTTTTTTTTTAAACTAAAACAATATAAAATATTTTAAATCAACAAAATGTACTTGATAACATGTGTAGATGTACTTATTTCCATAGTTTACAAAACATAAACAAAAAACTATCATCCTAGCTCTAAAACACATTTGTGCACCTAAGTTTTCAAAGAACAAAGTAATTTATTTAACCTGGATTTAAACCCAAGCTTAAATGAGGAAGAAAAAATTCAATTTGAGGCTTAAAGAATTAGTTTGTTATGCATATACAAACAAGTGAAGAATTCACAAATGTAGCCACCTTACAACCTTATGTGGAGAAATACACTCATTTGAGATCCATTAGCTCTAAAACACATCTCTACACCTAAGTTTTGAAAGAACAAAGAAATTTATTTAATCTAGTTTTAAAACGAAGCTTAAATGAGCAAGAAAAAATTCAATTTGAGGCTTAAATAATTAGTTTGTTATGCATATACAAACAAGTGAAGCATTCAAAAATGTAGCCACCTTACAAACTGATGTGGAGAAATACTTTCATTTGAGATCCATTATCTCGGGATAGGGGTTAGAGATAAGAATGTGGTATTAAATACCCTCGAAAACCTTCTAGATTAACCTATTCCACCACCTTAAGCAAATCATCTCCAACAACATCAAATAATTCTATGAATGACCCAGTTCTCCATTCAACAACATGACCTAGCATCTTATCTAGCTATAATGTGTCAATCATAACCTAACATTTTTCCATTGAAGTAGATTGAAAGAGATCCTCATTCTTGACCTCCTCAACTAAACCTTCAATGTGAGCTATCATACTCATCATTCGCCCCAAATTATCTCTACAAGGCTCATTATAAAGGATAAATATCCCCTCTAAAGAGCCTTTTTGGTCATTTTAGTATTCATTCATTTCTCATGAGTCTTAAAATACTCATTTAGTCGATATGTCCCTTTATTTTTTCTCATAGAAATGGTGAAGGTTTCAAAACCCATCGATTATATCTAAAACGTCCTAATTCCAACCATATCTCATTATGAGGTCAATATTTACAAGTCCCAAAAGACTAATTTCAATACACGCATTATGTTGTTATCCCTAATTTCTATAAAGCATAAAGCATGTGGTTTCAGAGAGATAAATGATTTGTCATAACGAGGTTTTGTACATGCAACCTTTGGGTCTCTACATCTTGACCATGGTAAGGAAATAAAATAAATGGCACAAAGTCATGTATACATATTTAAAGGATTTGATCCATGAATATGGCCTCAAAGCACCACATAAACCCTTGAAAATTCATCTTTCATATTTTAGTGGCATGTGGATACTTATAGGATATATTTCATTCCAAATAAGGACCATCGGTATATAACCATGGAAAATCAAGTTAGGAAAATATAAATGAACTAAATGAATATTTAAGGCCTCATCGAAAAAAAGAAGTATTGACCAAATTACACATGCTTTTTATAGGGGAACTTTTCAAACCAAGTTGGATATATACACCATTATGATAATTTTCCACAAGGGATGGGTCTCAAGGATAAATCCATGGTAACATGGGAACCATTATGTATGACAACAATATTTTATCACATTATAACATTAAGTGGCTAAATTTAATATCATTTAAGATTGTTCCATGAAAAGGTTAATGATAATTGCTTGAATGTAATTCGTTAAGGCTAAGTGAAGACGAATAGCCTTGGGGAGTCCAAGGGAGATGAAAACCAAACATCACCTTACTAATGTATTTATATATACATTCTTAATTAGAATTAAATGAGATTTCATGCCTAATTAAATATGTATGTAATTTTTTTTATTCACTGTTTATCTTCTTAGATGGGAATCCCAACTATGGTGTCAAAGCCTAATGAGGTTCTTCCATAAATATTGCATAGTATTCCTTCTCAAACAATTTTTACTTTCTTTGCATTGCTCAATCTACTTTGTCAGTGTTCCATATTCTCTACTAGAATTGCAGACCTGCATTATGTCCCTGGTTATACTCTACCAGTGTGTTTTCCAGTGGTATATTCCTCTACTTGTGAGTCTTCTACTAACATTTCCCTAACATATCCCCTCTCCACACTGTTGACCATCCTTCCAACTTTACAAACTCTCATCCTCATTTCCTCACCATATCTCACCATATTGTCTTTGTCAATGCGTAGGCTCTCTCCTCATGTGATTCCCTCTACATTCCCTCCACAGTTCTCGGTAATTTGTGAAGCATTGTATTTCATAGGCATTTTTTTCTGTGATTTGTTTGTAGAGATATACCAGGAGGTCCTCATAGTGTTTGGGAGGAATAGACGATTAGAGGTATATTCTTGTTATTCCATTCCTCATTGTAATTCTCCTCATAATAACACCCATAACCTTTATTTCCATCAATACATGAAACTGAACAAATGGGTTATTTGTGAATCTAGAAGAACAAATTGGTTCATATGTATTTTCTCATGCGCGAAGAGTTATAATGGGGGTCGAGCAATACCATGGTTTATGTGATGTGCTTTAAAACCCTATGTGTGATAGTGTAGTATTTATCACATGAATTCAACAAAGAAGAAATCAAAAGAGAATTGCAACCAAGATTGTTCATTGATAACTCCACACTGAAGAATACACTTGTGAAGGATTTGTGTATTATAATTTATAAATGGTTGGGATATAATGGTGCATTTGGGTCATTCTCTCCATTTAATCGTATATTCTTATCTTTGTAGGTGCTCATAATATTATCTAATAGTATGATTTGTGCCAGCTGGAGGCTATACTATGCCCTCTCATTAAAAAAGTACGCTAGCTCAAAGGCCTCAAACTCAAACTCCCGTGCAAAGCTCATTTTTCAGAATATGATATGAGAGGAGGACAACTCTATTTGTAGAGGGACATGAGGTCATTGGATGTAGGGTTCTGACTCATGGGTTTTGAAACTGAATTCATGGAAATATTAATGGCAGTGATGGTGAGCTATAAGGATAAGAACAATTCAAGGTAACAAGGGATATTTACACACTCACCTATTAGTCTACACATAATTGAAAAGATCATGTGAGGTCGTATGCTTTCATTCTTTCTTTCATTTAGTCCAATATTGTATCTAGAAACATTTCCAAGGTAGAGAAATCACATTCTCTGTGCTTCCTTTAAGCATTATGGAACATAATGATGCCACTTCAGAAGCATAGAATCAAATCAGCGGCTGCACTTTAGAAACAAAAGAAAAAGAATATGTTGTTTTCCATACACATTTTCATCTTATTCCTTCATATCCCATCATAAAAACTTGAAAATAAATTGTACACAACAAGCACATAAGTGTTCTTACATGCGACAAGAAAGTGGCATGTTATGTTCCTTATTACTCCAAGACATTACACTTTTATTGTGTTGTGTTCTTAAAATAAATTTAAATTTCATCTACTCTAGTTTAGAGTTAGAAATGCCACCATTGTTAGTATATTGGCCAGATGGAATATTAGTGCTTTGATATCCATCCTTGTCTACATTGCAGGAAGCATAATTATTATTCATCAAGATATTGGACATCAAAGAAAAGAAACATTGAAGATTAACAATGGGTGGATTGATTCTTGGTGATGGTCAAGAACAACTACGAAGATATATCATTCATATCGCATACTCCATTATCCAATTTTGACACAACTTGTAGGAAAATTATTACATGCTCCTCATATTTTACCTTGCACAAGGAATGTCATGAATTCATAGTAAATGTTCAAGTTTTGAATCCCTATCGATTTGAAAATAGGAAGTCACAACCTTCTTCACTTCTATAAAAAGTAATCCTAGGCCATAGACATATTCAAATGTCATATTTAGAGATGTATCCTGAACATAGAAATACACCCATGCTCTAGAGAATTCATTAGATTGTGGTATTTGGTTTCTATTCTTGGCAGTCATAACCACTATGATATTTTGTACTGCAGCCCATCATTGAGTTTATTATTCATTGGATTAAGGTTGAGAATTTGAGTTTGAGACTAGGTATAAAATGCATCTAACTCAAGATATTGATTAATCTTCTTAGGCTAAACAACCTTGAATGAGTCCTCATACTAGAACATTAAACCTTTGTAAAGGTTCCTTGTAGGCCTTCAAGTGGGATATAATTGTCCTAGGTAGATTTATGCTCTAGAAATAGATCTACACCATAATACAAGGTTAAGGGGTAGATAGGATATTTAGTCCATTATTAAACCTTTTCAACCTTAAGTTCCATGAACAAACCATAGAAACAACAATGCAAGCCCTCGATAAGAGTCTTTACACTATCAAAATGATATGGATGGGATAATAAAAGGATGAGGAATATTTATAATGAGAAGAGAAGAAGGAAAACATGTTCATGGACAAGATCAAGAAAATACATCTAAACATATAGGAGCATCTTGAGATAAGCCAATAATAGTATGAGGACAAACATGTCCAATAGTGAGACGACCATGAGCTCCATGTTATATCTAAGGTATGGATTAGCATACATAAGAAATGATTGTAAGGCCTAGAAAATAAGATAAAGCCTCTTAGATAAGGACCATTCGATATTTTTTAACAACTAAATGATAATTCATTTAGATATAGGCTTCCTTTATATATGCATGTGTGTTCGATGATGAACTTAGAGTACCTGATGTGTAGTTCTCAACCTCCTGGGCTGAGCATTGAGTGATTAAAATAATATCTCTCCTTCTGAAAATAAAAGATAAAGAATGACATTTTGCTTATATGAGTCTCCTGGTTTTGCTGTAAGTTTGTTACCTCGAAGTCTGTTTTTTTTTCTATTTTCCTTTTGAGTTGAGACTAATTAGTAGTAAAAAAAAATGAAATATTTTCACATAGAAGTTTATGAGTATTTATCACTTTTACTATTAATTATTTACAGCATAAATAGATTGATTCGTATTCCAATAATATAGAAAAATACATGGAACTTTATGCAAGGTGAAGATAGTTCCTTGCTCCTTGTTCTTGTAGACTTTCCTCTCATTGGTTCGAGCCTCGATACCCAATTGGATGATCCACCCTGCCGACCAGCGTTAAAATTTCTGGCCCTAGGAAATCAACAGGTTTCCTAGCCCCTGAGACCACGTGCCGATAAAGCCGATAGAAGCTTCCTTGTTTATCAACTGTAATTTGTTTTTTTGGATCTTGAGTTAATACCCTCCTCAAGGTTTCTCCCCTCCTCTGTTACATCACCCTCTTTATCTTTTTCTTCTAAAATGTTCCCCCAAAATACTCTCCAAAAAATCCCCCTCCAAAACCATTCGATCCCCCTCCTTATACCTCCTTCCCCTTTTTTCTTCCACCCCCTTCCCTTATTCCATCCCCTCCTTCACATTAAAATACTAAGTATTACTTATTCTATTCTTGGGTAGTACAACTAGTTCAAATTATTTAAGAAATTGGTTGTATGTTAGTAAATTTTCTGGAACTGTCCAATTCCTCACCGTTCACGAGGCTACGGGAATTTATTGAATGGTTATCCCACTGAACTAAATATGTCAAATTTAAAACATTTAACCAATTGAAAAATGACAACAATATTATTTGTTTAATTATTATGTTTAATGGTAAAATAATGGTAATATCAGTATTGTCAATTATTATTTGTTATTGATAACATAATAATAATTACTAATAATAATAAAAATAATAATAACAGTAATAATAATAATTTATATTATTAATCAATAAATAATTAATTTTAGCATTATTATTAATTGATTCAAATAATAGCATTGACATGTATCTGTTTATTGTTAAGTACCCTCACACTAATCTATTACCTTGTTTCTTAATAAATAAGGTACATTTATAGGTTTAAATAAATCACGATTACTAGTTAACCCATCTAACTATCCGAGGTTAATGTTTTTCAATTAATATTTCATAGTGACATTACTTCTCTTAATTGTTTTATACAATTAACAAATTGTTTTGTTCTCATTCATACACATTCCCTAACAACTTAAACGTCCATTATCTGAATTGATCAATACAAAAATATTTGGTTGCTTATTACAACTTATATGATTATTTGACATATTACATAGTTGTATATTCATACTAGAGTGCATGTGTGAGGTCTGCATGCATGCCCAGTACATGCATAGAATTCACATGTACTATAACCAAACAAACCAAATCCTAGCTGATACTAATAATATTTCATTCAATAGGACAAGTATACAAATATAATATGATTTATTTGACATTCAGAGTTATTTAACAGTTATTTTCTTGTTAATCAGTCAATCAAGATTGGTACCTATCATTACTAATTCAGTATCATCAATGTCCAACCTTAAAAAATAATAACTAATATTTCCTCCCACCCTAACCTACATCCACATCCTCCCTTTCCTTCCTCTTATAGTACAAAGTGGATGGCAGATGTACTGACCTTCCCACACAGACCCTGAGAGTGGTAGCATCAGCTAACTAGCATACCTAGCCTCACCTAGTAAGCATCTGACTGTCATCATCACAACATCTCGGGGATCATGTATTAGCACTTCCCTCCCACGACCTCAAGTATCATAGTGACATAGGGTGGGAAATACATCCATCCCTCTCAACATACTAGGTCTATACCCCATCAAACCATACTGTATTGCTATCAATTTTATTGGTACATGCCATTGTACCATCTCTTTGGAAGTTAAGGCTCTGTTCAAGATATGTATTACATCATACTTCACATCATGTACCCAGCTATCACATAACCCCTTTACCCTGTGGGTTACCACTACGCAACCATGCATTCATTAAAATATTAACTCAATATTTAGTTCATATTATCAACATTATTTCCTTCCATCACATAATATCATAAAATTGATTGCATCATGGGTGGGTATCCATGTACAACATCATACACATCACATAATATCAAGAATTACAATCAGTTATACATTTTTGTATGAAATAAAGGAATATGATGATTACTACCACATAGTAATCGCATAAGCACAATAATATCATAAGAACGATAGCATCATAATCAAAGCATAAGCATGATAACATCGTAACATCATAATCAGTATATAATCACATATAACATGCCAAAATATATAGTTTACTCAGTATAGCTTAGTCCACATATAATAAGTAAATGCAGTGTAATAAGTCTGAGTAATAAACATACCTAAGTCAAAATATGCGGCGTTACATACACCCACCCTTCGGGAAACTTCGTCATGAAGTTATAGTCGAAATAGCGAGGGAAAATCTTGATGCATAATGTCTGCGTTGTCCGAAGTAGCAGATCATGGGCTATACTTGTCCCACTGGACCTTAACTTTGTCCACGTGGCAACTATGGAGCTGTAGAACCCTACGATCTAGTGTACGTAATGGTTTGACCATGAAGGTTCCCTCATCCGATACCTGCAATTCCTTCCAATGAATTTTATGAGTCTCATCAGCTATGTGATGTCACAATATTGAAACATGAAATACATTATGAGTCATTAGAGGAAATTTCAACTCAAAATGGGCCTTTTAACTTTGATTCAAATTCCATGTCATCATGTGTTAGCCAATGAAATTTCTTTAAATTTGAAATACCATATAGGTCTTAAACACTTTTTTAATATAAATTTGGGGATAGGTATCATAAAAAACCTACTTTTTTTGTTTGTATTTTCAACATATATCCTCGTGTTTTTACTCAAATTTCGATCGGGAGAGCTCGTTGGATGTGGAATTAAATTCTGTGTCCAACGAGTACCCACTCGACATTCTTTTGACGAATGCAGCTACCCCAAAAACAAGAAATACCTAAAAAAATGTGATAATGATGTCATCATCACATTTTTTCAGGTATTTCTTGTTTTTGGGGTAGCAACATCCGTTAAAAGTATGCCGAGTGGGTACTCGTTGGAAATGGAATTTAATTCGATATCCAATGAGCTCTCTTGATTGAAAATTGAGTAAAACCAAAGGGAGATATGTCAAAAATACAAACAAAAAGTAGTTTTTTTTCTTTTCTTCCTCCAATATTAATAAATATTATTTTATTATTTTAACTATTATTTTATTAATTCTTTTTAGGAGGCCCATTTTGAGTTGAAATTTCCTCTAATGTATGTGCAAGTGGGGTGACGGTGAAAGACGATAAGCTACCGATCTGATTCATTAAAGAATCTTGAATGGTCCTATGAAGCAAGGTGACAACTTGGTCCACTTTCCAAACCGGATGGTACTTTTATTTGTTCGGATGCGGATAAATACGTGATCTCCTACCTCATAACTTCTATCAGTTCTTTGTGCATCGTCATAACTCTTTTTTCTATCATGTGCTTCTTTCAGCCGATGTCTGATCTATACCACTTGCTCTTCCATCTTGTGAAGCAACTCAGGTGCAACTAAAACATGGTCCTCCATCCTGTCCCAACTAAGTGGAGTCTTGCAAGATATCCCATACAATGATTTATATGGATTCCTACCAATGGATCTGTGGTGACTGTTGTTTAATGAAAATTCTACTAGAGGAAGATATTTCTCCCAGTATGTCTGATGATCCATAACATACATCCTAAGTATGTCCTCCATCACCTGATTCACCCTCTCTATCTTCCCACTTGTCTTGGGATGATAAGTGGAGCTTAAGTTTAGTTGGGTTCCTAATGCTGACTACATTCTTGTCCAAAATATGGAGGTAAACTTAGGGTCTCAGTCAGAAATTATCTTCTTCAGAACTCCATGAAGGCGTACAAATTTCATTTATGAATACCCTTGCTACATCTGTCACATCATAAGTGTCTCTGAATGGAATGAAGTGGGAAATTTTGGTCGGTTTTCCGACCACCACCAGTATAGCATTATGTCTCGAGGATGTGAGTGAAATACCACAACGAAGTTGATGGAAATGACTTCCCATCTATTCATAGGAATATCTTGAGGCTGTAAGCGACCAGCTGGGTGTCGATGATCTTCCTTAACTTGCTAACACTCTAGGAATTTTGAAACGAAATCGACTACCTCGTTCTTCATACCGGGATAGAAGAATAGATTCTTCATGTTTGTATACATCTTCTTCCCTCCAGGTTGGGAACAATAATGTGCCCTATGGGCCTCACTAAGGATTTCTTCCTTGAGATCACCTTCTTTAGGGATATACATCCTCCCTTGATACTACAGAAACCCATCTTCCTCAATATGGTGCCCATCATACTTCAACTCAAATTTCTTCCCTTTTTGAATATCTGAGGTTACCTTTATATACCAACCATCCCCCAAGAGTTTTCCAAGCACTTTCTCCTTCAAATCCACTTTCAAGGGGATTAAGGAGAAAATCCTTGCTCTTGAGCTTAGAGTGTCTTCCACCACATTCTCCTTTCCTTTGATACATGAGATACCAAATTCATACTCATGCATGAACTCACTCCATCGTCATTGCCTAGCATTCAGATCCATTTGTGTAGAAATATACTGCAAGATCTGATGATATGTTTTAAGTGTGAAACTTCTGCCAACCATGTAGTGTCTTCATAATTTTAGTGCCAACATTATTGCTGCCAGTTCTAGATCATGTGTGGAATATTGATCCTCATGAGATTTCAACTTACGAGATGCATAAGATATTACCCCACCTTCCTGCATTAGAACTACTCCTAATCATTTCTTCAAGGCGTCAGTGCATACCATGAAGTCTTTATCCATGTCTCGTACTCGTAAGATTGGTGCACTAGCTAGTAACCTCTTTAATTTAGCAAAAGAAATATCACATTTATTGGTTCACTAATATCGGATTCCCTTTCACTGTAAGGTGGTGATGGGTTTCACAATATTGGACAACCCTTGCATGAATCTTTGGTAATACCTTGCTAATCCCATGAAGCTATGCACCTCATGCGCATTCTTGTGAATTTTCCAATCCTTGATGGACTTCACCTTTTCTGGGTCCACTGAGATCCCTTCTCCTGAGATGATATGCCCTAAGTGGTGAATCTCCTTTTGGAAGAAGGAACACTTCGATCATTTACCACACAGTTTATGTTCCCTTAAGAAAGTTAAAACTAACTGCAAGTGTTCCTCGTGCTCCTTCTTGTTCTTAGAATATATAAGAATGTCATCTAAGAAGACCTGAAAAAAGTGGTCCAAGTACTTCTGAAAGACACTATTTATGAGGCTCATGAATACTGCTGGAGCATTGGTGAAACCAAATGGTACCACTCTGAACTCATAATTTCCAAATCAAGTTCAAAAATCAGTCTTAGGAATTCCATTTTCTTTAATCCTAAGCTAGTGATACCATGACCAAAAAATTAAACTTAGAGAAGACCGATGCGCTTTTCATTTGATCAAAGAGGTCATCAATTCTTGGTATAGAATACCTGTTCTTCACTATGGATATGTTCAAATCCTTGTAATCTATGCAAAGTCATAGAGATCCATCCTTCTTCTTTACAAATATCACTGGTGCTCCCCATGGTCAGATACTAGGTCTAATTAGTCCCAAGTATAGAAAATCTTTTAACTGTATCTGTAACTCTTGAAGCTCATGGGTTGTCATTCTATAAGGAGTCTTTGATATCGGCTCCGCACTAGGTTTCAGTTCAATCGTGAAATCAAGCTCTCATTCCATAGATAGTATTGGGAGTTCTTTTGGAAAGACATCCTTGAAATCAGATAACACTGGGTAAGAATTCAAGGAAGGCCCTTTACTATCACTCACCATCTCAACTACAAGCAACTGACATCCCTGCCTTAAACACCTCTTAGCTTTCATCGCGGAGATGAAACGGAGGGATATTTTTCTCTTCTGGACCTGGATTTGAATTGCTTGACCCTCATCATCAAGGCACAAGAATTTCTTTGCATAGAAATTCATGATAGCTCTATGGCCTTATAACCAATCCATGCCCACAATGAGGTCGTAGATCCCCAAATTGGTGACATAAGCATCCAAATTAGTGGTGCATACTCCTAATTTCACTTAACACCCCCTTACCTCAAGACGTACTACCTGTTTAACCCCTAAATCCATCTCGATCTATTCAAAATCATCATTCCCACAAGCTTCCAACCCATAGTTATCTAATGCATATGCTGAAATAAAACTATCTGTTGCACCAGGATAAAATAAAATTTTAAGTTTGGCATTGTTTACTTTAACAGTGGATTCCACTACGATGGACTGATGTTATTCCTAGTTTTTCTGAACAGTTGCATGAATCCTATGAGTGTTACCATAATTACCCATGGATGCTTTTACTTCCTTCTACCCCTTAGGACAATCCCGCTAAAAATGACGAACTCCAAATCCCCAACAACAGACACTAGATGGTGCTTTCATGTTGTTGGGAGGATTCCTCTTGCATGATTTCCTTCCCCTGGATCCTCTAAAACCTTATGATCCTCTATAAGAATTTCCATGTCTTCATCCTCGGTTCCCATGGTTTGCTGACGAACCCTACGATACCTGAAGTTACCTGAAGTGTTAGCTCTCAGGGTGAACTTGCTACGATAAGGAGGAGGTATGTATTGTCCTCCTCTGAATTATGGTCATGGAGCCTTCCCTATAACATACTGATTGGACCCTATCAAATTTATTCCTCCCTTTGCATCTAACATATCCTTAGCATAGCGAGAAGGCTCAATTACCATCAAAACTGAATATGGCTTCTGCATCCATACTGCGGCCCTGATCTTGTAGTTGAGTCCATACACAAATCACTCCACCTGTCGATCATCTTAGTCCAAGTATGGAACATACTTTACTATTTCCATGAATATAGCTGCATACTCTTCCACCGTCATGCTTCCCTATACAAAAGCATGAAAGGCACCTTCCTGCTGTTCCTTGTAATAAGCTAAAAGACACTTCATGTTGAACCTCTCCTCGAATAACTTCCACGAAACAGTCAAAGGAGTAAGATGAAATTGTTTCTCTAGGTCTGACCACCAATTTAGAGCATCGCCCTTTAGTTGAAATAATTGCATCTATTCATTGTTCAGTGTGAAGCACCTTTTCATGCCCTCAAGCCATGCTTCAACATGCTTACTTGATTGTCTTCCTGAAAAATCAGGAATTTTGATCTTTTGTGGCTCTCTGGAAATATCCTAAAGAGGTTCTTGCCTTAGGTTGTGTGCCCTCTCAAAGTTTTCTCGGCTCACCTATGTGGTTTCGACCTCCATGAAATTCTCCAACAACCTATTCAAAGTGACCATAATGGTTTCCAAGGACCTCAGTATGACCTTCATCTCGGGAGTGGATGTTGCCCTAGGCGGCACCGGTGGTGATGCTAGCGGCGATGGTTGTGGTGGTGATGTTCGTTGGCCTCGACCTCATCCTCGTCCTCAACTAGTGCGTGTTCTTACCATGATTGATCATGTTTCATGGAAACAACATCATATTATTATCTTCTAAAGGGCATGTTGGTTGAGTTCTGAACTGTGCGTTTTACAAAAAGTACTGTAATTCAAGACGTTTCGATCAGCCCATCTTGAGGAGACCTGATGCTATTTAATGTTTGTGTATTAGATCATTTAAGTGGTATTATCTTGGTGCGAAAGTCACTATTGTCTTTAAATTCTAACCCTATATAATTTTACTATAAGATGTAACATACTAAAATAATGTTTTAATACTTTTTTTCTTTATATATATTTATTTACTTAGTTTTACTTAATTAATATTACCACTAATACTTAATTAATTAGTATTTTATTTAAACTCTCCAACTTATAACTCAATATTTAATAACTTAAAGAATTAAAATTAAGTTAGATTTAAATAGTTCACGTTAGCAATTTACCTAATAAAATAATTACATTTATGGAATCTTATAAAAAAAAAACAAAAAAATTCAAATTTTAACTATATTTATGGGGCCTACCCTTAAACTACTCTACCATACATGAAGCCCATAAAGACGCCACGCAACCCCCTCATGGTACTCCACCAGCATGTAATGGAAACAAACCCTAAATAAGGTCAAACCCTAGTTTCAGTTCATTTTTTCATTTCATTTTGGAGGAGCTCCGCTTTGCAATAGCTCTACGATGACCTGTAGTAGGGGTAAGTCCTAGTTCCTATGCTAGTTAGTTTCACAGTTTAATAGCAGGGTTTTTTTAAATCAAGTTCCTTGTTTTTCATTCCCTTGGGTGGAGGTGTAAAGGATCTTAACCAAGCTGTCTAATCTGTTCTCACGGTTTCACTTTGAAGTTTTCTCTCTGAGGTGGCTTACTTTTATTTTTCATTGATGAACCATTTGATATCATTTTCAGCTTCCTTAGTTTTGTATTCTAGTCTTGCCAATATTTGTGTGAACTGGTACATGCGCTTCAATCTGTTAGTTCCTTACACCACTTTTTACCACATGACTGGGGAAAACTGGAAACCCCTTCAGCTTCCTTTGGGTTTTGCATAGACGAGGGGAACAACCTTTAACAATTAAAGCAGGACCTATATACAGAAACTAGAGTTAGGGCCTTAAGGAATGGTTGTTTGCACTTTTCCAAGGCTACACCTAGCCCACGTATGGGCCCAAGTCAATAATTAATCTCGAAAAGGAAGGGATGGGTTTCCTTTGATACCCTTCAACTGAGACCTTATGGGTCTCCGTGCCCCTTTAACCTTTTATTTTAGTTACAACATTGTTATTTTTGTTTTATCATTTTCATTTCACCTTGGTTGGCAGGAAGGGGCTTAACCAGTGCTACGCACTTAGGACATGCGTCAAGTGAGGGTTTTGTTGATGTCCTAGCCTTGCCATCTTTTATTACACTTGTCTAATGTATCCTCCTACTCCAATGATTTATCTATGATAACAGTTTATATATATAGATATATATAATTTCATGGAAATAAAACACAGTCACTAATTCTTGTTGAATTCCATGCAAAAGGACGCCCTTCTCTATTTGTGTTTGAGGTGTTTTCATATAAGTTATTTCTCATTTTATTGATTCATAATCATTTTTTTTACTCTAAATTATTTAGTCTTTTTTTCTTTCATAAATTTAAATAAGGTTTGAATTATTCAATGTTCCGAACCATGTTATTCCAATTTTATTACCTACCGAATATAGCATAAATATGAATAGTAAACTCCCACATTTTTAACCCTAACCTCGGTGAATGCGAAATTTCCCTTGTGAAGGGATTGTCTCACAAATGATATTTTTCAAGTAGGAGCTACGCACGCATTAGTTTTTACCTTTTTTTATATCGTTAATATTCGTTTTTCTACCAGTCCCCACGTTACTAACTATTTTACAATACTTACTCAAGACTATTGGCTCGGATGTAAGATCATATTAATAAAACAAGTAAATACAAGTAGAACCATTCATTTAGGCATCGTTTGTCGATTTAATAAAGCTAACCTAATCACGAGCCTCCTATCTTTTTTAAAGAGTGACGACATATCTTCCTCATAGATTGAGATATAAGTGAGATTGGGTCATGACGTGGAGAGTGGCTTGTTAAACAGATATTGCCTACTTCCATTTCTTTCTTCTATATATACATATTTGAAGTTAAAAAAAATGTCTCTAAATCGCTCCCATACAAGCGAGCTGGATGAGGGTAGGTTCTATTGAATACAAATTTGTTGTGTTGTTATATATGCATTATAGAAACCCTCCATCATGGTATTCCATTTGCAAGCACAACTTTATAGAATCCCCCTAAAACTAGCATCGAGCACAAGATATCTAGGTATTCCCTCACGATTATGAGAGTTGGGTTCAACCCCCTTACCATTTACTTTCTAGTCGCACAGCCCACCTTGAGCGCAAACAGTCCCTCGTTGGGTTGTGATATCGGTGTTCTAGTTTTTTTGTTTTTTTGTTTTTTTTTGTAGTTAGCACGTGGACCACTATGGTAATGCACAATTAGGAGCACATGAGCTCTCTTCTCTAGCATGCTTCAGGAAAAGTCAATGAATAACGATGAAGGTGGATTTCATACTTCTCTCGGCTAGTATGTTGAGCATGAGCACTTCCAACAGATGGTCACACATAATAAATGTCAAAAATCAATTTTCCAACAAAGTGAAATGGCAATCTATAGTATCAAAGTTGATGCCCTATTCTAGTTAGATGCCATGTGAATAAAATTCCATGGGGTTTGAGTCGGTGCTCTTTCTACCAAGGAGACATTCCCCTTGATTTCTACAAAAAAAATTCAAAATATATTAGGCCCTTTCCTTCCCATATTTCTTTATTATTAATATATATGGAATATTTCCTAGGCACCAAAACTATTCTATCATAATTTATGTCTTCACATATAATTAGTTGCTTATAGTTCTTTTAAAATAATCTTCAAGTGTATCAAGGTTATATGAATAATTACCTAGATTATATTGCATTGAAAACCCTTATATAAACTTACTCCAAAATGGTCATAGCATTTCATTATGATTATATGGTATAGACCTGTATAGTAATAAAGACCAGAATAATGGTAAACGTTATTACATAAAAAAAAAGTTCACGAAACAAGAAGTCCTTTTGCAAATATATATTAAACATGGAATATATGTTGGATAATTGTATGGAGATGGATGTAGTGAATATATAAAAAAATATTGGGGATATTTCTACAAAATTTTCATTTATTCAATTTCATTATAATACATGAACATTTCTAATAGTGTTTTCTGTGGTTTTGTTCAGGAATTATTCAGTGGTAAGCACGGGTAGTTTTTAGCACAGGTAGTTTTGAGAAGGATATTTTGAAGAGATATTTTAATGTAATATTCTTGTCCAAATTTGTAGAATTAGATTATATTATATTTTGGGAAGTTTGGGGTGTGCACAAGCCCTAAGGTCTAAGTGTCTGAGCCTTGGATTTAATACCATTTGTAGCACTCAACCTTTTGGGATGAGCATTGAGTGAGAATATGTGAGCTCTCTCCTTCTGAAAATAAAAGATAAAGAATGACATTTTGTTTATATCAATCTCATGGTTTTGCTATAAGTTTGTTACCTCTAAGTCTATTTTTTTCTTTTTTTTCTTTTGAGTTGAGAGTAATTAGTAGTAAAAAGAAGTGCAATATTTTCACATAGAAGTTTAAAAGTAGTTAGCAATTTTACTATAAATTATTCGCAGCATAAAGACATTTATTATTATTCCAATACTATAGAAAATTACCTGGAAATTTATGCAAGGTGAAGATTGTTCCTTTCTCCTTGCTCATGTAGCCTTGCCTCTCACTGGTCTGAGCCTTGATACCAAATTGGGTGATCCACCCTGTCAACCAGCGTTAATCCTGCTAGCCCTAAGAAACCGACGAGTTTCCTATCCCATATGCCGATAAACCCGATAGCAGGTTCCTTGTTTCTCGACTATAATTTTTTTTTTGGCTCTTGAGTTAACCCCCTCCTCAAGTTTTCTCCCCTCCTCTGTTAAAACACCCGCTTTCTCTTTTTCTTCTAAAATTTTCACCCAAAATACTCTCCCAAAAAATCCTCCTTCAAAACCATTTGATCCCCTCCTTATACCTCCTTCCCCTCTTTTCTTCCATCGCCTTCCCTTCTTCCACTGCCTTTTTCACATTAAAATACTAAGTATTATTTATTCCTTTCTTGGGCAGTCCAACTAGTTCAGAATATTTAAGAAATTAGTTGTATGTTAATAAATTTTCTTGAACTGTCCAATTCCTCACCCTTCATGAGGTGGCGGGAATTTATTGAATGGTCATCCCATTGAATATGTTAAATTTAAGACATAACCCATTGAAAAATTACAACAATATTATTTTTTTAATTATTATGTTTAATGGTAAAATAATGGTAATAACAGTATTGCCAATTATTATTTGTTATTAATAACGTACCAATAATTGCTAAAAATAAACACTAATAATAAACTATAACAATAAATAAATAATAATAACAATTAATATTATTAATCAATAAATAATTAATTGTAGTATTATGATTAATTGATTGAAATAATAACATTGGCATGTATCTATTTATTGTTAAATATCCTCACACTAATCTATTACCTTGTTTCTTAATAAACAAGGTACATTTACAAATTTAAATAAATCACGATTACTAGTTAACCCATCCAACTATCCAAGCTTAATGTTTTTCAATTAATATTTCATAGTCACATTACTTCTCTTAATTGTTTTATGCAATTAAAAAATAGTTTTGTTGACTCATTCACACACATGCCCTAACAACTTAAACATCCATTATCTAAATTGATCAATACACAAATATTTGGTTGTTTGTTACAACTTATATGATTATTTGACATATTACGTAGTTTTATATTCATACTAATGTGCATGTGTGACGTGTGCATGCATGGACAGTACATGCACATAATGCACATGTACTATAACCAAACCACCTAAATTATAGTTTATACTAATAATATTTTGTTGATGTATTTGTAACTTGGAAATGTATTCACTTGTATATCTTATGTATTGTACCCTGATGTTTATTCCGGGGAGCATCTGTAATGTGATTGAGTCATGTCATGCTCCGATGTTCTTATCGGGATATTCAATAATGTAAACAAGTCATGTAAATTCATTGAGGTTAACCCTCCATTGTAAATCGAGGAAATAATCCCCACAATTGAGTTAAATTTAACCCTCCTTGTTGATCGGAGGTCAAAGTCCCCACAATTGTGGGGCACTAGGGTTATTAAAATCTCATAGAGATGTCATCCCTGGTAAGTAATTGTTAAGCGGCGCTGACTTGTTGGACTAGAATTTAACTTAATGAAAGAATATAAATAGAGAGTGAGCCTCTCTATTTATAACACACACACTCACTTGCTGGGGCGCATGAGTGAGAGAGGAGAAGCTCTCTCAAGTGAGAGAGAGAGAACAAGTTGTTGGAGATCATCTTTACGTTTTCGAGTTTTACAGCTACCACCGGTGGTCATTCTATCTCTGAGGAAGTTGCAGGGTTTTCTCCTTTATGTTTTCCCTAAGGAAAATTATTTGTGTCTCTTGTCTCTTGTGTTTATCGATGTGCATGTTATTGTCTTAGATAATATCCTAAGGTCATATTGCTTAAATGATAAAAATATAACATGGTATTAGAACTAACCTAAGAAGAATACATTTGTGCAGCTGTAGATGCTGGGGATTCATAAGTTTTGGGTATATCTCCACAATCCATCATCAAAAGGATGCTAGGATAACTCTCCATTTAAGGGCGCATCTTTCTATCGAAGCCGAATTTGATTCCGGGCATTTTCAGTTTTTGCTGCGAGAAATTAGGGATTTTCTCAGAAGAGGAATTTTTGAGTGATCCCAACATAGGATTACTCTCCTCATAAAAATAAAATATTAGAGACCTGGTTAGATATTTTTGGTTGGGTGAAACTCTAGGAAAGTCAAAAAATAGTTTGACCCTGCGCCTGAAAAACCCTAAAATACTGAAATAGATAGTTTTGGTATATTCGCTATATCTCTAGATTGGAGAAGGATCAGGTGCCTAAACTTTTATAGGTTGAAGATAAATTCTTGATCTACATTTTTTTTCACATTTCATCCTTGGATTCACTATATTCTAGAAGATATGATTCCTCCAAGCTCAAGTTCCAACCTCTCCAACGATTCCTCCCCAAACATGACACCTAGGGAGACTTGCTATATCTCGAGCTACGAAGGTCCAAATGTAATTTCTCAAGATTTTACAGAAAGGGAAGAGGATTTAATTTCTTTAGTGAAAGT
Source organism: Pseudotsuga menziesii (assembly GCA_001517045.1). Classification (NCBI taxonomy): domain Eukaryota; kingdom Viridiplantae; phylum Streptophyta; class Pinopsida; order Pinales; family Pinaceae; genus Pseudotsuga; species Pseudotsuga menziesii. The sequence continues at coordinate 27,674 of LPNX010118476.1, forward strand.
TTCAGACCCCGAAGATAAAAAAAATTCACGTGGAAGTTCGTACAACTTCGCTATGCTAAACAGTCTTGAAACAGGTCACCTTAGGAAAATGCTCATAAGTCCCAATTGGTTAAACCAATTATGATGAAACCTATGGTGTTATAACAAGGACATATTAGGATACCTCCATACAATATGTAAGACACATAGGAGAAGTAATTTCAGAGATACTGCAGAAACAACATTAGACATTTCTGCAAAAGAAATTGGTAAACTAGGGCTTCCTGTTCTAGGAGCTTCCCTCCACCGTTTTCAGAAAATGAGTACATTGGACAGCTCACCTTGAATAAGTCTATCTTTCTATCCAATCAGATCTGAAATATTTCAATTTTTAAAATTAGGGTTTCTCTGACAAACCCTAGATTTGGCACCTCTGCAACCACGACGAAGACCTCAAATTGGTAAGATCTAATATTTTGCTATTTACATTTGAGGTTCTCATTTATAAATGACTAGCCACACCAACATGATGACAATCTTGGTGAAAGTGACAAATTCCAAGCATGGAAATATTGGATCTCATTGGTTCTTCAAGAAAATGAATTAGACACCTAGATAAGTGGAGAGGTTCCAGTTCCAGAGGGAGATGAGGCTAAAATCCTTACACAAGAAGAACTTGGTCAAGGCCAAGAAGATCATTGTTGATTCAATAGAGGATCACCTTATACCATACGTTTCTTTCCTAGATACACCGAAAGATATGTTTGATTCCTTGATCAAGCTATTTGAAGGAAAGAACATAAATCAGAGGATGAATTTATGAAAATAGTTGAAGAATGTGAATACCTAGAATCCAGAGACCATACATTCATACTTTACAATGGTCTCTCAAATTAAAGACCAACTTTAAGTGGTAGAAGAAGACGCGGAGAATGTATAAGTGGTGATAACCAACTTGAATGGTCTCCCAGGATCATGGGATTCATTCATTAGAGGAATGTGTGATGGAAGGAAGTGATTACTTTCAGTAGACTCTGGGAAGAGTGCACTGAAGAAGAAGCTCGACTCATAATAAGAGAAGAGAATATGGGAGAAACTGAATATCTAGCTCTCACGATTAAAACAATATCCCTCAAGCGATGATGAATATGAAGAACTCAATTCTTGAAGAACATGTTATCCATCTTAAGCATTTGGATAAGAAAAGATGATGTTATGAATGAAGAAGATGATGAAGCTGAAAGAAGGAGTCTACCCATGAAATAAATAAAGATAAGTATTCAATTGTGCTCATATGAATTCATCAAAACCAGTAGGGCCAAATCAGTTCAAAATGAGTTGGAAAAAATCTGTCCATTGGGGCTCTTCATGATACTTGATGTACTTATAGAACCATTGAAGGAATTCACGTTCCAAATGAAATGATGCGAGTGGGACTTTGGTTACATCAAAAGTGTTATGCATATTAAAGTATTGCTATTCCTTATGTATCCATCTAGTTGGATCATCACCATTGAAGTGAGGGAAATCAATCTTAAGCCCATGAAAGTTGCTGGAAGCAGAGAACTTAGTTTCTGCAGAAGACTCAGGTTGTTGTCGATTGCTTAAGGATGAATGCTGAATATGGAGGTCAATAAATGCTTGATCTAGATCTTCAATTTTGGTCTTGATGGTGACAAGTTCTTCTTCCATTTATCTACTTTCTCCTACGCAGGTCACAACTATAAGCAAGAAATTATTTTTTTTCGAAAATGGGTAGAAAAAAAAATAGAGAGGGTTTTAGAAAAGGAAAATTTTGAGATGGGAAAAATGCAAGTGGGTAACTAGGTTGTGGATACTTTTTTAGGGACAAGGAAACAAAAAAATGAATTTCATAAACAGGGTGAAAGAATGAGAAAATTTGTCAAAGAGGGACAATGAAGCAGAATTCAGAAATGAACATTATGGCCAAATTTGAAGGTGATTGGGTGAGAATTGAAGAAGTTATGACAAACTGTACAAAATACACAAATGTGGAATTTCGGGCTTCAGGAAGTGGAACTTGGGATAGGGTCCTCAATGAATGAAATATGTAGAATGGAATGATGGGGGTTACAGTGAATTTTCAAGGGAAATGGAGCTAAAACAAAGAAGATATGGCCAAAATCATATTTTATTTTTTTTTGAATTTTTTTGAATTTTTTGTTTTTGCTAGAGATGATGTGGAAGCTCTGGAAAAATGTGCTTTATCAACTGGAAATAGATATGGACCCTAGGTATGTTCGACTTCCTCAATGTTCACGAGATTCACTCGGCCAACAAGGCTGTCTAATGGCTTGCATATTGGGGCAGTACCCCTTACTCCACGGCGCATGTAAAACTGCTAATTGCTTGGCCACAAACAACAACTCTTTGGTTTTCCTCTCAATGGCGAGCTACTTCAGGGTTACTGTGGTACTCCTCACAATGAGTTTTAGGGATATGCCCAAGTACTTCCCATAGTTAAACAAATAGGATGTATTCTTTGATTCAAATGAATAATATCGCTGCAAGAAGAAGAAATATTGCAATAATTACAGTTCTAGAAAAAATGTGGTGGAAATTCCACCCAATGCCCAAAAAAACCCGTAATTAGAGATAGGGTTTTGAGAGGAAAATTTTTAAAATGAGCATAACCTGACCTATATTGCTCAGAATCGGTACTATAACCTTTTTATGGAACTGGAACAACCACTCTGCTTCTACCAAAAAATCAGAATAGAAATCTAAGCACCCGGTCAAAACATTTTTGCTCTGCAATTTCCACAATCGTCATTGAAATTCTGAAAAATTGATGATTTTAAATCCATGATATCTTTACTTTTAGAACTCCAAATAAGATATTTTTTTTTGAAACTACGTATTTTGAAATAGGAATTCAGATATGCAACTTGTTTCTCTTGAATATGCACTTTATTGCACATAAAGTTTCAAAAATGGATGTGAATGTCGCCGCTCAATTTTGCTCCTTTTTCCCCAAAAAAAAATTTCCAACTTGTGCCAAGGAAAGTGCTCTGATACAATATGCACAGAGCCTCCTACAATAAGCAATGAGAATGCATGATATAATAGAAATATTGTAGCACAAAATATATTTTATTGATCATGGGCCACTTCGAGGGGGCAACCTCCTTTCAGCAAGCTCAATACAAAATAATTCTTTGATGCTTTCATTAGCCTCAACACATAATTATATACTAAGTCTAATCTAAACAAATATTACCGCCCATGAATGTGGGATAATGTTGTTGTAAAGGAAAGTATCCTATGGCAAGGGTTTAAGAGGCCATCAACATACCGGGGTTGAAAGGTGGATGCATATAGTTCTGCAGGTATATATAAGCAAGTTTTGGAGATTGGAATGGTTCATACCTTATCCAAATCAAGGTTGATCCAAGCATCCCTTCAATCCTCTTCTTGCTCCTCTCGCTCCAAGAGACCTGCAAAATGAATTATACTTTCCTCAAACCATTATGACCACATATAAAGAAATTATAATCAAAGAAACATGAAACAATGATCTAATTAACATCATCATATGATCATAAATAGAGATTCAATCACACATTCAACAATTATTTGGGAAGAATAATGACATCACATCTTTATTAATCTTGAAAACAAGTACATGTATATCTTCTCTTCAAGTTCAACACCTCACAAAACCTTGATCTAGTTATGTTGCTTCTCTTCTCCAAGGAACTTAGCCTCCAAACTCTGCAAAACAAGGAGAATGCTTCTAGGGGAAATGTGTGGGCAAAGATAGCTCCAAAACTTCCAGCATAACAATGCAAAGATTCAAGGCTCCTCTCATGGACCTCCCTATCTCTATTTATATGGTTAAGGAAGAGTTAGGGGTGAGGAAAAAGTGGTTACAATTGAAGGAGTCAGTTGCATAACTACCCAACCTACCCAAAATTCACGTATTTTTTTGACATGTTTAAGAGGCGTACGCGGGTTGCAGAAACAACGGTTGCGTACACGAGAAATACATGCGGGTTTCCAATATAGAAAGTTGTGTATATAAGGTGCATGTGAATATTATATATAGAAACTCATGGATGTACACAGGTATTATATAGACCAAGTCCCATACGTACGTAGTTTTTCCTTAAGGAAGGTCGGATACACACAAAAAACTCATTTTTAGGGTATTTTTGGGCATTTTCAGACTTTGCTGTCTTCTGGAAAGTTTTAGCTAATTAAAATATATTTCTAATGGTGTAGAGATGATTTTAAACAGAGATATAGAACTCAATATATGGGTCCTCCAATTTAGGTGTTTTTTCAGTGACTTTCATGAAGTGTCGTCATGGAAGTGTCGACATGCGACGAAATCAATGGAAAGTGGTCACAGGCAGAGATGTGTCTTCGTTTGGCTAAGGTATGAACCATTCCAATATTTGAAACTTGCTTATATATATTTGCAGAACTATATGCATCCACCTTTCAACCCCAGTATGTTGATGGCCTTTTAAACCCTAACCATAGGATACTTTCCTTTACAACAGAACTGGCGACTCTGGTGGGGATCGAACCTAGAATTTATGGTTTCATAGACACACAAAAAAAGCATTTTTAGGGTATTTTTGGGCATTTTCAGACGTTTCTATCTTTTGGAAAGTTTTAGCTAACTAAAATATCTTTCCAATGGTGTAGATATGAGGCTAAACGGAGTTAAATAATCATTGGTTTCGCGTACACACAAAACTTTTTTTAGGGTATTTTTGGGCATTTTCAGACATTAGTGTTTTTCGGAAAGTTTTAGCTAACTAAAATGTATTTCCAAAAATGTAGATATGAGGTTAAACGGATTTACATCACTCAATATATGGGTCCTCCAAGTTAGGTGTTTTTTCAGTGACTTTCATGAAGTGTCGACATGCGACGGAATCATGGGAAAGTGGTCATAGGCAGAGATGTATCATTTTGAGCTATAAAAAATGCAACATAATAACTAGACAACTTAACAACTATTACTTACTCCTCATGAATGTGGGATAATACAACATATTGATGGGACGAATTACAAAGCATATGCATTCGATAAAATATACTAACAAAATAAACATGAGGGTTGACATGAGTTCTTAAAAATATGATTTTTTATATGCATTTGATATGTATATGTTTTAGGTACCTCCTATGTTGCCTTGGTACCTCTTATGTATTTCATCCATCACTTCCCTCTGACCACACACATTAGGGGGCATCTATTATCATGTAAAGTGGCACTTCTCCATCTGAGTACTCACATCCAGTATGTCGAAACAGAAAAGGAAAAATTGGATTGAAGTAGCCAAAACACTATAGATGGGCATGACTGCTGATACATCATCACTTGACCATATCAATATATTTTTTTTTGGACATTAGGCTTGCACACGTAACTATTTTCATAGCAACCTGAGTATCATATGCGAGTATGTACATTGTAACTCACATTTATATTTCTAGGGCTTGAATCTGTGGGTTTTCTTAAAGCAAGTCGTGTGTCATACACGATTTAACTATTCAATAGTTGTGTGTGCCTTAATTTGAAGTTTAAAATTATAAACATGATTAGTCAAGGATAGTTGAGCCCTTAATAATAACTATCTGAACTTCCTCAACCATCTCAACCTTTGAAACCTCTCTCTTTTCTCATGTATAAATAGAGGGTAGGGGTTGAGGCTAATCAATCATTCTTAGTAGAGAAAAGTTATGCTAGTGGTATTCCTTAAGATATCTTGGAAAAGTAGAAATCAATGTCCTTGGTTTGCAAAGGAGCACTTGTTTCAGGCGTTGGGATGTAATCTCGCCATCCTTATTTATCAATAAAGAAAGTTCTTCTTCCAATATTGTGCACTCTTCTATATGTTGATTTATGAATTATTTTAAACTTTTTATATGAATATGTTATTTCATTAACCATCGATATATATATATATATATATAATATATTTGTAGGAATAACTTGTTCTTTGCAGGTGATTGGAGATACCCTAGAAGCTATGGAAGCAAATGGAAGAGGAGAATAAAAGATATGATCAACCGTCATAAACCAGGTTTGCTCAGTTTTCTTCCTATTCCTATTTCAATTGCTACATGGATGATTCCCTACAAGCTTAGTCTAGTAAGTATGTAACCCTAGGGTTTGTTTTCCCGAACAACACCTAGTCCTAAACAGACTCTTCCTCTGGGATGGTTCATACACTTTCTTCCCTGTATTTACCAAAACAATCTTCATCACAACAAAATCTACTTCCCCAGGAGGATTATCTTTTTTTGATTCCTCACTGGAATTCTCATGAGCCTCAACAATGTTTTCATTCCTTTTAGCTGTATTTTTATTCTTTGGGAACTCCCCTGACATGTGTCCAATTTATCTACATGTATAGAATTTCACTCCTCTATTTCATCCTCTTCCTCTACCATTAAACAAACCTCCCATAAATCCTCCTCTTTGGGGTGTACAACTACTAGATCATTTTACCTCATCCTTAGAGGTCTGAAACTTACCTCCTCTATTTAGAGACCCTCTGGTTGAACCTTTCCCTCTGTTCTTTAGGTTCTCTCTTCTTAGTAGCTTATCTTTTGCCCTAGAGGTTTCCTGAAAAGCATCTTCAACAGTCTTCAAATTCAACAAACTAAGTTCATATTGTATCTCAAATATCAGTCCATTTATATATCTGGGAACTGTTTCTATGTCCCCTTGTGTATGTCTAGCTCTAATAGTCAGCTTAAATACCTCTTATGTATATTATTTTACAGACATACCTTTCTGTCTAATATTTTGTAATTGTCTGATGAAAGTAAAATAATAATCCTTAGGCGTAAATTGATTTTTAATTTAATCTTAAATTTTATCCTAGGTTTTGATTTTGGAATTACCTCTTCTTTCTATATGGATCTGAAGTTCATCCCACTAGATGTATGCATGTCCTTTCATTCTGGTAGTGGCATATTTCTCTTCTTTTTATCTTCAATTTCTTCAAATTCAAAGTACTTGTTTAAAACATTGATCCTGTCCATGAGTTCTTCAACATTCAAATTACCTTCATACATGGGAAATTCAACTTCAGTCCTATTACCATATTTCACCAACATCTTCAATACTTTTACTTCATCTGCAATCTCATATTTATCTTCTTCATCGCTGGTATCTATACTCTCTGAATTTCTTTTCTCGATAGCTTCCATCCTATATCGGAGTTGTCTTAATTGCCTTTGTGTGTCTATCTATATAGCTTGTATTCCATGACCAACTCCTTCAGGAACTCCACATGCTCATCCTTGTCTCGACATCATCCTTCTACAGGCTCTGATATGCTCTGATACAAAAAATGATCCCAAGTAAGAGCTAGAAAACCTAAAATTGATCCTAATCAACAAACTTCACTGATTAAGTATTCTTCAACAAGTTTAATCTAACAAGGTTATCTCCATAGTAAATATTTCCACAAATCTATTTTCAAATCTCTCATTCCGCAACTCTCCCATCTGCAACTCTAGTTCCATGAATCTCCCATCTATAATTGCTTTTCTGCAATTTCCCTTCCACACCACTCTTTCAGCAATTGAGGATTGCATATTGCGGGTTTGCATTTCTTAGTTTCAAAAATGGACTTCCGCAAAGCTCTAAACACAATGCTCCTTCCCGCAATCAGATTATGGATTGCGGAATTTGTATCCTCCTTCCCACTTTTCCAAATATGGGCTTCCACAATTTTTCTCTCGCAACTTTTCTTCCACAATTCAACTTTTCTTAGCTTTAACCATATTCCAAATTCGCATTGTGGAACTCATTTTGGAATGTTTATCTCTATGGATTTTTATTTATCCATTGATCTAAGATCAAGTGCGGATATTCACCTTATCTTTGCATATCTATTATTTTCCCTACACCTTTCTCTTGCAGAATTCATCCACAGCTATTGATTTGTCTAACTCCCATGTTTTTAACTTAGATTGTTAGAGGTAAATTGATCCGTAGAATGATAAATTTCCTCTCCAATGCAATCACATGAATACATCCCCATATTCATGAATTCTCTAAGTATTTCTATGAATAGATATAGATAAATTATGCATACTTTTGGTTAATGAAAATAAAAACAAAACATTTACAAACATTTATAGAGAAACTGCAATTCCATTCTCCATTTGATTAACCACTGCATACTACATTACACTCTCACTGCTCACTCTCTCAAATAATCTCATATCCTATCTCCTATCTGATTATTACATTGACAACTTAATATAGATTTATCTCAACCTGTCATATATGAACAACAACATATGAACCCCTAAGAAAAGAAATCTATAATTAACCTATCCTTGATAAACCTCTTGCAAGATTCAAGGGAATCAATGGAAAATTGCCATTTGTTAAAAAACCAAATTCAAGTAATTAAAAGATAAACATATCCTCTAGAAAAATGACATGGGAGTAGAAAAATAACATCTTCTTCTTAATCATAATACAAATCACTTTGGATCAATACTCCTACATCATTAGTTAATCACACATCCTTTCTGTGAACCTATCTTTTGTATGTTGCAACTTCTCAATTTTCACTAATTGCTATAATATTTTTCATTTTTTGTTGCAAAACCAAATGGATACTATACTCTTTGTAATCTGGATCACTTCTCCATGTTCAAAAGGTTAAAAAAATCTCAAAATAGATATCTATAGGTAATAGCTACTTATATCTACCCATTTTGATTCCCGTCCAAATTTGTTGTTTCTTTATCACAAATAAGATCCTTGGATGGATCGACTTGTTCTAAATAAAAAGGATTATAACATATGAGATTGTTAGATTTGGTTGTAATTATTCAAATATGGACATAAACAAAAAAAAATCATTTTCAATCACAAAGGGTGGAACTACTAAACTATTATTATAAAATATTATATATATATTACATGCTTTGATGGTTAAAGCTAATACTAGCTAATCGAGTAAACTAAATAAATAAAAGTAACTAACACAAACTAACAAAAGAGATTGCTAATTCTATTACAATAATGACCTACTATTATTGTAGGTGGGTGATGGCCTAGTTTTGATGTTTTTTTTTTGTAAATAAAAGAAATATTACTGCTTAAAAATTGTTTACAAAGAGGCCATCAAAACTGCAGGCCCTAGCCGACCCACATCAGAAATTACCCTTCCCAATTACATTCTGTTTTCCATAAACCATCCCACCCAAAAGTTAGGAGAGTTCCAACTAAGGAGATATCAATCCCCATCTTTCTTACAGATCCTAACTTCCTACTTACTTGAAACATAAAACTTACTGAAAACATAATAGAAAACTATCTAAAGCAACCTATGGGCCGACTTTGTAGCCACCCTGAACATCAATAGCTTTCAAAAAGAAAATTCGGCATCAAGCCTTAGGGGAGCATCAAGATGTCCTGAGTGAGGCCCCCAGACAGACCGCGCTTACAGCACCGCCTCCACATTATGCTCCATTGGAGGAGCTCCAACATTCCTCTCGTGAATGCACCACTCAGATCCACCCATCGAAATTTGCTCCATCCCTGGGTATTAAAGTGATATCCCCAGATAGGCCACTATCTGGTCCACCTTTCTATGCATGAGGTGACAATCCGCACTAAGATCTTCCACCTTGTTGAGGATATTTCTCCATTCTTCGTTGCGCTCCTTCCAAGCTTTGACCAGCCCCTCATCACCTTCCTTCTTTGCCAACATCACCACCAGCTACTCCTCAATTATGGCCGCAAATATGAGATTATCCTAAAAAACTAGGTTCATAAGGACCCAGTAGATCATCACCATATGGTCATGGGCTGATGCTCGCCCCGCTGTGGACCCTGGATCAGAGACCCAACCATCCACCTCCTCCCAAACCTCCTCAATTGGCTTCACCTTGAGCTGATACCAGAGGTCCTTTTCCATAATTTCCATAAAAAACCTGGAGGTAAGCGAGATGCGGTCTTTAAAATCCTCCACTACAGCCTGAGCTTGCAATTGGGCCCAGGTCTCAACCCTCTTTCCCTTACTAATGCAATATTTTCCTTTGCCCTGACGACTAGTCACACTCACACTGCCCCCTAGATTTCCAAGACTTCCATGAGGCAGAGCCATTTTGCCTTGCTCGGCTATGTTCTCCTTTCTAGAATTCGAGCCTACGTGCTACCCTAAACATATGCAATATCCATGGCCACCTTTGTATTATAAATAAATACCACACCCATTAATGAGTTAACAGCTCCATCGCGGGCAATGATAACCCAAATCTAACCACCTTCCGTCCCCGTACCTCGCATGGGGTTCAACACAGGAGTCTTCATCACCACTACATCACCTGGTCATGTGAATATTGTACTTTTGATCCTCTTCATCACACCTTTATACCTTATCTTAATGATGAAAGGGATATGCTCAGATTGCCTTGATATGAGACCACTTGCTCGACACATATTAACAAAGACGATGCATGGGAGGACCTTGCCACCTCCTGTCCCCTCCATGTTCCTCACTCATATGACCTTGCATTTTCCCCCTGTCATCTCCATCATGAGCTACGAGTTGATGGCAGCTGGGCACCCACTGTTCCCCCTCAAAATATTCAAGCCGTCCCCTCCATCTATCCCTAACGTCAGAGACCCCAACGTTAGCCATTAGGTCGACCACCCTGTTAGCCTCTCTCTTGACGTCGTGAAAAGACAGCGCTGGGTATGCCACTATTAGTGATCGAAGGTCCTCCATTCTCCCCACTAGACGCTAGCTGGAGGCCACTTTCTCTACTAGCTTTCCATTTTCCATCTATTGAGCCATGTGGATGAGAATTCATGAGTCCCCTTCCACTATCGATGACAACCACCCATTATGGATTACAATTTGGACACCCTGGATCATCCCTTCTAGCTCTGCCAAGTTGTTGGTATCATGCCCTAATTTTACATGGAAGACCTGCAAGATTTCCCCATTACAATTTCGATACACCCCTCCATATCCTGCCTCCCCTAGGTTTCCTTTGGCCACCCCATCAAAATTAACCTTGAACACCTGACGTGAGGGGGGGGGGTTCCAAGATATCAGGATTTCTACTCTGTAGAACCTGGGTTTCTAGGGTAGGTTTCTAATGACTCCCTTATCAGGGCCCGAGGCCTTTGCAACTCTTTTTTCCCACCCTACAAATTCTTTATCAACATCTGACCACTGTATGCTGTGAATTTTCTCCATCAAGTTCGAGTATAAGATTTTCCAAGAAACATCTTGAGGTTGTCCTTTTCCCCAAAAAATTTTGGTATTCCACTCTTTCCAGATTACGCAGAGAACCATATCGGGGAAGGCTTTCCACAGAGATCTCAGGATGTTATTTTTGAAATCCTTCGGGTTCTAGTCCCTTAGTGATTGAGCCGGATTCCCTCTGCATCTGTTACTTATTCTAAATGCGAGCGCTCCTTTATCCGACAATCTGGCATGCATCCAGGAGATGTCCCATGCTCTCCTCCTGATTAGCACACATGACACACCAGGATGGTCCCTGGATCCCTCTTCGCTGCAAGTTTTCCCCCGTTATATTTCTTCCTCTAACCACTAGCCAGCAAAAGATGGCCACTTTTGGTCATGGGTTGGAGGTCCACACCTTTTCCCAGATCTCATATTCCTCCATTTTCCCCCTTATCTTGATAGTGTATGCTTCTTTAATACTAAACATGCCCTTCTGGTAATAGCCCCATCTGAGTCTATCGGCCCCTTCCTTGATTCGGATGTATCGAGTGCTAAGCTCCTCCCCCATGGCTTTGATGTCAGCTTCCGAGATTTGGTCTGATGGTTCAATCCGCACCAACCATTTGCACCTATCACCCTGATAATTTCCTTCCTATAATTGATTCACCTTTTCCCAACCCTCTTCCAAGCATTTTTGCCTTATATGAAACCACTTCGGATCCTCCCCTAGCTTGGGTTGTTGATTCCATGAATCATCCCAAAAAATTTCCATGCTTCCATCCTGAATTTCCCAAAAGCTATGCTCCTAGATGAACCTCCTCCCTTCGCTCATTTTTTTCCATATGTGAGATCCCTAGGGCTCCCCGCAGAAGTGAACCAACTGCAAGGCTGGCCACCCCCTTGCATACTTTAAGTGCCATATTTTGGCATAGGGATCTTATTTGTAATTGCACCACTGCCACCAAATCTTGGAGCCCTGTACCTCCCCCGCTACTTTAGGATCTCGAATCCCAATGCCACCAAAATTATTTGGCATTCTTACCTTCTCCCATTTGACAAGGGAAAATTTCTCTTTACTTCCTCTGCCATCCCATAGGAAGTTACCATGTACGCTTTTGATTTCCTTTAGCAACGACTTTGGGGCTGACAACATTGATATGAGATACATGGGAATAGATTGAATGACTAATTTAACTAGTAGAAGTCTCCCTGAGAGATTTAGAGGTTTGATCACTCAGCTTGATAGTCTAGCCTTCACCCTATCTACTATGTTTTTCTAGGAGGCATGCTTAATAAGATTCTGGCTTAAAGGGACCCCCAGGTACTTAGTTGGCAGCCTACCCTTCTGGAATCCCAAAATCCTTCCAATGTTTCTTTGGGTTATGAGCATAGATTTGAAGAAGAACATCTGGGACTTCTCTGGGTTAACCTCCAGCCCCGAAGCTTTGGAAAAGGTCTCTATACAAGTTTTAAAGCTTCTCACATCTTGGAATGAAGGGTACCCCATTATCATTGTATCATCCACAAACTGCTGGTAAGTTTGCTTTTCCATGCCTTCGTAAAAGGACAAACCTCTTATCCTCCCTTGGCCAGCCTGATATTTTATCAGTCTACAAAGCCCTTTCGCAGCCAGAATGAAGAGGAATGGGGAAAGGGGGTCTCCTTTCCTAATCCCCCTAAACGGTGAAAAAATTATGGTCAAGGATTCATTCAGGAGAATGGAGAAAAAAGGAAAGGACACCAGCCCCATAACCCGATCTACCTAGTCCTGACAGAACCCAAAAGCCATAGGTGTTTTCTCTAGATATTCCCAGGTGAGTTTGTCATAGGCTTTGGCAATATCGAGCTTGATAAGCATGCCCGGGATTCTAGTGCATTTGAGCAAGTGAATGGCCTCCTGGAATGTAACGATACCATCCAAATTTTTTTTTCCTTCCACAAATCTTGATTGCTCAGGCCTGATAGTCCTCGGGATAAGTGTTTTCAATCTATTTGCTATAACCTTATAAACTCTTTTGTAGATCACATTAAAAAGAGCTATTGGTCGAAACTTACTAGGAGCATAATCCCCCTCACTCTTTGGGATAATAGCAAGGAAGGTTGCATTGAAGGATTTGAGAACCCCTCTGCTAGTCCTAGATTCCTCGACTGTAGCCCAGACCTCCTATTTTATCATGTCCCAAAGTGATGGAAAAACGTGGTTGTGAACCCATCGAGACCGGGAGATTTCCCCTAAGCCATCTGCTACATAACCTCTTCCACCTCCTAAAGAGAAATCGGTTTGGTGAGGTTCTCATTGTCCTCCCCTGTAACAATGCCAGGAATAAGGGATGTGATCTGATCAATATCCTAGCCCCTTTCGCTATTGTCCTCTGTCATGATTTCCTTGAAGTGGTTGACAAGGCCTTCTTCAACTGTGGCCTGATTCCCCACCTGGGTCCCATTGAGGAGTTTAAGGTTGTAGATCTTTGACCCCAAACAATTGCTAATAGTGGCATTGTAGAAGAATTTTGTATTCCTGTACCCTTCCCAGAACCACTTCACATGAGACTTCTGCTTCCAGAATACTTCCTTTTGTCTCTATTTGTATTCCAGCTGGGATTCAAGGTATTTCTCCTTTTCCTTCAGATTTAGTTCCCACCCAAATTTCATCCCTTTTTGTTGGATGGAGGTCAATTCCAGGACAATCCTTTTCTTGTCCTCAAATATGTTGCCAAAGTCAGTCTTGTTCCAGGTACAGATTTTCTCCTTCAAATCCTTAAGCTTATATTGAAATTTGTACATCCTAGTCCCCCCTAAGTCATGTTAGAATAATCAACCCATAGTTAGCTACCTTAGACATTGATTAATCCAATTTTTGTCTTATTTTCCTAGTTTCCATATTCCACCGTATGCAAGTTGTCCTCCACACATCCATAGTGGTCAAACTTTCTAAATTTGAGTCATGGAGCACTTGGGAAACCTCTTGGAATCAAATCTGCTTTATTCCTGGCCTCCCTAGCACATGTCTTCTTTTTCTGCTTTATTGCATGTTTTTTCTGAGTTTTAAGGCAATTGGGAAAGTTTGACTAGGTGAAGTTAACTTGTTTTTTATCCTCATCATCCTCCACTCTTTTCTCCTATGAAAATCATGTACGAGTTTTCCTTCCACCATCTATTAGCTTGCCTAATTTATTTTTCCAATTCATGAGCTCCTAGACAGTTTTGGAAATTGCTTTATGCACCTATGGGGGATTTGCTTAGATTTAGTAAGCCTACTTTCGACCATTTTTGAATGGCATCCTTATGCATTTGAATCTCTCATGTAATTATTTATTGTGGCAGCCTATGACTTCACAGGGTTGGCTATTTTACACTTATTCAATACAGATTAGTGTTCTGCTCCATATTCAGTCTCCTTTTGTGAGTAATTTGCATGTGTAATTGGAAATTGTTGTGAGTGTAATTGTTCTAACACCTGGGTTCAATTTCCACATGGTATTAGAGACTTTGTAGACCGATTTATCTCCTTCCAATTTGTTTTTCAGGTTCGACATCATTGACTGGGAGCATTCTACTGACTGAAGGGACAATTTATGAGCTATGGATCAATCTCAGAAGATCAGCTTGACTCCATTTAAATTTTTTGAATGGAAAGCAAAGATGGAGATAATGTTGAGAGAGAAATGCCTCTACGTAGTGACTATGGCAATAGAAGTAGAGCCCAATGCAGCTGCAGAGAATATTAAATGGGAAAACATGAGGGATGTGGCCTATGGTCTCCTGTGTCTGAGCATATCCAGAGACCTCCTTTTCCATCTTGATGGATTAACATCACCAAATGAATTATGGGAGAAGCTTGTTGATATTTTTGGTATCACAAATGATATGAGGGGACATCAAATTGAAAATGAATTGATCTCCCTGAGTCCCAATAGCTTTCAATCCCTGCAACTCTATTTTTCCAAGTTCAAAGCACTTGTTTTGTAGCTAAAACAATGTGGGATCGAAAAGAAGGATGATCAACTAGTTTTGGCCATACTCTCAAAGCTTGGACCTGACTATTCAGTGTTTGTATCAACCTTCTATGCCGCAAAGTTGACAGCTCAAGCCTGGAAAATGCCTAGCCTTGCAAATTTCATAGAATCTCTCACACAAGAACAAGATAAATTGGTGATGATGGGCACCATCAAACCTTCCAAAGACAAAGATCCGGTTGCTGGAGATTCAAGGGTGTATTCAAAAGGAAAGAATAAATCTAAGAAGCCACCTGAGCAAAAGAAAGACAAGAACAAGTCTCTAAAGGAGCCTCAAGGTTCCAAGAAGAAATCCCAGAAGAAGAAGAACAAGGGAGAAATGAGCAAGTGCGCATACTGCAGTAAGGGAAATCATTCTGAAAGCTCTTGCATGAAGAAGCAAATAGACATGCTGCCCCAACTACTGGAGAAGAATGGAATCTCCCTTCTAGACAGCTCAAATAAGAGGGAAGGAGGATCAAATTCAGAAGGCAGAGAGAGAGTTCATGCATTGGTTGCTGGCACATCAAGATCACCTAGTTTCATCATTGATTGTCAAGCTTCAAGACATATGGTTTTGACCAAGGAGGAATTCACCTCACTTGACATGTCGAAAGGTCCACCAATAGTACTGGGAGATGACTCTCTCACTGAAAGTTTGGGCAAAGGGAGGATTGATCTTGACGATGGTAAGTTCAACAATGTGTTGTATGTTCCAGGTCTTGCCTCTAACCTCTTATCAGTGTATCATATGACCCACATAGGGTCTCCAAAGAAGGTCATATTCTCCCCTGATGAACTTGAGATCACAGAGATGTCAAGTGTTAAAGTCATTGCAAAAGGAGTTGCAAATCACACTTTGAAGGTATACATGTTCTCACACTTCGTACCCTACTCAAACCCCTCTGCTCTTCTGATTCATGCTAATGAGGCAAGGAAGATTTGGCATGAAATATTTGGTCACCTTAATTACAAGTATCTTTCTGATCTTAGTGAAAAATAAATGGTCATAGGGTTACCAAATATTAAGTTTTCCAAATGAGTCTGTTAAGGTTGCATCTTAGGAAAACACCCAGAGCATAAATTTGAGAGAGCTAGTCATGAGAGAACCTCTGCACCTCTTGAGTTGATCCACAGTGATGTTGCTGGCCCATTTCCTCATATGTCAATGAGTCAGGCCAAATATGCATTGACATTCATAGATGACTTTTCTAGGTATTGCTGGTTTACTTCCTGAAACACAAGTCTAAAGTTTTTGGCCTCTTCAAAGTCTTTAAGTCTTTGGTTGAAAACTAGTCTGGGAGGAAACTCAAGGTCCTTAGATCTGAAAATGGTGGTGATTATGTCAAGTTTGAGTTCATTCAATATTGTGTGGATGCAGATATTCAGATGCAGCATTCTATCTCTTACACACCACAACAAAATGGTGTTGCTGAGTGGAAGAACAGATCACTGAAAGAGATGGCAACCTGCATGATGGAGGCTAAGAATTTGCCACCAAAGTTTTGGGCCGAAGCTATAAACTATGCATCCTATATCTATAATAGGGTGCCTCATAAACAAATTTATGGTATGACTCCTTTCGAAGCATGGAGTGGGCACAAGCCAGATGTGACCCATTTCATGATTTTTGGCTCAAGGGCTTGGGCTAAAATTCCAACAGAAAAGAGGAAGGATTTGCAGCCCCAAAGCCAAGAGTGTATATTTTTTGGGTACTCTAAAGACTCAAAAGGGTACAATCTGATCAATTAGAGCATAAACAAAGCCTTCATTGAAAGGTGTGTTCAGTTTCAAGAAGATCCCCTGGCAGCAGTGGAAGTTGGAGAATCCTCTTCACCACCAAAACCTCTAAATGTAAGTGAAGAGATAGTTGAACATGCTGATTCTGATATGCCTAAAAATGATGATTCAATTGCATATCCTAACATTCCTGCAAGATGAAAATGGGCAGCAAAGACCATTCATGCAGCTGGACAACTAGCTGGAAATCCTAATGATCCTAGGAGGACTAGATCTCAGTTTCAGAGTACTCTGTGCATGAAAGATCCTATGTTTGCAGAGAAATGATATCTGGTGGTTGAATCAAACCCATAGACATATGAAGATGAAGAAAATGATCCAAGATGGAAAACATCCATGGAAGAAGAGTTCATCTCACTCCAGAAGAGCAACACTTGGGAGCTAGTTGATCTTCCCCTAGGGAGGAAGCTAGTTCAGTGTAAGTGGGTGTACAAAACAAAATTTGCTGCTGATGGTTCACCTCTGAATTACAAGGCCCGATTGGTAGCCAGGGGATACTCACAGGTACATGGCATAGACTACAATGAGATCTTTGCACCAGTGGAAAATATGGACTCCATCAGGCTAGCCTTAGCCATTGCAACTTGAAAGCAATGGGAGGTACACCACATGGATGTAAAGTGTGCTTTCCTGAATGGAGATCCCACTGAAGCGATTTACATTCAGCAGCCTCAAATATTTGATACTAACCCATCTCTTGTGTGCAGGCTAAAGAAGTCATTGTATGGGCTTAAGCAAGCCCCCAGGGCTTGGTATGCCAAGATTGATAGCTTTCTGCTATCACTGAATTTTCTTCGATTAAAGTCAGATCCAAATGTCTATTTGAAGCTGATTCATTTTTCACTAATGATAATTTTTTTTTATGTTGATGACCTTCTCATCATAGGAAGCTCAAAGGATGAAATCGCCTCCTTTAAGGATGCAATGAACCATGCCTTCTCAATGACAGATTTGGGCTTATTGAGCCAATTCTTGGGGCTTGAGAGTGCTCAAACCAAAGAAGGAATCAAAGTGCATCAGTCCAAGTATGCCTTGGATTTTCTAAACAAATTCAATATGAAGGATTGCAAGCCAAGCAAGACTCCTTTCCTTTCAGGGGTTAAGCTTGAAGAAGCTCATTCTTCACCTATTGTAAACAATACACTGTATAGGAAATTGATTGGATGTTTGTTGTATATTACACATACTAGACCTGATATTTTTTATGCAGTAAGTGTGGCTTCAAGATACATGGATCAGCCTCATGAGATCCATTGGAGAGCAGCCAAAAGGATCCTTAACTTTGTTCAGGGAACAAGGACTCATGGGATCTTCTACAAAGCTAAATCTGATCTTGATTTGATTGGGTTTACTGACAGTGATTGGGAAGGTGATAGAACAGATCAAAAGTCAACATCAGGATATGTTTTCATGCTTCTAGAAGGGCCAATCAGCTGGTCAAGCAAGATACATAGTGCCATTGCACTCTCATCTACATAAGCAGAGTACAGCGGAGTTGTAAATGCAGGAACTCAATGTTTATGGTTGTAGGGGTTACTTGGAGAGTGTGGCTTCGAATCAAAATACTAAACTACTATCTATTGTGATAATCATAGTACCATTCAAATCTGCAATGATCCAGTTCAGAAGCAGAGAACCAAACCCATTGAGATCCATATGCACTACATCAAACAACTTGTGCATGATGGCACAATTCACCTACTCTTCTGTTCATCTTCATAACAAGTAGCAGATATCTTCACCAAAGTTTTTTGTGAGAGGACACTCAGCAATCTCAAATCACTACTAGGGATTTCTGATCATGCTGGGAAGCATGAGTGATGACAAGATTTCCAAAATTTTGTTTTACTGTCCATGTTTAAGGGAGGATTTTTCCCAGTGGGTTTTTGCCTCTTTCCTTGGTTAAATGGACATGCAGTATGTAAAGGGTGACTAAGCCTTGTTGCTAGGCCCTATAATTTTCTGATATTTTACTCATAAGTCAGGCTTAAGGGGGGGTGTTAGAATAATCAACGCATAGTTAGCTACCTTAGATATCAATTAATCTAATTTTTGTCTTATTTTCCTAGTTTCCATATTCCACCTTATGCAAGTTGTCCTCCACACATCCATAGTGGTCAAACTTGCTAAATTTGAGTCATGGAGCACTTGGGAAACCTCTTGGAATCAAATCTACTTTATTCCTGGCCTCCCTAGCGCATGTCTGTTTTTTCTGCTTTACTGCCTGCTTTTGCTTACTTTTAAGGCAATTGGGAAAGCTTAACTAGGTGAAGTTAACTTGTTTTTTGTCCTCATCATCCTCCACTCTTTTCTCCTATGAAAATCATGTATGAGTTGTCCTTCCACTATCTATTATCTTTCCTAATTGATTTTGCCAATTCGTGAGCTCCTATACAATTTTGGAAACTTCTTTATGCACCTATGGGGGATTTGCTTAGATTTAGTAAGCCTACTTTTGACCATATTTGAATGACATCCTTATGCATTCGAATATCTCATGTAATTATTTATTGTGGCAGCCTATGACATCACATGGTTGGCTATTGTACACTTATTCAATACATATTACTGTTCTGCTCCATATTCAGTCTCCTTTTGTGAGTAATTTGCATGTGTAATTGGCAATTGTTGTGAGTGTAATTGTTCTAAAACCTGGGTTTAATTTCCACAAGTCAATCATCTCTTGCCACCACTATTATAATAAAACCTTAAAGTATTTGTGTTCTAGCCAGAATTGCTCGAAGCAAAAAGGTTTTGGTAACCGATCCACTGTCCCTCCCCAGCTTTGACACACGGGCCAATGATCAAAGCCTACTGTCGGGATCACATTTTCCCTTATCTCTCCAATCCCCCTAACTATAATTTTAGCCACCAGAAAACGATCAAGTATCGAGGCCACCAAGTGATCATCGCCTCTTCTGTTGGTCTACGTGAACCATCCATCCCCCGTTTCTAGATCCACGAGGGTGCTATTGGCAACGGTTTCCATAAAGTCCTTCTGAGATTTGTCTAGCATCCATTTTCCCCCCCTTTTTTCCCTAAGCGAGGTAATCAGATTGAATTCCCCTCCTATTATCCAATTTCCCTCTGATGTCGATGCACTAAGACAACTTAGATGATTGACAAACTCCTGCTTCTGTGGGAAGGAACTCGGCCCATAGATGTTCACGATTGTCCCTATAATCTCTAAACCCCAGATTTGGAAGTCAGCCACCAGGGAAAAATGCCCTACTCGCCATCCCATGAGATCCACCTCGCAATCTCGCCACAAGATAGTTATCCCACCATTCATACCATCCGCATCTAAAGCCATCACCTCGCTGCCTTTCCAAATATTCTACCCAATCTGATGCATTGAATCAAAGATACATTTGGCCTCTTGTAAAAAAATGATATCTAGTTATTCATACTTGATCTTTCTTGCTAGGGTCTGAATCTTCCTTGGGTGATTACACCCCCTAATATTATAGGTCATTACCTTCATTATGAAACCTTGATTGCTTCAAAAAAGGTCGCCTTCATCATGGGATATTGGCCTAATTCAATCAGCTTGACTCCTATTTCTTCTATCCTTTGCTTGTTTGATTTCCTCCCCCGCTTCTGATCTTCCTCTGGTGTTTTCCTTTTGCTTCCTTTCGACCCTTCCGTGCTTATCCCCAGATCCTTGTGCACTTTAGAACAGATAATTTCTTGTTGCAAGAGCTCGATCTACTCTCTAGGGACATATCCTGATCCATATTTCCTGCCTTCTGCTTCCAGGGCATCCAAATCCAAATCCCCTAAATCCATGTCCTCGGCTTCGTCCGCTTCCATGGTGACCGATCGACCATCGCTACTGACCGCATATTCCACATCCAACATCTCGGCCTCCTGGCCTTTTCCCACCACTTCATCCTCTTACGGTTGTACCTCTAAGACTTCTCCCGATATTGGGAAGGGGTTTGAAATTCTCCCCATCTTCCCTACTCCATCCTTACACTAATTTTTCCCTCCATTCCCTCTGCCCCTCTTCCTGCTCTTAACCTGAGTGAAACCCTCACTCCCTAGAGCTTCCTCTAGGGCCTGTTCAACCTTCTCCTGGTGCCCCCTAGGACAATTTCTCCCAAAGTTCCCATACTCATGGCAGATCCTACACCGGAAGGACAACTGCTCATAGTCAATTTACTGGATCCATTCCTCATCATCCTAGTTCAGACTGATAGTTGCAAGGAGGTCCTTCGAGAGATCCATATATACATAGATTCGGACAAAGGTGATGTACCTTTGGAGATGGGTTTGCTCAACTATTTTCACAAATTGCCCTATAGAGTTCCCAATGTCCAGCAGAATCTCCATGTCCCAGTATTCCCTAGGTATCCCTACCAGGCGGATCCATACTGAGGCAAGAGTCAAATCCTCTGAATCAGGGTTAAACCATTCCTTCCATGGCCGTATATAGAGCCCAGCAAAGAAGAAAAAATACAGCCCCCCTTCAACTATCCTATCCTAGTCCTCCTCATTGAAAAAAATGATGGTAAAAAAACCCTTGGCCCTCAGCTACAGGTCATAATGCCCCTTTGGGCTCCAGGTGCTCTGAATCCAATGGACCAGATCTTTCTCCCTCGGCCAAATCCCTACGAATTTCCCAATTAGGGCCTTCTCCTTCCACATCTCGATTTTCTCTCGAATTGACTTTCACCAGATCTGGATCGATGGGACTGATTGGGCTCTTGGGATACATCCTCCCATCCCAAATCTCTTTCCATTGATCTCGGTCACCCCTCGGTTTCTGGCTGGAGCCACCACCATGCCTGACCGGGGGGATCATAGCCCCCACCCCGTGTGGGCCAAGCACGAGATCTCCTTCCTTCCTACACGCCCTATTGTGCCTCCTTGTGTGAGACCCTCTACCTCCAGCCTGGCATGGACAAAATATTGAGTTCACCCCTGTAATTCTCGTAATGGAGGCCAGTTGTAGTTATTCACCCTATTTTTTCATTCATGGAGGAATTAACAGTTTCATTTTCCCCTATTTTTCATTCATGGAGGTGATTACATGTTTGTTCTCCCTTTTTTATGGAACATAATGAAACAAATGATTATTTAACCCAATATTTTAGATTGTGGCCCTTATGGGTTGAATTCACCCCCAAAAAATTCAAATTTATCACTTTCATCCATGGAACTGGAATTTCACTAGTAGACGTTTGGTTTTGATGGTGTTTTTGACCGCTATAAGGCAATGATAATTTAGTTATCCCTATACTCAAGGTTGTGGCCCTTATGGGTTGAATTCATCCCTAAAATCTTCTCATTTATACTTTCATGTCCCAAATCGTCTGTGGAATTTCACTAATGAAGGTTTCGATGGTGTTTTTGACCTCCACAATTTGTGGAAAATCAGAATTTCAAGGGTTTTAGCTCCCAAATTTGTCAAGTGAAGATGTTTTAAATTACAAAATGGTCTAGAAAGGGAAAAAAATTCAATGATAAAGTAATATGGGGACATTTTTTTCTCTATATAATGTTGGAAGAGTTAGGACTCAACAATTCATCCAAACTATTTATTTGCATGAATCTTGATTTGTTGAGTGGAAAGCAGTTTGATAGTGGAGTGGGAATTAGTTTGATAGTGGAGTGAAAAGTAGCTCAACAATTGCTGAGTGGAAATCTATGCATTTTTTCTGGTTCAAGGTTCCTTGGGGTTTGCAGTATTAATAGAGCTTAGTTTCTATAACACATATATCTCAACAGTTGTTTTAGTCTCTATAACGTACCTGTTATACCTCGATGCCATTATGTGTAAAGAGGGCGGGGGGTAAAATTTTTGTTGACTGTTACTATCAAAGGAACATTCATGTTAGTGTCATATTTCACACGGTATTTTCATAGAAGCATGACTAATCAGTTTCGATGTCATCACATCTATACGCAATGAAACAATCCCTCAACTAACAATAACCACATTCTCGTCTACATTGATCTTTGACTAATATAAGATCTTTCTTAAGGGATTGATTATTCATTCATCAAAATGCTTAGTGCAACACACCTATATCAGCAAGAAGAAAATCCTATGTGAACAGCTATTTACGCTTAACCTTAGACTTGGGAAGGATAATATAAGATCACAACACCTTGTGGATCATTCATCGAACCATCAACTGTGTCAAATTTGGCACTGGTAATCCTACCATCTTATAAACATGTGAAAGGATTGCTTATGAAATGAAACATTTCTCTATCTAATTGTAATGTTCCAAGATGCGGTAAGAGATTTTTCCTTTATTAATTATCTTTAATATGAAAGATGAGATGACTCTTGGGCACTTGGGTAATAAAAATAAAACACATTGAAATAAAATCAGTCTTCTCCTTTTTAGACAGCCATTCCATTTATTCCTAAGCTCCATTCTTATAATAATTATCTGAGGGTTTTACAAAATAAAATTTGGATTTCTCCCCTTGTTATAGTATCTATCGGATTAACAAACAAGATTCCTTAGACAAACCTCCTTAGATTCAATTCATTCATAAAGAGATCTCCTACAACAACCTCACCATGAGAAAACATAAAAATAATTATGCCAATGGCAAATAAGATAACATCATTCAGGGCACCCAAAATGTAACATTCCCAGTGAACTGCTATTGGATTCTTAAGAGGAATGTGAATTTGTTTACCTTGTATCAAGAATATTTAATTCTACCGAATAGGTTTAAGTTCATTTTTATGTTTCCTAACCTTGAAACATTCTTTGAGAAATTTTTGAGACAACCACTGTCATACATATTCTTATCTCTTTATCATTTCCCTTGTGATATTCATGTTATGCTGCAATCTTCCTAAACCCTCTTAAGTCATTAGGACATTTCATATAAACAAAGCAGAGTAGGGGGTTATCTTCACTACATTTGCATGCCACTCATTTTACAATTAGGCTATATAGAAAAACCTGTACAAGTGCATAAAGGTCATGTTCATTTATAATTACCTTGAGTTCATTTATTTTTACCTTGAGTACCTCGTTTGCAAGATGATTCAACTATTTGTCCTCCAAGCAGGTCAACAACTCGTATTCTTCTGCTCTTCCAAGATCCAGCAATAGGCGGAGGGACAAAATCCCTGAGGGGGCATATTTTCCTCATATGCATCCTCGTTACGAAATCTTCCCTGCACTCACAATTTAGCTGAAAAACATTTAACTATTCAAGGAGGAAACATGACATGAAGTTTTTAATTGCAGCTAGTAACTTTAACCACTAACACTAACAACTAGAAAATAAATATTCGTTTCTAAGTTAAAAGACTGATCCGATTGAAAGCTCGGCTTCGAATTTCCACCCAACCAACTGACTCTATCTAGCGTGCATCGTTCCTCCTAGAGTCACCCCCGAGCTTGGGCAATGAATCTGCTATGGAAAGTTTAAGGTATAAATACCTGCAAGGTTCAGAGAGTGACCTTGTCATCAGCTTACATCCCAATATCGATCTAAGCAGTAGGCAGTTACTGAATTTAAACTTCAACCATTTTCCAATGTGGATTGGACCATGACAATGTATACCTATGTTGCTGGTTTGTAAAATCTATGATCTAAGACAGTAGCACTATATGATGATCCAGACATTACAGGTTCGACCACCTCATAGAATTAACATCAACCCACGATACCTATCTCTCTCACGCAGAGGTTAAAGATTTTCAAACATTTCACCCTTAGGAAAAATGTAGACCTTGACTTGGGTCTAATGTGGGAATTTAACCTGTAGGTCAAATCACTTTGAGCAGCATACAAAATCCACCATAGAACAAATCGATCATAGCAAACTTTCCACAGCGATTTTCCTTTCCAGATGTAAAAGTATTACAAACTGGAGGCTTTAATCTATTTAGGATCTATAATTCATTATATCTATCTGGTTATCATTTAAAAACATTTCACATGTTACAAACCAGCGTTTGTCTTTATGATCTGTAAGGAATATATCTACTCATCTATTCATAACATACACCAGCAGCTTTACTCTCTTTGTTGTCTTTAAGCAATACACCTAACTTATTATTCATAAGATGTTGCACATATTATAAGCCAGCTACTGATTATCCTTGCAATCTATATATATATGTAACTCATTATAGTTAAATCATTGCACATATTATAAGCCAACGACTTTATGCTGAAAAATTCAGACTCTTACCGGTTTATACAACCATATAATTACAATGTTTTATGTAGCCCGTTCTCAACCTGTGATGCCATCCTATGATACAAGGTTACAATAGAAAAATAAGGTGCAATGATTTTGTAGACTACCTTTCTCTATGCAGGCAGAAAAGAGAAAAATGCGTTGTGTCCTCCATATAGAGAAATCGTGGCATATTACAGATATGTAGACTGCAGATTATGAAGATCATGCTTAAATCTATTCAACCAGAGATAGTAGAAGACTTGATGCAGAGATCTCACATAAAATTATTCACTCAGAGAACTTAGCGCAGATCGTAGAAGAGATTCTACATAAATCTAATCAATCAGAGATCAAGATATATCATTGCAGAAATAAAATTTGTGACAGGCTCAATATCTAAAGATTGGAAAATATGGAACATCATGCAAAAGATCTATTCACCGGAAATTCCCTAATCTTTCGTATGCAAATGAAAACACAAGGTCAAAAATGCGACCCACCCCAGACCTAGGGTTTGTAGGCCAATACATGTAAAGGTTCGATATGGAAAACACAGCCAACACACATTTAAACATCAACAGGAGTCACAGGATTACCAATATATATATATATATATATATATATATATATATATATATATATCCCAAATATGTCCTCTTCTACATAACATATGCATGCCCGCAATGAAAATCATAGACACAAACATTACAACTTTTCAGACATGAAGTCGCAGCATAATGCGTGTAAAACCTAGATATCCCATCGCTGCCTTAACATGGGATGGGAGTTTTAAATTGAAGTGCAGAAAAAGAAAAATGGGAATGCTAAACACTGGTTCCTACAAAATCCGCGAAGACTCAAGACCAAGAAAAAGAATCCCCTGAAACCCAAGTTTCATCACTTAATAAAAAATCAAACAGCCCGGTTCACCGCATCATAAACCACCCAGGAATTCCCCCCCTCAATAGAGATGAAAAACCCCAATAAATAGCAAACATAAAATCATTAATGATTCTCTCTATGGAGCGTATAGCACTCCACAAATTAATGCACCAAATCTTCCAGCATTTTTGCTAAGGCAGACTCCCCCTTTTTAGAGGTGCAGTACTGACTTACAGGCATGCACCGAACCAACCGTTTTTGCTAAAATTACAAAGACAAAATTAAACTTTATTCCGTAAGGAAATTATCGATAAGATTGTAATATAAAAAATAAATGCTTAAGCCTTTAAGCCCAATTAGCCTAACTTAAAAACATGGGTAAGCTTGTTAATTACACAGAGTTATAACTTCCTTGATTCTCAAGGCGTTTCTCTCTCTTGAAATGAGGGTGAAATCTCACAGTATCCTCATAAATAATAAGTCCTAAAAGTCATGGGATTTTCCTATATTTAAAATTGGTAATTAATTATGTGTAACCCTACGTAAGAATCTTACTTTCAATAATTGGTTATTTTTCTTACAGTGTAGATCATAATTGAAGTATGTAAGGAGTCTACTCCAAATGCCAACTAGAACCCAAAGAGTGCGACCAAATTTCTATTTATTGGATTTAAGTATGAGGGTGAGGATTTTCTATCTCGTTCCCTTCTGTCATGTCATCTAAACCTTGATGACACCAGGTCATGTTCATTTTAACCCCAAGTTTCCACCCCTTTTCAACATTTCCCCTAGCGGATTCATTGCCAATCATCGTTTTAGTTGCTCGAAGCTTTCAGTCATTAACCCTATCAATTATAATCACAACTTGACAGAGTTTTATAGTCCATACTTACAATGATGTTTACTTACACTGTCAGTTCTAGGTCAGGGTGGCGAGGGATGTTACAGTCTCTATCCCTTTGCATATGTGTAAGGCCATTCACTCTATTTATTGACATACAGTCCTCTATTTCTTTAGCCATAGTTTGTGCACATGGATTTTTTTTCCAGTGAGAACACTACATTTTAAATTATGCTACTATTGGGTCTCTGTCTACAAGGGTTTCGTTGTAATGGCCACTGGGTTCCTTCCAACTAGCTTGAGCTTCTTTTTTGTATGTAGCACATTCTACTTCTTTCCCTTGTGAGCTCAAGTCCTGTTGAGTTGTTATAACTGTGACATGAATGGAAAAATACTAAGTGGAGAATGTGGAGGAGGACGGCTGATATGAATGTTATATTAAATCTCCTCATCATCAGTCTCCTCCGTATACACATCTTTTGGCTTCCCTAGAACATTTAAACATGCACAAAAAAGACGGGGCACATGTGGTCGGTGATCATCACTACCACTTTAGCTTGAGATTACTCTAGAACTTTATGTTTCTTTTTTTCCCTAGTCCCTCTACTATATACTTGGTTTCCACTACATTGTAACTTATAGAATTATCGTGATCTTTCTATTGTTATTACCCTAAAGAAGAAGGGCCTACTTGCATTTCCTCGTTCTTAAAAACAACTCTTATGGACATGTAGTATAAGTTCCCGAGGATAATGAATAATATTAACAATCAATGTATGGGTATTGGTCATTTTAAATGTTTGATATGCATGTGAATTCTCCTCAATAGTTCCCAATTTGTTCTTTCTTCCAAAAATATGGAAGCTCCTAGAAAAATGAATACGACAAAGTCAATTGTTAGGATGACTCAATAGGAAAAACAATCAGAATTCGTTAGAAGCCAATTTTATTAGGTCATTCAGAGATGGGTGGTGGAAATTTGATTAATGAGTAATGAATAAACCATTTTATACATTTTCATTGATTTTTCTTTCATAATATCAATCACTTGCCTCAAGTAATCTTTGAAGTCTTTTCCTAAGAATGCAGTTGAGTTGGTTTTAGGTTGTGTTTACACTTCCATAAGTGACAACGACTACAAAATTTGGACCAATGTCTATGTAGGATTTGAATTAGAATTCAAGCTAACCTCGATCTCTTTCCTCTTATTTTTCCTTGTAGATTTGGTAACTACTTATTTGTACCAAGGGTTTTGAGGGGATGAAAGACCTCTTGAATTATATAGTTTACCACTATTGTCATCCATGACTTTGTAACAACCATTCATAAAAAGATTCCTTATCTAAAATGGCCATTTTAAAGTAAAAATCGACTGTAAAAACGTATGAGTTTGTTGGGATGAAACCCCCGTGGGTGCATGCAAGTATTGTCTCACGACATTCTAAACCATAACTTTCCTAAGGATAAATTCAATAATTCCTATGGAATCCGCATAATCTATTAGTGATATTGAATATCCAATAATTTAATTTGGTGAATGATGCATCATTGAACACTATTTTTAGGTAGTCCTTGCGGGTCCTCCATGGATCATACTCAGTAATCTATATCACATTTGTTGGCTATTATTTACTCAACCTTGTCAAATTCTTCAACATCTACCCTGATTGAAGACCATGTCCCACTTTAAACCCTCTAACATTTATGTAGAAATATGATCATTACTACATACATATTTAGTGAGAATAAAACCATGTGTTCTCGTGTCAAAACCCCAAATTTTCACAAAAATTTAAAATTTTGAAATAACATAAAATACTGAGACTGCAGTTTGTTAATAGTTAACGGTTAGCAAAAAGAGAAACAGTTAATAGATTAAATTTCCATAAAATCAATTATTTTAACTCATTAGTTTTCTTATTAACATAATCTTAAGTTTATCTTGCACATTAATTCTATATTTGGTTTACTGATGAGTTCTATTTATGACAGTAGGTGGAATCTGACTTTGAATTTTGGGGCTTACTTAGCATTTATGCTAACGCAGATGGATTATTTGTTCTTACAACTTTACAGGTATAAATGACCGAGTATCATCTTTAAATTCCTAAAGCATCCTGCAATATTTCTATTTGCAATTAATAAGCTTAGATTATGAGCTGCTGTAATCCAACCTACTTCCGTAAGGTAACACAGTTTGTTTTTTTCTTGTTACTATAGTAAACGAAGTTTAGAAGATTGTATTTCTTCCTATAGAGTATGTAGCGATAGTACTACTTCCTTTGGTTCCGAGCAGTTATTTTATCTACTTGATATTCTTTATTTTCAAAAAAGCATACCCTAGCAATTCTTTATTACATTTCCTGTATTTGGTTCTATCTAAGAACAACTTCGAGGGTTGGTGTTTTTCTTATCGAGCCAATCCTTTCATCTTTTGTTAACCTTAGTAATTTGGTAAAAATGTAAAACTATACTCCAAGTAATGAGAAACTTCCACAACGTCTAAGATAAGATCTCATGGATTTGTATTAAGTAAAAGAGTTCATAGGGAAATGTTACTTACATTTCACTTTGCCATTACATAGTTTGTTATCAAAAATTGGCTAGTTACTAAGATTTAAAAAATGTGCAATACTATTTGTTTATCGACATAAAGGGGTCTTATTAGTGTTACATTTGCATAATACTTATGGTCCTACCCAAACGACACTATGCAAATTACTCAAGTTGAAAGTTGTGTAATCATTTACACCACCATGAAAGGAACTGGAACTTAAAGATAGTTATTCTTACACCATTCATTAAACTGTTTATAAGTCAATGACTTCATAATTTATCATGAAATACTATAAGTAACAACTTAGTTATTACACCCTATTTCACAATGATGATATTACTATAAGCTTTGATGGTTTGTAACTAATTCAAAAATGGTTAATACCTATATAGGGATTATGCTTATTCCTGTGATAAATGTTCATATATATTTGTAATGTTTACCCATGATACTCATTAGTATAACTTACTATGTGAAAAGAAACATAATCCTCAATAGCTTTTTACTATCGACATCTCATAACATTGGTTATTGATGAATTGTATAATGTATTTATTTTGGGTTACGAGGCTAAGGTTTATGTTATGTATGACGTCTACGTTATAATAACGTTGCAAACCCTCACCAATAACGAGCTATGCACCAAGCATTTAAATGATTATAGTATGATTGAAACCCATGCAAACTAGAATGTTGTTTTGATGAAATCATTGGGTGCCTAAATTGATTTTTATGGAATACAGGTGACTATGGAAAGTCAACCCACTGCATGATGATAATGTTGCGACCATGTGGAAGTTTCTTAGCCATGCAATAGTTGCATAAATAGTTTTTAACCCTAACCCTTGGCTCATTCGATCTCTGTCATTTGGATTGGCCTATGGGATGCTCTGCATGCTCCCATGGTGGTCGTGAGTGGAAAGTAGTTTCAGAGGCTCCCTCACTAGTGTTTGTCATGTATTTCTCCCTTGAGTTGGGTTCTATCATTCTCCTTCACTGTAATTTATTTCTTTTGGTTAGAGTTCACTGCTTCTCCTTGCACATGGCTTATGGTCCGCCTGTGTCTTCTTTTTCTATCCCTCTATCATGGTCTTTCATTGGTGAAAGCTTGAGCTTATTGTATGTGACAGCGTAGCTCCTTTGTCTTAGGGTTCTAGATTTTAGTTTACCTATTTGCATGTTAGTGATAGATTGAATCCATGCTTGCAGACTCCTTGCAGCCATTGCTCAGGCTTACCCACACCTCTGCTGATAGTTGTGAAAATACCGGAGTCTCTTCGTCTCCATCCTCGACGAGAATGAAGGTTTGGCTCTTTTTAGCATTGGTCGTGGTGTTACTGTTTCTCTGGGGCTCCATCGCTTTCACTTCTAGTTAAAGTGAGTAAAAAGATAATTAATAGCAATTTCTTGTTTATTGTTCTTTTCTGCATAAGGGTTTTTGATTTTCAGATAAATTGGGTTCTTTATAATGTAGGTTGGCTCATCTCCAAGGTTAACCATCGTGCTGTATAATGGCTCCATGATTCATTCATGGTAAGCTCTGGTTTTGAATCTGGATTCCCCTACTTGTATAGACTCTTGCAGTTGGAAAAAGTATCGATCGTGTTGCACCCAGTATTGGATTGTTGTCATTCATTTTTTTATATATTTTTGTTTTGGTTAAAACCATTGCATGTTGCAAGGTGACTTCGGCTTTAAGCTTAAATTTGTGAAGCTCTCCTATCGTATTAGTGAAGAACTTACAGTTTGTAATCATTTGATAATACTTGTGTATACTCCATATCTTAATACGGGTGCTTGGCTTCTAGCTGAGGTTTTGTACTCTGTTAAATTTTTTGACTTACATTCAGTCTTCGAGCTTGTTGATATAATGTAAAAATATTTAAGATATTCTGTCTTGAGCTTAAATTAGTTCTTCTTTATGTATATGTATTTTTATCTCTGTGTAAATAAATTAAATTTTTCTTTAAATGTTTATATCAAAAGAATAAGTATATTGCTTATCCTAGGTTACTACTATAATGGATTTGCATATATAATAATACTGGTACTTTCTGCTCAAAAATGTGAGCTAGGGTTTTTACCCTACTTAACCTTTAAGATGATAATTTCTTGTATTGTTATTTAATTATGTTTGATTATTGTCAAAAGAATTTAAGATTATTTTAGTGGTTCGAGGAATTCCAGGCTAGGGTTTATGAAAATAATCTTTGTTTCTTTCTTTAAAGATTCCTTCAGTTTGTTAAAAGAATTTTTTATTTATAAATGATATTGTTTATGTTAATAATATTATCTGCGAATACTATATTTTCTTAAGTTTGTATTTGCACCTACACTTTATTAATAAAGAATGAGACCGGTCTATAATAGTTTAGTTTATTCAGTAGGATTATTTCTGTAAGCTTGCTAAAAAGTGAAATGAGGATTTTCAGCCCTGTCATTACTACTTTACATATATAATTTGTGTGTAAAAGTTAAAGGATAGTTCCTCATTAATAATACTTAAAGCATAGGTTACTAATGTATCTTAGTTGTTTTGATTCTAAATAAAAGAATACTGTGAGAGCTAAATAAGTTCTTTATTAAGATATTCCTTATCTTGAATTAATTTATCTTTAGAATTTAATTAGGTTACCAAACCCTACTTAGGGTTCGAATAGTTGTAGGTTAAGTTAACTTTTAATATTAGTAAAATATATAAACCAACAAAACCCTACTTAAACCCTTACTTAACATAAATAATTAAGCATTATATATGAGATGTTTCTATTTCCTCTATTTCAGGTTAGAAGTATAGTTTGTAAAAGAAAGTAATGCGTAAAAGAATAACTTACCTACTTGAACACATTGCTATTAGTAAAATATTATGGCTATTTCTTTCCTAGCATTCTTATTACCATAGTTTGGTTTAAACAATAAACTGAACTAGGTAGATTAATATTCTTTTTAGAAAACAAATATCTACATAATGAAATGATTCCAATAATATGAAAAACATAAATAACTCTATTCATTTTAGATTTCTTTCCTATCCTTCATCTATTTTAAACTAGACTGCCTATGCTAGAGTACAGTCTGGTCCATTCCAGATGTGGAAAAACATAGCTAGGATTATTTTTCATTAAATACAGATTCAGAATTTCAATTAAAAAAGTATTATAATCTCTATCAGTTCAGTACTAAACATATAAGCACTCCCTAATCATTCAGTTTCTCATAGAAATTTTAAAACACAAAAAAAAGACTGTAGAACCTATTTTAAGTTGGACAACAGCAGCGTTAGGAGGCCGTTCCTCCCTACCAATTCCTGGAGAGCACTCAAATAATAACTTCTTAGGACCCCCAAGCCTGTTCCTTGTCTCATTGGCTGAGAAATGGTGGAGCATGCAACAAGATACTAGTCCAATGACTCAGTACTAACTCTGCATTCAGTAGTAAGATCCTTCAGCTGAAAAGCTGTACTAGACCACTTTCTGCAGTTTACCCCTCAAACACATTCCACAAATTCCGTTCCTAATGAAATCCTCTAAAGTACATTCACCTAAATGGTTCTCTTCTTGGAATGAGCAGCTTCACCCCTCTTCAATGGGTATTTTTATTAAGATTGCCTAGGAATTTTTGAGTTAATTGTCATTAATTGAGCCACCTACTCTGATCCCACTTTCTTGGGGGATCATGACCCCAAATGTAGGGAGGTTTCCACCTACAACATTGGAAGTGTAGGAGGATGCTTCCACTTGTCTATTTTCTCTCCACCCAGTCTCCTCCACCATCTTGACCATTAAAGACTCTTTTAACAACTCTTCCAAGTTGTTGTCTCCACTTTTATTTTATTATAATTAAAATATTCAGAATTACATTCATACCCTTGACTCTCCTGAGTCATTGTTAGAATAATCCGTCAGGATTATTGTAAATAAATAATAGGAATATGAATAGATAGGAAGGCGAAAAGGCTGGTAATCAACCGCCTCATGAAATGTATAAATATAGGCATTTGCATTTGAATAATCAATTAGAATCGGGAGTTATTACCAACAAGTGGTATCAGAGCAGGTTGTCTGCCATAACTCCTGCTGCATTTTCTGCGCCCTCCTGGCTGCCAAACTGCCTGCCAGTCTCTCCTGCCTGCATGCGTTACTCCTTCGGCCTGCGTTTTGTGCTCATACGTTTGATGTAAATGAAGAGCCTAACCCTAATTTATGCTGCGATATAGTGTGAGTATGGATATCTCTGCGATCTAGTGTGAGTATATTCCTGGAAAACCCTAAATTCTTACCTACATTCATCTTTGTATGCGTTACTCCTTCACGATTGAGTTTTGTGTGTTGCGTTGAGGAATGGGCTTGGTCTCACTCTGCTGTGAGTAGCGTTCTCATTTTTGCTGCGATTGTCCTGGTTGAAGTTGTATCAACATGAACTTAAGCCTGAAGCTGCTTGTGTCATCTTACTGCTCCGTGTGTTCGCACACCATCCAATCCCGTATGTATGGTTGCGTTTATTTTATTAAATTCCAGCACACCTTTTTTTAGGGTTTCGAGTTAAGGAGTGAGAGAGAAAATGTGGTCTCCAAACTCCAACGACTATGTGACAGTCATCAACCTGCGTTAGATTGTGTTGCTACAACCTGCGTTGAAGATGTGCTGAAGACTGATGCGTTGAGGACTAATGTGTTCAGACTGACATTTATATTGCATTGAAGACTATTTGATGCGTTGGAGCTGTGCTGCATTCACAAGTTGGTGTTCAAGACTTATACCTCCGTTTCATGAGTGAAGCTGTGATCTGTTGAAGAGACGCAGTACTTATTGCTGAGCGTGCTGTTGATGATATAATTTGCTGCGATTTCATCTGCGTGGAGCTGTAAAGACTACATTGGAGCCCACCGTGGGGCACTGCCTGCGTGTAGCGTTGTAAGCTGGTGATAATACACTGCGTGATTGCATACTGGTGAATGAAATCGCTGGTGAATGAGATCGCTGGTGAATGCGTTGCAGACTGATATAAAAATATATGTTGAAGGCTGCGATATCGTGAGGCTGCGTGGAGAAGAAATGATTGTGTGACTAATGAATGTGTGATAATCTCATGACTGCTGAAATTGTGAGTGTTGTCTGAAGATTGTAGACTGCGTGGAGCCTGAAGCTGGAGCTGCCTGCGTTTTGAAGAAGCCCACCGGGCTGAACCCCAATTTTTTCCTGGTGCGGTGGGACCGCTGCTCATGAATACCCATTAAATACTGAGCTGTATGCTATACTGAGGCTGCGTGGAGGTAAAACGTTTTTTACTGGTGCCTGCGTTGAAAACTGGTGCCTGATCATATATATGCTGGGTGAATTTTGAAGTGAAACCAATTTTTTGTTGAAGTAAACCCTAATTCTTTAAAAAAAAAAAAAAGTCTGGATTGGGGCTGAGATTGATATTGCAGTCCAATATAAGTCTATGGATAATATATTGCAGACCGATATAAGACTGAGATTGATAGATTGCAGACGGATCTCAGACTAATATGTGAAAATGTTGAGTGCTGGATTTTGTATCTACTGNTTTTTAAAAAAAAAAAAGTTTGGATTGGGGCTGAGATTGATATTGCAGTCCAATATAAGTCTGTGGATAATATATTGCAGACCGATATAAGATTTAGATTGATAGATTGCAGACGGATCTCAGACTAATATGTGAAAATGTTGAGTGCTGGATTTTGTATCTACTGATATATTTGCTATAAACCTGCATTGTATTCACCTTGGCAGAGACTGTAGACCTGCAAGGTTATTAATTTTTTATTTTTCTCTTTGAAAATTACATTGAAAATTGTAATAATGCAATCTATAGCATCTATAGTCGGTGCCACACTCACCGGAAAAGACACCTATTCAGAATGGTGGAGGAAGATCAAATCTGCCTTCATCTACAATGACTTTTGGGACGGCATTTGTGAAGGCACCACAATAGAGACAGCAGATGAAAAGACCAAAACCACAGACCCTCGACCTCCAGAATCAGAGAAAGAGAAAGCCATTTGGAGAACAAAAGACAAGAAAGCCTTAGCTGTAATCACTGCCACTGTCAGTGAAGAGGTGAGCCAGCACATATTGCCTGCAAAATCATGTTTTGAAGCATTAAAAACATTAAAAGAACTGTATGATTCACACAGTGAAATGGAAGTTATTCAGCTAATGTTAAAATTATTCAGTCTTGAAGTGAAAGACAATGATCCTATGTTAGTTGCCTCTGAAATCAAATCCATCATGCACAAGATTCAAGCATCTGGTATGAAACCATATCTTCCTCTTGCAGCTTTTGTAAAATCCTTGTATCCTACTCACTCCAACTATCTTGAGTCATTGCAAGCTAGTGACAAGTTTTCTTGAGTCATTGCAAGCTAGTGATAAGTTTAAATCACTAACATTTGACACCCTGGTAGAAAATATAGCTGACAGAGAGAAAGCCTTTGGTAAGAAGACAACCGAGCCTACTGGAGAATCGCTTTGCTTTGCTCAAAAAGCAAAGAACCATGCCAAAGACCAATCCAAAGATCATGCCAAAGGAGAAAGCAGCAAAAGAGGACGAGGAAGAAGAAACTTCAGAGGCAGAGGGGGCAGAAATAAATTCACCAAAAGATCAGATTTGCAGTGCAAGCGGTGTGGAAAGAGTGGGCACACATCAGATCAGTGTTGGGCTTCATGGGACTCCATCAAAGAAAAACATAGCCAAAAGAAAGATGATAATAAACATCAAGATGCTAGTAAATCTTCTGATTCTGCTCATTGTATTGTTGCAAATTGTAATCTTGGAATTAATGAAATGAGTTCTCTTTCATCTTATAAAGATTGTTGGCTGCTTGATACTGGTGCAACATCACATATGACATTTAGAAAAGACTGTTTTGAAGAACTCAATGAAACAATAGATGGCATAGTTTACTTTGCAGATAAGTCAAGTATTAAACCAAAGGGAATGGGCACCATTCGACTGAAGATGCCTGGATTCCCCGATTTCTTGTTGAAGAACGTTCTCTATCTTCCTGAGTTGCAGAGAAGCCTGCTGTCCATGGTGGAAATTCGACAGCAAGGCCGTTCCATCCACATGTTTGATGGAATAGTTGAAATAAGAAAGTCCTCTGACAACCAAGTCATCATGACTGGATACGAATATGGAAAACTGTTGAAGCTCAAGGGTTCATCCGCAAGATTTCAGAACTATGCCTACCTCTCTCAGCATGGAGAAGGTAATATGTCATCTAGCTCATTGTGGCATGCAAGGTTTGGTCATCTAAATTATAACAGTCTTCCCTTGTTGAAAAAGAATGGTGTATTTGTCTTGCCCACCATTCCTAAAGAGAAGGAAAAATGTGATGCATGTATATTAGGGAAACATAGTAAGCTGGCATTCCATGAGTCTAATTTCAGAGCAAGTAGGAAATTAGAACTAGTGCATTCTGATTTGTGTGGCCCAATGCCAACTCCTTCAGCAAATGGAAACAAGTACTTTATGACATTTGTTGATGACTACTCACGAATGTGCTGGATTTACTGTTTAAAGACAAATTCAGAAGCATTTCAAACATTCAAAGACTTTCATGCATTGATTGAAAAACAAGCACAATCAAAAATTGGTACACTTCATACTGATAATGGAAAAGAATATACTTCAAATGCTTTTTAAGCTTATCTTCGCCAACATGGAATTGCACATCAAACTACCGCTCCCTACAATCCTCAACAGAATGGTGTAGCAGAGAGAATGAATAGAACCATAATGAAT